>OY728155.1:2021428395-2021743338 GCA_963277665.1 Viscum album | reverse complement strand
ATTGTGGATGTGCTCCAAGTATTTTTAGTGACATAAATGCGAGCTTGGGTGGGTTTATATAGGAAAAGAGGAGGATCCTTTATTATTTAGGTTTTTGACTCTACATAATAAAGTATCAAACACTACAACCCATACCATGTTTTTCATCAAATGGGAGTGGTTTAAATAAATTTTAAAGGAGAAGGTCAGAACATATTAAAATATTATTTTTGCTGATGTGGAGGTGGGTCTCACGCTTAAAGAAATGATTTAAAATTTTAAAATATATTAGAAGTCTTTTAGGATTCATAATGTATTAAAAATATATATCAAATAAACATAAATTCAAATTATTTTTAAGGTAAAATATATATTTGGCCTTTTATACCATTTATATTACTTAATACATCACTTTTGGTTCATTTTTATGTCATAAAACACAAATTATATTTATACAGTATATAATTTTTTCCAAAAAAATCTGAGTACCTCCGAAAAATATGAAAATGTAATTATTTTATTATTTTTATGTTTTTATTGAAAATATAATATTCATTTTGTGTAAATAAAATTCTAAATATGTTAATTTTTACTTTTAAAATAACAACTGACATATATTTAGAAATGTTGGGTTTTTGAAAATAATAGTTTTCAAACAATTATAAAAATCAAATTTGACTTCATAAAAATTATCTGATCATCTATATTTAATAAAAAATAATTTAATAATAATTTTTATTGAATTTTTTTTTTAAAAAATATATTAATTCATCACAATTGATTCGTTAATTGAATTTTATTATTAACCGAAAACACAATTTGTACTTTACTGAATTAAAAGATAATTTATGAAGTAATAATAATTGGATGGATGTTTATTCAAAACAATATAAATGAACTCATATTTATTGGGTCTTGATACTTATACCAGTAATATACTGAAAAAATCCCTACGGGTAAGGTTCCCGATGGTGGGACTTTAATGGGAAAATTCAGTAAACATGGTTTGTGTCGTTATCTCGATGGACATGAACTTCTATAGTAAACAGTTTCACTCATTATTATGTTCACGGATCATAGGTTTGTATTAATAAAGGTAAAATCATATAAATTCTATGTCCTTGAAAATTTATGACAAATGGGATTCATAGGGTATGATCCTACTAGTTGAAGTGATCACTTCATTTGTGTCAATGGGATTTTTTAAAGGCCTATATTTATACTAATCATGTGTTAACTGTTCAAAAGATATATTATTAATGGTAAATATAATTAAGGGTCATTATAAAACAATTTGATATAATAAATCAAAATAAGATAATATTTTTCTATACCAATATTACATAATAATAAATTTAACTGAATTGAAAGTGGAATATAATTAATAACAGCTCTGATCATTAAAAATCCGAACTAAAAGCATCAAATAGTGAAGATAAAAAAATTTCTACGAAATATTTATATAATAAATAGTTATAATTAAATATAATACAATTTATTATATAAAAATTTGGTTTTGAAATAATTTATTTTGATGGTTATTTTAATTAAACTAGATGATAGAGTACGTTTGTTGAATTTTGGAGTACAATTAATAGTTCTTTGTCTCACTTTCTATTAATTAAGACATGTTTCATATTATATATTAATATTATTACTATATAGTGTACTTATAACCCCATTCACTTATTTTCTCCACAAATATATTTTTATTCAAGGGATTTAAAATTAAATTTCATGTATTCTCCTTTAATTTCTTTTAATCCATTAACTTTTAAAGGTAAAATTGTTTTCATTACTCAATCTCTATTTAATCAAGTTATCCTAATTTTTTATTACTGCATTTTCTAAAACATGACATATTTTACCCCTTCCCAAAATCATATTATATTTTTTATTTTCTCTATGGAAATTATATTTTTATATCAATATCATATTCTTTAATTAATTTCTAAATTCATAAAAATATGCAATTGTTAAGAATAATTTTCATCCTCAATATGGATTATTTTTTTAATTTATCATTTTCATTCTTAAAAAAATATTTTAATTTCTTACTCTTAAAGATATATATGTGTTACATTCTATACCATTCATATTTCTCTTTATCTCCATTTCAAAAGGAAAGTCTGTAGTTCTTTTATTTATGTGGGATTTTTTAAAATGTTAATCATTATTTAAAAATGTTTTTATTACTAGGAGAATACATTTATTATCTGCAACTCCACGTTTATTATTTTTAAGTAATTATAGATTTTCCATTTTTTCAATATTATGATTATTTATATTAAAATAATTTTTAATTTTTTTCACGCATTGAAAATTATTTCAAAAGTGAAATATTGCTTAGTTTTTATGACATTAAAATTTAAATAATGTTCGTATAGATTAAGATTCCATTTCAATTTATATCTCTTAATAATTATTCATTATTGAAATTATGTATCAGGAATCACCCTTTATGATATAATTTCTTCTAATTATTTAGGTTGATTGAACTTTGGATATTGACCATACACTTTTTTTATCCTTATGTGATACCATTTTGAAATTTTATGTTACCGATATTCCTACCATGGTAAAATTAATATTTTATGGATAATTTATTTCAAGTGAATAAAATATGAAGGGTTTATCATTATGTGATGATTGGATCTGACATATCCATCAAACACATTGGGTAACGAATTATATCTCATGAGATCACCGCGAGATGTGGGTTGTTATACAATGTCATTTATGTTATCGGAGATAGGTGTCCAGATGAAGTCTACTATGGTATGGATATGTGGTTATATGATTCCATTTTTTTATGAATGTCTAACTGGGTAACCTAAAAATATTTTCTGATTTTATAATATTTTCAGTGCCACAAGCCATTATTATGATCAAAGAAACACGATTATTATATTAACCTTTAGAGTTATTATGTTATGGTACCTCATATGCTATCATGATTATCCTTTTATGGTTATAAATTCTTACACAATTATAAATATTATACCATTCTTTATTATCAACTCTTATTATTCAATTTTTTTTAACCCATTATTTATCTTATTTTCATGTTTTACCACATATTTCAAATCTAATCCTCAATAGATCATCTATATGTTTTTCATTACTAATAATTTTACATCCCTATTAATGTTTCCCAATTAATTAGTCAATTATATGCAGCTTTATTTCTATGAGGACATTAAGTGTGGGGAATTTTTTACATGATCTAAAATAAATAATGTGAAAAAATATATTCATGATGCTATTATTAAAAGGAACTGGACCATTGGGTTCTTGAATTCTATGTTTAATTACGAGACATATTATTTAATCTAGAAAATTGTTAAATATATTTTTATATTATACTCAGGTCATTCCGATTGGTATCAGAGTGTGGGGTAGTTATTTTTGGGTATTAGGTTAAGAAGTGAAGGAAACCAACTTAATGAATCCTAGGTAAAACCAAATGTATCATAGGTTAAAATGAAGGTGTCATAGAGTAACATATTATAATGTTAAAATATTAATATCTATATGATCAATTACACTAATTATCTTAAGATATTTTTTCTTATTACTCATTTAAACTCTTTTGTGTTTCGTAAATGACTTGAACATGGTGAAATTGAGTAAAAAATGTTTAGGATATACAATGCATAATTTGTCTGAATGATCAGAAAAATTGGATGGGAGGTGTATTTTATACCATTATTGCTATATTATCCCTAGTTACGAGTAATGAACTAAACCATGGTTAGAATCCAAGTTGATTGAAAAGGATAATCTCATTATTGAGTGTTTCATGTGAAAATGACCACCATCCTTTAAATTCTTTTGTGACTCCCAAATTGTCAACCAGTGGATCAACATGATAGAATAGATATTTTTTTCTTCAATAATAGAAGCATGAAATAGTAATTTTCTATATTTAATTATTTTAAAGTGAAATAGGCCAAATCTTTGATCAATTACACAAGGAAAATGGAAAAAATGAATCAATGGAATGGGAGGAGTTTAAGAAAATGTTCTTCCCAAAATATTTTTCCCTTAACTCATTGTATAAAAATAGAGTGACGATACGATGATAATAATACAATGGAATATGAATTTATTGGTTCATATGACGAAATTTTTTTGAGACTCTTAAGGTATAACTATTGTTTTATTATTGATTTTGAATCCAAAATTGATCATTTCTTTAGTGGCCTAAAACCATGTCTCTAAAAATAAATATATATAATAGAATTTGGTCAGAATGAAGAAATTTCTCAATGTGATATTAAAGTGGAAATGGAAAATGGAGTCTCAATATGGTCATGAAATTTGTTTTATGAAAATCAAATTTGTGTTTCATAGAATTTCCAGCAATAAATCTCATGTTGAGAAAAAATTCTAGATCCTTACATGAAACAAGTATTAGTGTAAGCACTTGGGAAAATTCCTAAAAGGAACAAGGAAATATTTCAAGTTTGGAAGAGGAGGCCATCATGTACTTGATTATTAAAAATATATGAATAAAAATATGAACAAAATATCAGATATTAATGTTCCATGTAATGATCCTCTATCATTTCATTATTGTTGTTGTAAATAATTTATGAACCACATAGATAAGTCTAATAACCCAATGGAAAATAAAGATAACAAACATCAACAATTTCAAACACCAAGGGACCAAGGAAGGGGATATTCAATTACTACCATAGATTTATATCATTATGATTCTGTAGAAAAAGGTACACACATCATCCACTCAAAAACTATGAAATCATTATTTTATTTTAGATCCTTGTATTTTTTCTTATCCAATAAGTATGCTACGAATATTGATACACTATCTCAAACATTATATATTGAATTATCAATGAAAACACCCAGAAGTACAACGTTCTTAGCTAAAATATATAACTCTTTTTTGATTGTGATTTATGAAAAAATCATTTGTATAAATAAATTCATTCTTTTTTGGTATTATTTTATTTGATATTTGGCATGTATTGTATCTCTCAACAAAAAGACCACAACAATTTTTTTGATTGAGAAGTCTCATTTTAAATCCAAACTAATTCGTAGATAAAATATAAATTAGTGTATGATCATAAACATTGATGATTCATTTAATTTCACTATATGGGTTTTGTAACAAAATAAGAAGGAATAATGGACACAAATAGTAGAGGAACTCGAAATTGATGATTTTTTTTGATTTTACTGAAATATTTTCATGAATTTATTTAAGAGTTACATGTTCTTCTCCAATAATATGATATTCATCTTAAAATTAAATTCATACATTTTTCTATTCAAAACATGAAGGTACCATGACAAATAAGATACATTGAATTAGATTAATTGAATAAGTTTCTATAATAGAATTTAGAAAAGGCTTTAATACAACCAAGTGCTTCACCATGAGTTTAGTAAGCCTTAATTGTTAAGGATAAGTATAGATCAATGCATCGTTCTACTGATTATCATTAATTTTACATGATCATATTATAGAAAAATTATCATCTACTTAGTATTAATAATTTTTATGATAAACTTATAACGGATTAATATTTCATGAAGAATCATATTACATCTATGTTTCATTACCCGAGGGTGAAGAGGGAATATATATCCAAGATAAAAATTCTAAAAAATTCTTAAAATGATTAATTCATAGTGATTAATTTCAAAATATTAAATTCCCACTACTTTGTAACACCATAGTATTTTAGAAACACTTTAATTCTATAATCTATATCTCTATCATTCAAATTTCTTCTATTAAATGATTTCTTCCCTAAAATTTGCATATTATAATATTTATTTCTCTTAAATAATGATGTTAATAAAATTTATTAGTAATATAAATTAATAACATATATGGAAGAATTAGGTAACATAATGTATTAGTGTCCTTAGGTGTAGCCCAGGAGTCCCGCTGGGCTCACCAGTTATCTAATGGGGATGGTTCATGGTTTATTAATAGGGTAACTTTTGTCATTTTTATATTGGGGGAATTTAATTTCAACGGGGTTTGGGACACAAAGAGAGTCCATTTATACCAATAAATCCCTCTCATATTCCTCTAAACAAATATCTAATATGGTGGATGGGTCTTGGTTGGTCTCGATGGACAATAGAGGTAGGTTCATCCATTTATCTCTGCATTCTTCCTTCGATTCACATTAATAAGATTTTTAGATGAATTAGGCTAGGTATTGAGTGAAAATTTCACAAGATCATGGTGAAATCATCTAAATGTGATTGGGATTTTTAGTGTATTGTACATAGAAAATATCAAGATGATATCTCCCAAACATCCATTTTCATTTCTATAGATTTCAGATTCTACCCTTATTTTATTTTGAAATATAGATGAAATTTGATGAATTTTACAGTTTTGTGGTGTCATGTGATAGGAATTTTATCTATGATGGTGTCAAGGTTATGTTATGGACCCTCCAAGTCTGGTTGGTCAATGTTCTAGTGAAGTAAGTGGAGCACAGTGATCCCATGTTGAATTAAATAAAATAATTAATTTTATAATTTTATAATTATTTATTAAAATTATATAGAGCGTGGTAGGTGTTCTAGAGTACCTGTGATGTTTTTTCAACATGGATGGGGATCATCTAAGGCATGAATAGGCTTGACAAAGTCTTGATGGAGCTTAAAGAAGGAGTTAACTCCATTTTAGAGGTATTTATTGTTATGCCTTTATGCATGATCTCTCAACTGTATACATGTTTATGTGCAAGGATATATGGCTAGGGACTGAGGATTCCTTTTATAGATGAGATATGGTCGTGTTAAGACTCCTATACTATGTATAAGTGACATTGAGAACATGATTATTTGAGATCTCCCCCAAAGACTTTGTTTCCAAGGGGGCAAGAGTGACACTTGTGAAGATAGGAATCCTTTGGAAGGTCTCAAGGTTTGATATGGGATTTTCATAGACTAAGACAGTTCCCTTGGGAGAGTTGGGATAATTTAGGGTCTTAAGACTATGATGATGATTAAGATGGTTATGTATCTTACTCTTGATAAGTGACACCCTCTTGAGGCTTGATTGGTCTTCATAAGAATCATGAGATGGATGAGTTTTTTAGGACTGGATGAGATATGATAAAAGTTTTTACATTGAGTGTGGGTCTATACATATCCTTTGGGAGATGTTAGGTGGGACCCAAGAATGGATCAAGGTAATTTCTCAAGGATATGGCATGGGTTTCCATAGGGTCTTATAGTGGACTATCTTGGGAATATCCCTAGGTAATGAGACCAAGAGTGATGTAGGATTTTAACGAGGATGTAAAAGACCATGGGGTCTAGGTTAGAGGATCTTGTAGGTTTTACTATCATATTTGGGTGATGAAAATGAGATGGTATTAGTGAGGTGATACCAAGATGGATCTGGAGGACCTAGTGCATACCCTGAGGGTTGAGATGTGACTTTTTTAAATGAGGGACTTGGTACCAATAAAATTAATACCTAGGATCACCTTCTGAGATGATATGATGGGATATAGTCCTAGATGATATTGAAGATGTTTATTGAACATCCCTCATATGTCTATGTCAGGGTGATAAATGACCTTATCTCAAATTCATAGGTTAGGGGGCCTAATGGACCATTCTATGAAGAGGCTTTGGTCTTTGTGCATAAGGTTTCCTACCCAGAGTATATGAGGAGTGGTTGATGTGATTATTTTTCATTACTTTTTTAGGTATTGGGTTAAAGAAATTTTCATCCATTGATTGGATCGGGGGGAATATCATTAACTATTTATTTAGTAATTGGGTCAATGGATGAATGTTCCCTAATACGTGGGTATCAGCTCCTGGTTGTTTCCAAACATATATTGGGTAGGTGTGAACGCATTGGAAATTATCAGGAAGAACGTGGTTCAAGTACCACCCTAGGTACTATGCCATATAATGAAATAAGATGAGATATATGGACCTAACTTGAGTGAGAATGGATGGGTTTCAACTTTCGATCATATGATTGTGCTCATTGTCTATGGGGAGTGGGTCGAGGGTTTGGGTGCCACCCTACCCTATGATTTTATATGTGAAATTTTCATTGGTATTAGGGTAAAAAAACCTTATGATTGGATTATATAATGGTGTGTTTAAATTTTTTATCAAGTGATGTGGAGTCCTTATTAGCACATGGTGAACTGATGCGCATGGAGTCATGGGGGCCTAGTTAGAACATGATGTTTGAGTTTCTTATGTGATATTTTTACGTTTCAATAATTCATAATCTAATATTATTGTGTATACTAGTGGTATTTGGTGATAAAATTAAATATGTATTTCTCACACCCTCTATGGGAACACCAACGCACATGCATATCATATATTTAGTTTTAGGTCTTTCATAGGGTGTGGAGTGTATCATGCTTGTGCAGCTCAAGCATATATAGAAATAGGTTGTGTGATGATTCAAGATGGTAATAGGTATAAGGTTTACGTTTTCTATTTTTTTGTTTTTTTATCTAGGATAATCTAATTGGGGGATCAGTTGTATGTTTTTTATGACAATATTTCATTTTGATATAAATTTTTTTGTATTTATTGATTCACACTATAATTATTATTACATATGTTTTGGATATTTTATTGTTTCTTTTATGAATATGATTTGAGGGTATAGTCTCCCAATTTTATTGATTGGTTTGTCACATCTCGTCGATAGCTTTTGGAATATAGGGATGTGAGCATGAGGCTACATGAAAACCCTAAATATGAGAATTGTTTAGTGACCTTTGGCTGAGAAGATAATTTTTTTATATAAATTTAAACATGGAATTTAATTAATTAGACAAGTATTTTTTTTAATAGAGATAAAATATTGACAAATATTTAAAGAAAATATGAACATCGTAGAAAAATAGTTGGAAGGAAAAATTTAAAACATGTCTTTCAAAAGAAAGTCCCTTGTATGAAACTTACTTGTCTAATTTTGATCCACTAAGAGAATAAACAGAATATAAACATGTAACCCCAAAATAACCATTATAGATGAAAATATATTGGGTATAAAATATTAAGGTGGTATAATTATCCCAATTCATGTCTCTTTATAAAAAATCCTAAAATAAATTGAAATTGTAACAAAAATTACTTACCTTGGATCTCTTCCTAGTCGTACAAGTTTGATCAACATGTATAATGAATTTAAATTTATTAAAAACATTGTTCATTTTTTTTATTCGTTATTATATTTCTGATTTTCATTTTATCTTCATTTCCGAACAATTCATTGGATAGTCCTTTCATACATCAACCGCTTTAAGGTTGCATTGTCAACTTATCAAAAATTAATTAAATATATTGTCCATGGAAAATAATTTCATAAATTTGTACCATAATCAACATAACCTTAGTAGTTCCTAGAATAATATTTTTGCATTATAAAAATTATTTTAATTATCCACGTTTAGTGTTAGTGTAAATATGAACCATACCGCATTGTATAGATTGTAGTCCAAACAGAAACGTGAGCCACATTATCCTTTTCCAATAGATAAAATGATTAGAAGGTAGATGTTATATTATAATTAAATAATAAAACATATTTCCCAAATATCATATATATTTCCTTAGTTCCACCTTTATAACTATCCAATTAATGTGGTGATAAAAATGAATTACACTGGTATGTGGAAATGACCGGATCTACATACACATGAGAAAAGATTTTGTTTTCCATAGGAAGAAAATGAGGTGAAAAATGGTTTTACCATAATCATAATAACATATAAATATATTTTTGATACTAGATAAATTATGTTAGGATGGATTAAAATGTTTTAGCTGAATTATAATAAGAAATAAACTTTAAAAGAGTATGGTAAGATAATTATTTCTTCTTTGAGAGACCTCCATTGGATTGAAAATTAATCATTCTTAGGATAGCCTTAGAGTGGTACTGGGAGCTCAAGAATGGTTGTAATAAATATTTTAATGGTTTTGGGTAGGTCATGGATGATATATTGGGATAAATTTTTGTGAATAAGGGAGGAGATTATGGTACCATTTTATTAGTGTGGGTAGGAACACAAAGGGCATTAATTAAAATATTTTAATAATATAAATTCAGTTTCTTGTGAAATTGGATACAAGTTTTCATAATTTAAAATACTATAAGGGTACAGATTCAATAAAAATAACCAATGATGTTTGAGGAAGTGTTTTGAGTTATCCTAATACCTTATCCTCTTATTTTTATCCCTTTTCACCAATTTTACCCGTAATTGAGATGATAAATATTTACCAAGATTACTATTTATTATAACAGAATATGAGTGTCAACCTTCTGAATAATATTAACTAGAAATATTAAAAATATTAAATCTATTTTAGATTATTCAACTCCTATAAGTTATAGATAGTAATTTTAATATGAGCATACAAAACACAATGAAAACCATTTTTAGAAAAAAAATGTTTATAATAAAAAATGGAATTATAAAAAAATTAAGTATAATGTTGATTATACAAGGATTAATTCAATTATGTTAAATTAAATTATACATATTTTCCTTAAAAAATAAAAATTTGAAAGCTAAATTGCAAATACATGATTAAAAGGCAACAACTAAAATCAATTTTATAAGAAAACATAACTTTGATTTCTAAAATGTTAAGCGCATGTTTATAATGTAAATATTATATTTTATATGAATTATATTAATTATTTGATACATTTTTTTCTCTATAAATTTTTTTTCATAAACTTTTTATTTTTTCTTATATCATTATAATTTTATAAAAGTGAAATTTTTGTAAAATCGGTATTTTTCACAATTCACCTAAAAATTTACAATTTCTAAGAAGCTCAAAAATATATTCTTATCAAATTTTGATATGAAGAATTTAGAAATAAAATAAAATTATTAAAATTAAATGAAATTTTTTTAATAATTTATGTATTAATTATATTCTTTAATTAATCTATGTGCATTATGTTGTTGTTTCGTTATAAAGAAAAGCTTAAGGGTTGGCCAACTTGGGCCTCACTGGGGACGTGTGGCATACAGGTGGTGAGGTCGCCCAAATACCTTGTTACCAAACAACATGTTTTCAGTGTGGGAAGAAGAAGGTGATTGGGAATGAGTAATCCATGTCTACCCCATCATGAAAAGGACGAGGAAAGACTACTCATATCTTCCAAAGCTGGTGTCTACAAGGTCTTCTAGGAAGGAAAGTGGGGTGGCCTTTGGCTTGACAAAGAGTATGCAGTCTACTAAAGTGTTTATATCTTTGGAGAATTTGAACCTTAAAAAAAGTATACCACGATTCTGATACATTATGAAAGCTTAGAGTGGGAATCGGCTACTGCAGAGGGAAGAAACTATCATGTATGTGGTGACTTCTATGATTTTTATGACTTGTAGTGGCTTTTTCTGCTTTTTGGTGTTTTCTTGGTGCACTTTTCCTTTTTTTTAACAAATGTTCAGTGGCTTTTCCTCTGACCGATCCTTCCTAGTACTATAAATAAATCTCAAGTGTCCTAATAAATCCTGAAAATTACATGTTAATACTATATTCCTAATATGATTCCTGAATAAAACCTCTCTTTCTATACTATTACAAGAGATAAAATCCCATAAATCAATAATATCAAAATCATGGGCATCACTCGTGGTGAAGTCAAATGAATTGAATCAATGAAAAGTTTGTATAAAGACACGCACTTATTTCATACATAATCTTGAATTTATTCAAGAAAACACTCCCTTTTAAATTTAGTATATTTTCAAGTTTATATCTTTAGATAATTAAGACAAATCAATCATAACATTACACATTGTTACATAGTGGATACCATAAAACCCTTTTCCATTTTCCTATGAATATAAAACATTAAAACATAAAACAAGACTACATGACAATTCTTCAACATTTAACATGTCTTCCTTCCTTGTATTACTCATACATTAACCTGTGAAAAATCATTTAAAATCTTGTGATGAGCACAAAAGCTCAGTAAGGTATGAAAAAGAAGGAAAAATCACATTAGTCCATGAATACACATGACGTATGAAAACATTTTCAAAATACATGCTTTCCACCCATAAATACTTACTCTATGTAACATGATATTTACACAAGATCCACACAAACATAATTATAATAATAGAGGTATCTTGGGGAATTACATACATAATCTTGTAACCATCTTGGCTACCTTAAAATTTGTAACCCTCACGGCTACCTTACTTTGTGTAACCATCATAGTTACACTTGGAGTAACCATACGGCCGACCTCCAACTTACTCATACCTAATTCATTGGAGGGAAATATAGGTCCCACCCTTCATCATAAACAATGCCCAATAACCAAACATAATCATACAACATAATTCATAGCTTAAAAACATTTCTTTTGAATCTTATAAAACAGAATTTTAAAAGAGGATTTTAGAAGAAAAGTCCCTTATAAACATCATATACTTGAATTGAGACATAATATAGTGGATGGAAAATGTATATACTCTGTAAATAAACATAATGAAACATAATATAAATAGAACCCATCACACAATCAATTTAAATAGCACATAAATTATAAAGTAGAAGGTTAACCCAATGAATGGAAATCGGGTTAAGAATTCCCTTACCTTGGGCTTGTCTTACTTCAAAATTGTTTAAACCTCCTGTATAATGGTTAAAAGAGTGTTATTAGTATTTTACAGAAACATTTTCATGTTTATAACATCTTATATGGTCATTTTATAACCTCATTTCACCCCTTAATTGTTAGTATTTTGTTCCTTGCATTATTTTGGGTGAGTTCTTTTGTGATTTTTACAATCGGTTCATGATGAATCATTCTTGTTGATTGGAAGTGAAACTCCAGAATTGGAATGGAGTAGTATTTACATATTTACAGTACCATAAATTATACCATTTATCACTTTGATTCTTTATATGATGATGATTCATAAGTTAAAACATTAATTATGTTCGTTTAGATCATTTAAGTGGTTCTTTGATAATTACAACCTCATTTAGTCTTATAAATTTGAATCATGAGTACAAAATAATTACATAACCTTATGTGAGTCATAAAACATATATTATAATCTGGTTCAACCATATAAATGGTTTTATGACCATACTTGAAAGAATTAATTGAAATTGAAAATACATCATCCACGATATCGGTAATTCGACACAAATGGTAAATGTTTTTTTAATTCTTTAAATAAGTGGAAGAGGAGAAGAATACTGAAAAGGAATTTTCCCTAATAATGATAAAATAATGAATATACATGATTCTGGAGATTTCATGCTTCTTGGATAAGAGGGATTGAGGAAAGAAAAAAAACGAATCATGAAATAAAAGAAAATCGTGAGAAATTTCTCAAGAAAATTCGGCAGCCTAAAGGCGTCTCTTAAAATTTCATAAAAAAAAGATTGAAGAGAGGAATGGAATATATCATCATTTATAAAATATATGGACATTAATAGTGGAATATTTAATGAAATATCCTAACACATGACAAAGGGAATGGAAGATAATAACAGAAAATGAAAGAAAAGAAAGAAAATAAAAGAGGTTGTTTACCTCTTGATCTCTCCTCCTTGAGATCCTTCTTAAGGGATTTGATTTTGGTCTTTTGGTGAGACCAGAAGCACTAGGACGCAGGGAAGAAGATTGGGGAGGTAATTTGGCATAAATTAGACAATGCTCAAGGCTTTAGAGGTGTGGGAGGAAGAGGGGAGTGAGGGTGATATTTATAGTGGAGGAGGGAGGTATTTTAGATTATTTTAATTATTATTATAATATTTTTATCAAGACTATGAATAATCTCAATTAAAGTGGCCCTAAATAGTGAAAATATCATTTGAGTTCGAAGAAAGTGGCCTTGCATCACTTATGATGTCATAAATAGTGCATTTTTACTGATAAATTGATTATACGGTATTTTATCGTATTTCACTATCCACTGAAAATTCTAGAGTTTCAGAAAAATACCAAAAATTTACCGCAACTATTTTTCGACGTGTAGAATTCGAAAATGTACTCCATTTTTCAAAAATAATTTTCTAAATATTATTAATTTAATTTTTAAATAAGGTCACAGTTAATTCGAAAAATAACAATATTGAAGTGCAATTAGTTTTATGTGACATTGGAAAATTAATTAAGATCCCATTATCCTACTTCCTTGGGAAAATAAAATAATAATAATATTTACTATTCATGTGGTCATATTACTATTCATATTACTATTCATAAGGGCATGTTACTATTCACCAAAAAACATGTTTGTTTCATCAGACTCTAAATAACATACTAAACACAATTGTAGATGACAGTTTCTTGAAATTCAAAACATAGAAGAAATAAAATTATGTTTAAAGGATAATTATAGATATATAACTTAAACAAAATTTCAAGCATTTTCAATTTATTTTTAGAAAACCATGGGATGTTACATTATCCCCACCTTCTTGGAATTGCGTCCTCGTAGTTTTATTTACTTATTAAATAAATGAGGGTATTTTTCCCTCATAGCATTTTCAGACTCCCATGTTTCTTCTTCAACCATGTGGTTTCTCCACAAAACCTTTACCTGGTTGATTACCTTATTCCGCAATACCTGTTCACTTCGATCAAGAATCTGAACCGGTTTTTCTTCATAAGAAAGGTTCTTTTCCAGCTGAACTGCTTCCGGCATCAAGACATGTGATGAATCTGGAACATACTTTCTCAACATCGAAACATGAAAAACATTGTGTACCTGAAACAAGCTCGGAGGAAAAGCTATGCGGTATGGAACTGTTCCAAATTTATCAATGATTTCAAAAGGACCGATGAACCGTGGACTTAGTTTCCCTTTCTTACCGAAACGCATCACACTTTTCCAATGAGAGATTTTAAGGAAAACATGGTCACCTACCTCGAAAGAGATGGCTTTCCTTCTATTTTCTGCATAACTTTTCTGCCTTCTCTGAGCTGTCCTCATGTGTTGCTGGATCATCCTCACTTTCTCAACCATTTCTTCTACTAATTCTGGCCCCATCAACTTTCTTTCACCGACTTCATCCCAAAATGCAGGAGTCCAACACCGCCTTCCATAAAAGGCCTCAAAAGGTTCCATCTGAATACTGGATTGGAAACTATTATTATAAGAAAACTCAACTAATGAAAGATGATGATCCCAACTTCCCTGATATTCCATTGAACAAGCTCGAAGCATATCCTCCAATGTTTGAATCGTTCGTTCTGACTGCCCATCTGATTGAGGATAAAAAGCTGTACTGAAATTCAACTCTGTGCCCAAAGACTTCTGAAGTCCCATCCAAAATTTAGAAGTGAACCTGGGATCTCGGTCAGACACAATGGAAAGAGGAAATCCATGTAACCTGACAATCGTTTTGAGGTACAATCGAGAAAGATGATCTAATGTCACTGTATCTCGAATAGAAAGAAAATGAGCAGACTATTTTAGCCGATAAACAACAACCCATATCACATTGTTACCTCGAGAAGTCTTTGGTAGTCCCACCACAAAACCCATGGATATATTCTCCCATTTCCATTCTGGCACTGGAAAAGGCTGAATCATCCCCTTCGGTAACTGCCGCTCTGCTTTAACCTGCTGACAGGTCAAAAATTTCATTGTAAAATCAGCAATATCTATTTTCATCCCATTCCACCAATAATACTCTCGAAGGTCTCTATACATCTTAGTACTTCCAGGATGAACAGTAAATGGAGAACTATGAGCATCACACAACAATTCATTCTTCAGCTGGTAATCACAAGGCACACACAACCTTTTTCCAAATCTTAAAACACAATCTTTATCAAGATTAAATTCTAGAAACATACACATTTTAACCAATTCTACCTTTTCCTGTAGCTCACGGTCTTCCCTATGAGCTTTCATAATTCTTTCGGACAACAAAGACTGCTCTGAAACCTGAAACAAAACAGATATATTCCCTACACCAACAACTTCTAAGCCAAAATTCATCAAATCATTAATCAAGGGATCATGTTCCAATCGTATCATGGTTAATGATGTGTGACTTTTCCGAATTAAGGAATCTGCTACTTTGTTTGCTTTTCCAGGATGGTAATTGATCGTGCAGTCATAATCTTTTATCAGTTCTAGCCATCTTCTCTTCCTCATGTTTAATTCCTTCTGAGTGAATATATACTTAAGACTTTTCTGGTCAGTATATATTTGGCATTTGGTTCTGTATAGATGATGCCTCCATATTTTCAAAGAAAAAACCACTACTGCCAATTCCAAATCATGTGTGGGATAATTTAGCTCATGAGGATTATGTTTCCTCGAAGCATAGGCAATTACCTGATCATTCTGCATCAAAACCCAACCAAGTCCCTTCAAAGAAGCATCACTGTAGATGACAAACTCACCATTCCGAGAAGGTAAGGCCAAAACTGGATCATTCACCAATCTCTTCTTTAGTTCCTGAAAACAAAAATCACATTCCTCTGTCCAAACAAATTTAACCCCTTTCCATGTTAACTTAGTTATTGGGCTTGATAACCGTGCAATGTTTTTAACATACCGTCGGTAATAACTTGCTAAGCCTAGAAAACTGCGAATCTTAGTAACATTTGTGGGTCTTGGCCATTCATTCACTACTTTTGTTTTGGCAGGATCAACTGTTATTCCATCCTAATTTACAGTGTTCCCATGAAAAGAAATCTTTTGCAACCAAAAATCACACTTTATGAATTTTCCATATAGTTTCTTTTCTTTTAATGTTTGTAAAAAAACCCTCAGATGTTTTTCATGATCCTCTTTATTTTTAGAAAAACCATAATGTCATCAATAAATACAACCACAAACTTATCAAAGAACTCATGAAATACTCTATTCATAAGATTCATGAATAAAACAGGTGCATTAGTTAACCCAAATGGCATAACAACAAATTCATTATGCCATATCTAGTACGAAAGGCTGTTTTTGGAATCTCATCATCCTTCAACTTCAGCTGATGGTATCTGGATCTCAAGTCAATCGTGGAAAAGTATTGAGCTCCCTGGATCTGATCAAAGAAGTCATCAATATGAGGAAAAGGTTACTTGTTTTTAACAGTGATGTTATTCAAAGCTCTATAATCAATGCAAAGTCTCATGGAACCATCTTTCTTTTTAACAAACAAAACATGGGCTCCCCATGGTGAAGTACTGGGATGAATGAAGCCTTTGATAAGAAAATCCTGCAACCGATTTTTCAATTCATGAAGTTCTATTGGAGCCATACGATATAGAGGTTTTGAAATTGGCTTAGCATAAGGAACTAAATAAATTGTGAATTCGACTTCTCGTTCAGGTATGACACTGGGTAACTCCTCAGGAAAAACATCAAGGTATTAATTTACCACTGGCACATCATTAATTTTAATAGTTCCCTTGTTTTCAACAATATGAGCAAGATAACTTTCTCTTTTATCTTTTATTAGTTTCTCAGCTTCCTGATATGTTATCAATTTTATGGGTTCATTCTTATATACAAACTGCAACTCTTTCTGAAAAACAACTTCTTTAGCTCTACAGTCAATCTTAGCATGATAATCAGAAAGCCAATCCATCCCCAGAATAACATCAAACTTGACTAAGGGTAAAACAACAAGTTTTGTAGATAAAGTCTTTCCACATACCACAATAGAAATATTCTTATAATTCTTCTTTTCTATAACATTTCCCCCTGGTGTTCTAACAATAATTTCGGGTCTCATTTGTTGAGGTGATATTTCCAATCTACCAGAAAATTTCTCAGAGATGAAGGAATGTGTAGAACCCGTATCAAACAAAACATTATCAAAATATGAGTGAACAAACAAAGTACCTGATACATCTTAATTGGATGGCCCAACACCTACTAACGTAGTCGCAAAGGATTTCACTACACCTTTCTGCTTGTAGTCTAGCTTCATAGTATCATTTGGATCCCTCTTTGGACAAGAATTTTCATAGTGACCCATCTCACCAAATTTAAAACACTTTACAGTTTGCTTATCAGGATTAGTCTTTGGATCATTCTTATTGCAATCTCGGGCCATATGTACAAACTTACCACATTTAAAACACATCACAGTTTTGATAATACATTCCCCATGGTGCTTCTTGCCACACTTTTCACAAACTGGAAACTGGAATTTCTTACAATCAGATTTCTTTAGTTGATTCTTACCCATTGCTTGCTAACGAAACCTCTTCTTCTCTTTGTTTCCAAAATGCATGTGATCATCAGCAAATTCCATCTCTACCCTCTCAGCACATCGGACAAGTTTCTCATAACTTTTAAATTCATGGGAGGCCAACGCCCTTCGATAGCTTGGCTTCAATCCTGAGTAAAAAGGGTTGATTTTTCTATCGAGATCCAGAATAAGATTTGGAGCATACCTCTCAAGTCGGGTGAAGTTCACTTCATACATAGCCACTGAATCTTCCTCCTTTTGTTTCAATTCAAGGAATTGATTCTCCATTCTAAGTCGCACTACCTTAGGAAAATATTTTTCAAGAAAAAGACTTTTAAATTCATCCCACACTAATGCATAAAAATCCTCTCTACCCCTGATATTCCTTACCATTGACCACCACTGATTAGCTTCCTCTTCAAAACGATAAATGGAAAGACTTACCTTTTGATTGTCCAAACATCCCATAACATCAAATATCTTTTCAAGGTCTTTAATCCATCCTTCTACTTCCATTGGGTTAGAAGATCCATTGAATGCAAGAGGATGTTGTCTCATAAAATGTTCCACCACTGTCATGTTATGTTGGGGTACCTCTATTGGTTCTATTTCATGGATTCCACCACCATTTATAGCCTGTGTTAGCTGAGCCATTACTGTCACAAACTGCTCGGTTCTAATCCCTACCATTCCGGGCTGTAGATCAAGAAGGATTTCATTCTATCGGTGCATCTCCTCTTCAGAATCAATGTTCCTTCTGCAGACAACCATTCTGAACAAACATTTCTTAGATGAAGCAACATGGTAATCTTTAAATTCTATAACAAATTAAACATAGAGTGAAATTTATTTATGGTATTCTATTAGCATCACCTTAACCCCTAAAGTTATCTAAACCATCCTCTGATACCAACTATAAAGACCCTCACTTATTTCATACATAATCTTGAATTTATTCAAGAAAACACTCCCTTTTACGTTGAGGATATTTACAAGTTTAGAGATTTAGAGAATTAAGAAAAATCAATCATAACATTACACATTGTTACATAGTGGATACCATAAAACCAGTTTCCATTTTCCTCAGAATATAAAACATTAAAAGTTAAAACAGGACTCCTTGACAATTCTTCAACATTTAAAATGTCTTCTTTCCTTGTATTACTCATCCATTATCCTGTGAAAAATCATTTAAAAACTTGGGATGAGCACAAAATCTCAGTAAGGTATGAAAAAGAAGGAAATCACATTAGTCCAGGAATACACATGACGTATGAAAACATTTTCAAGAGACATGCTTTGCACCCATAAATACTTACTCTGTGTAACATGATATTTACACAAGATCCACAAAAAAATATTTATAATCATAGAGGTATCTTGGGGAATTACTTACATAATCTTGAAATCATCTTGGCTACCTTAAAATTTATAACCCTCACTGCTACCTTACTTTGTGTAACCATCATAGTTACACTTGGAGTAACCATACGGCCGAACTCCAACTTACTCATACCCAATGCATTGGAAGGAAATATAGGTCCCACCCTTCATCATAAACAATTCCCAATAACCAAAACATAATAATACAACATAAATCATAGCTTAAAAACATTGCTTTTGAATCTTATAAAACAGAATTTTAAAAGAGGATTTTAGATGAAAAGTCCCTTATAAACATCATATACAAGAAGTGAGACTTAATAGAGTGGATGGAATATGTATATACTCTGTAAATACACATAATGAAACATAATATAAATAGAACCCATCACACAAACAATTTAAATATCACATAAATTATAAAGTAGAAGGTTAACCCAAAGAATGGAAATCGGGTTAAGAATTCCCTTACCTTGGGCTTGTCTTACTTAAAAATTGTTTAATCCTCCTGTATAATGGTTAAAAGAGTTTTATTAGTATTTTACCGAAACATTTTCATGTTTATAACATCTTATATGGTCATTTCATAACCTTATTTCACCCCTTAATTGTTAGTATTTTTTTCCTTGAATTATTTTCGGTGAGTTCTTTTGTGATTTTCACAATCAATTAATGATGAATCGTTCTTGTTGATTGGAAGTGAAACTCCAGAATTGGAATGAAGTAGTATTTACATATTTACAGTACCATAAATCATACCATTTATCACTTTTATGCTTTATATGATGATGATTTATAAGTTAAAACATTAATTATGTTCGTTTAGATCATTTAAGTGGTTCTTTGATAATTACAACCTCATTTAGTCTTATAAATTTGAATCATGAGTAAAAAATAATTACAGAACCTTATGTGAGTCATAAAACATATATTATAACCTGGTTCAACCATATAAATGGTTTTATGTCCAGACTTGAAAGAATTAATGGAAATTGAAAATACATCGTCCACGATATGGGTAATTCGACACAAATAGACAATGTTTTTTTGATTCTTTAAATAAGTGGAAGAGGAGAAGAATACTGCTAAGGAATATTCCATAATCATGATAACATAATGAATATACATGATTCTGGAGATTTCATGCCTCTTGGATAATAGGGATTTAAGAATAAAAAAAACAAATCATGAAATAAAAGAAAATCGTGAGAAATTTCTCATGAAAATTCGGCAGCCTAACAGCGTCTCTTAAAATTTTATAAAAATAAGATTGATTAGAGGAATGGAATATATCACCATTAATACAAGATATGTACATTAACAGGGGAATATTTAATGAAATATTCTAACACAAGACAAAGGGAATGGAAGAGAATAAGAAAAAATGAAAGAAAAGAACGAAAATAAAAGAGGTTGTTTACCTCTTGATCTCTCCTCCTTGGGATCCTTCTTAAGGTATTTGATTTTGGTCTTTTGGTGAGACCAGCTGCTCTAGGACGTGGGAATGAATATTGGAGAGGGAATTTGGCAGAAATTAGACAATTCTCAAGGCTTGAGAGGTGTGGGAGGAAGAGGGGAGTGAGGGTGATATTTATAGTGGAGGAGGGGAGGTATTTTAGATTATTTTAATTATTATTATAATATTTTTATCAAGACTATGAATAATCTCAAATCAAGTGGCCATAAATAGTGAAAATATCATGTGAGTTTGAATCAAGTGGCCTTGCATCACTTATGATTTCATAAATAGTTCATTTTTACTGATAAATTGATTATACGGTATTTTATCGTATTTTACTATTCACCGAAAATTCAACAGTTTCAGAAAAATACCAAAAATTTACCCCAACCATTTTTCGACGTGTAGAATTCAAAAATGACCTCAATTTTTCAAAAATAATTTTCTAAATATTATTAATTTTATTTCTAAATAAGGTCACAGTTAATTCGAAAAATAACAATATTGAAGTGCAATTAGTTTTATGTGACATTGGAAAATTAATTAAGATCCCATTATCCTATTGCCTTGGGAAAATAAAATAATATTATTATTTACTATTCATGAGGTCATTTACTATTCATATTACTATTCATAAGGGCATGTTACTATTCACCAAAAAAACAAGTTTGTTTAATCAAACTCTAAATAACATACTGAACACAATTGTAGATGATAGTTTCTTGAAATTCAAAACATAGAAGAAATAAAATTATGTTTAAAGGATACTTATAAATATATACCTTAAAAAAATTTCAAGCATTTTCAATTTATTTTTAGAAAACCTTGGGATGTTACATTATCCCCACCTTCTTGAAATTGCGTCCTCACAATTTTATTTACTTATAAAACAACTGAGGGTATTTTTCCCTCATAGAATTTTCAGACTCCCATGCTTCTTCTTCAATAATGTGGTTTCTCCACAAAACCTTTACCTAATGGATTACCTTATTCCACAACACCTGTTCTCTTCGATCAAGAATCTGAACCGGTTTTTCTTCATAAGAAAGGTTCTCTACCAGCTGAACTGCTTCCAACCTCAAGACATGTGATGAATTTGGAACATACTTTCTCAACATCAAAACATGAAAAAATTGTGTACCTGAAACAAGCTCAGAGGAAAAGCTACGCGGTATGAAACTGTTCCAACTTTATCGAAGATTTCAAAAGGACCGATGAACCGTGGACTTAGTTTCCCTTTCTTACCGAAACACATCACACTTTTGCAAGGAGGTATTTTAAGGAAAACATGGTCACCTACCTCGAAAGAGATGTCTTTCCTTCTGTTATCTTCATAACTTTTCTGCCTGCTCTGAGCTGTCCTCATGTGTTGCTGGATCATCCTTACTTTCTCACCCGCTTCTTCAACTAATTCTGGCCCCATCAACTTTCTTTCACTGACTTCATCCCAAAACGCAGGAGTCTGACACCGCCTTCCATGTAGGGCCTCAAAAGGTGCCATCTGAATACTGGAATGAAAACTGTTATTATAAGAAAACTCAACTAATGAAAGATGATGATCCCAACTTCCCTGATAGTCCATTGAACATGCTCAAAGCATATCCTCCAAAGTTTGAATCATTCGTTCTGACTTCCCATCTGATTGAGGATGAAAAGATGTACTGAAATTCAACTATGTGCCCAAAGACTTCTGAAGTCCCTTCCAAAATTTAGAAGTGAACCTGGGACCTCGGTCAGACACAATGGAAAGAGGAACTCCATGTAACCTGACAATCTCCTTGAGGTACAATCGAGAAAGCTGATCTAATGTCACTGTATCTCGAATAGAAAGAAAATGAGAAGACTTTGTTAGCCGATCAACAATAACCCATATCACATTGTTACCTCGAGAAGTCTTTGGTAGTCCCACCACAAAATCCATGGATATATTCTCCCATTTCCATTCTGGCACTGGAAAAGGCTGAAGCATCCTCTTCGGTAACTGCCGCTATGCTTTAACATACTGACATGTCAAACATTTCATTGTAAAATCAGAAATATCTCTTTTCATCCCATTCCACCAATAATACTCTCGAAGGTCCCTATACATATTAGTACTTCCAGGATGAACAGAAAATGGAGAACTATGATCTTTACACAACAATTCATTCTTCATCTGGGAATCACATGGCACACACAACCTTTTTCCAAATATTAAAACACAATCTTTATCAAGATTAAATTCAGGAAACTTACCCATTTTAACCAATTATACCTTTTTCTGTAGCTCACGGTCATCCCTCTGTGCTTTTATAATTCTGTCTGACAACGAAGACTACACTGAAACCTGAAATAAAACAGATATATTCCCTACACCAACAACTTCTAAGCCAAAATTCATCAAATCATTAATCAAGGGATCATGTTCCAATTGTAGCATGGTTAATGATGCGTGACTTTTCCGACATAAGGCATCTGCTACTTTCTTTGCTTTTCAAGGATGGTAATTGATCGTGCAATCATAATCCTTTATCAGTTCTAGCCATCTTCTTTGCCTCATGCTTAATTCCTTCTGAGCGAATATATACTTAAGACTTTTATGGTTAGTATATATTTGGCATTTGGTTCCGTATAGATGATACCTCCATATTTTCAAAGAAAAAACCACAGCTGCCAATTCCATATCATGTGTGGGATAATTTAGCTCATGAGGTTAAAGTTGTCTCGAAGCATAGGAAATTACATGATCATTCTGCATCAAAACACAACCAAGTCCCTTCAAAGAATCATCACTGTAGATGACAAACTCACCATTCCGAGAAGGTAAGGCCAAAACTGGAGCATTCACCAATTTCTTCTTTAGTTACTGAAAACAAACATCACATTCCTCTATCCAAACAAATTTAACCACTTTCCGTGTTAACTAAGTTATTGGTCTAGATAACCGTGCAATGTTTTTAACAAAACTTTGGTAATAACTTGCTAAGCCCAGAAAATTGCGAATCTCTGTAACATTTGTGGGTCTTGGCCATTCCTCAACTACTTTTGTTTTGGTAGGATCAACTATTATTCCATCCTTATTTACAATGTGGCCAAAAAAAGAAATCAGTTGAAACCAAAAATCACACTTGCTGAATTTTCCATATAGTTCATTTTCTTTTAATGTTTGTAAAACTACCCTTAGATGTTTTTCATGATCCTCTTTATTTTTAGAAAAAACCAGAATGTCATCAGTAAATACAACCACAAACTTATCCAAGAACTAATGAAATACTCTATTCATAAGATTCATGAATACAGTAGGTGCATTAGTTAACCCAAATGGCATAACAACAAATTCATAATTCCCATATCTAGTACGAAATGCTGTTTTCGGTATGTCATCCTCCTTCACCTTCAGCTGATGGTATCCGGATCTCAAGTCAATCTTGGAAAAGTACTGAGCTCCCTGGAGCTGATCAAACAATTCATCAATATGAGGAAAATGATACTTGTTTTTAAAAGTAATGTTATTCAAAGCTCTATAATCAATGAAAAGTCTCATGGAACCATCTTTCTTTTTAACAAACAAAACAGGGGCTCCCCATGGTGAAGTACTGGGATGAATGAAGCCTTTGACAAGAAAATTCTGCAACTGATTTTTCAATTCATGAAGTTCTATTGGAGCCATACGATATGGGGGTTTTGAAATTGGCTTAGCATCAGGAACTAAATCAATTGTGAATTCGACTTCTCGTTCAGGTATGACACTGGGTAACTCCTCAAGAAAAACATCAAGGTATTCATTTACCACTGGCACATCATTAATTTGAATTGTTCCCTTTTTTTCAACAATATGAGCAAGATAACTTTCACTTCCATCTTTCATTATTTTCATAGCTTCTAGATATGTTATCAATTTTATGGGTTCATTCTTGTATACAAACTGAAACTATTTCTGAAAAACAACTTCTTTAGCTCTACAGTCAATCTTATCATGATAATCAGAAAGCCAGTCCATCCCCAGAATAACATCAAACTCGACTAAGGGTAAAACAACAATGTTTGCAGATAAAGTCTTTCCACATATCACAATTGAAATATTCTTATAATTCTTCTTTGCTATAACATTTCCCCCCTGGTGTTTTACCAACAATTTCTGGTATCATTTGTTGAGGTGATATTTCCAATCTACCAGAAAATTTCTCCGAGATGAATGAATGTGTACAACCCGTATCAAACAAAACTTTAGAAAAATTTGAGTGAAGAAACAAAGCACCTAATACAACTTCATTGGATGTACCAACACCTGATGACGTAGTCGCAAAGGATTTCACTACACCATTCTACTTGTAGTCTGGCTTCTTTGCATCATTTGGATCCATATTTGGACAAGAATTTGCATAGTGACCCATCTCACCACATTTTTAACACTTTACAGTTTTCTTATCAGGATTTGTCTTTGGATCAATCTCATTGCAATCTCGGGCCATATGTCCAAACTTACCACATTTAAAACACTTCCCAGTTTTGATAAGACATTCCCTAGGGTGCTTCTTACCACACTTTTCACAAACTGGAAACTGGATTTTCTTACCATCAGATTTCATTGGTTGATTCATACCCATTGCTTGCCAACAGGACCTCTTCTTCTCTTTATTTCCAAAATGCATGTGATCGTCAGAAAATTACATCTCTACCCTCTGAGCACATCAGACAAGTTTCTCATAACTTTTGAATTCACGGGAGGCCAACACCCTTCAATACCTTGGCTTCAATCCTGAGTAAAAATGGTTGATTTTTCTATCGAGATCCAGAATAAGATTTGGAGCATACCTTGCCAGTCGGGTGAAGTTCGCTTCATACACAGCCACTGAATCTTCCTCCTTTTGTTTCAATTCAAGGAATTTCTTCTCCATTCTAAGTCTCACCACCTTAGGAAAATATTTTTCAAGAAAAAGACTTTTAAATTCATCCCACACTAAGGCATAAAAATCCTCTCTACCCATGATATTCCTTACCATTGACCACCACTAATCAGTTTCCCCTTCAAAACGATAAATGGAAAGACTTACCTTTTGATTGTCCGAACATCCCATAACATCAAATATCTTTTCACGGGCTTTAATCCATCCTTCTGCAACCACTAGGTCAGAAGATCCATTGAATACAGGAGGATGTTGTCTCATAAAACGTTCCACCACTGTCATGTTCCGTTGGGGTAACTCTATTGGTTCTCTTTCATGGATTCCACCACCATTTATAGCCTGTGTTAGCTGAGCCATTACTGTCACAAACTGCTCAGTTCCAATCCCTACCATTCCCAGCTGTAGATCAGGAAGGATTTCATTCTATCAGTGCCTCTCCTCTTCAGAATCCATGTTCTTTCTATAGACAACCATTTTGAACAAACATTTCTTAGATGAAGCAACAAGGTAATCTTTAAATGCTATAACAAATTAAACATAGAGTGAAAATTATTTATGGTATTCTATTAGCATCACCTTAACCCCTAAAGTTATCTAAACCATCCTCTGATACCAACTATAAAGACCCGCACTTATTGCATACATAATCTTGAATTTATTCAAGAAAACACTCCCTTTTACATTGATGATCTTTTCAAGTTTAGAGCTTTAGAGAATTAAGATAAATCAATCATAACATTACACATTTTTACATAGTGGATACCATAAAACCAATTTCCATTTTCCTCAGAATATAAAACATTAAAACTTAAAAAAAGACTCCTTGACAATTCTTCAACATTTAACATGTCTTCCTTCATTGTATTACTCATCCATTAACCTATGAAAAATCTTTTAAAAACTTTTTATGAGCACAAAAGCTTAGTAAGGTATGAAAAAATAAAGAAAAATCACATTAGTCCATGAATACGCATGACGTATGAAAACATTTCCAAAAGACATGCTTTCCACCCATAAATACTTACTATGTGTAACATGAGATTTATAGAAGATCCACAGAAACATAATTATAATAATAGAGGTATCTTGGGGCATTACTTACATAATCTTGTAACCATTTTGGATACCTTAAAATTTGTAACCCTCACGACTACCATACTTTGTGTAACCATCATAGTTACACTTGGAGTAACCATACGGATGACCTCCAACTTACTCATACACAATGCATTGGAAGGAAATATAGGTCCCACCCTTCATCATAAACAATGCCTAATAACCAAAACATAATCATAAAACATAAATAATAGCTTAAAAACATTTCTTCTGAATCTTATAAAACAGAATTTTAAGAGAGGATTTTAGAAGAAAAGTCCCTTATAAACATCATATACTTGAAGTGAGACTTAATAGAGTAGATGGAATATGTATATACTCTGTAAATACACATATTTAAACATAATATAAATAGAAACCATCACACAAACAATTTAAATAGCACATAAATTATAAAGTAGAATGTTAACCCAAAGAATGGAAATCGGGTTAAGAATTCCCTTACCTTGAGCTTGTCTTACTTAAAAATTGTTTAAACCTCCTGTATACTGGTTAAAAGAGTGTTATTATTATTTTAAAGAAACATTTTCATGTTTATAACATCTTATATGGTCATTTAATAACCTCAATTCACACCTTAATTGTTATTATTTTGTTCCTTGCATTATTTTGGGTGAGTTCTTTTGTGATTTTCACAATCGGTTCATGATGAATCGTTATTATTGATTGGAAGTGAAACTCCAGAATTGGAATGGGGTAGTATTTACATATTTACAGTACCATAAATTATACCTTTTATCACTTTTATTCTTTATAGGATGATGATTCATAAGTTATAACATTAATTATGTTCGTTTAGATCATTTAAGTGGTTCTTTTATAATTACAACCTCATTTAGTCTTATAAATTTGAATCATGAGTACAAAATAAATCCAGAACCTTATGTGAGTCATAAAACATATATTATAATCTGGTTCAACCATATAAATGGTTTTATGACCATACTTGAAAGAATTAATGGAAATTGAAAATACAACGTCCGCGATATCGGTAATTCGACACAAATGGACAATGTTTTTTTGATTCTTTAAATAAGTGGAAGAAGAGAAGAATAATGATAAAAAATTTTCCATAATAATGATAAAATAATGAATATAAATGATTCTGGAGATTTCATGCCTCTTGGATAAGAGGGATTGAGGAAAGAAAAAAAACGAATCATGAAATAAAATAAAATCGTGAGAAATTTCTCACGGAAATTCGGCAGCCTAACGGCGTTTCTTAAAATTTCATAAAAACAAGATTGATGAGAGAAATGGAATATATAATCATTCATACAAGATATGGAGAGACAGAGGGAAATATTTAATGAAATATCCCAACACAAGACAAAGGGAATGGAAGAGAATAAGAAAAAATGAAAGAAAAGAAAGAAAATAAAAGAGGTTGTTTACCTCTTGATCTCTCCTCCTTGAGATCCTTCTTAAGGGATTTTATTTTGGTCTTTTGGTGAGACCAGCAGCTCTAGGACGTGGGGAAGAATATTGGGGAGGTATTTTGGCAGAAATTAGACAATGCTCAAGGCTTGAGAGGTGTGGGAGGAAGACGGGAGTGAGGGTGATATTTATAGTGGAGGAGGGGAGGTATTTTAGATTATTTTAATTATTATTATAATTTTTTTATCAAGACTATTAGTAATATCAAATAAAGTGGCCCTAAATAGTGAACATATCATGTGAGTTCGAATAAAGTGGCCTTGAGTCACTTATGATGTCATAAATAGTTCATTTTTACTGATAAATTGATTATACGGTATTTTTTCGTATTTCACTATTCATCGAAAATTAAAGAGTTTCAGAAAAATACCAAAAATTTACCCCAACCATTTTTCGACGTGTAGAATTCAAAAATGAAATCCATTTTTCAAAAATAATTTTCTAAATATTATTAATTTAATTTTTAAATAAGGTCACATTTAATTCGAAAAATAACAATATTGAAGTGCAATTAGTTTTATGTGACATTGGAAAATTAATTAAGATCGCATTATCCTATTGCCTTGGGAAAATAAAATAATAATATTATTTACTATTAATGAGGTCATATTACTATTCATATTACTATTCATAAGGGCATGTTACAATTCACCAAAAAAAAGTTTGTTTCATCAGACTCTAAATAACATACTAAACACAATTGTAGATGACAGTTTCTTGTAATTCAAAACATAGAAGAAATAAAATTATGTTTAAAGGATACTTATAAATATATACCTTAAACAAAATTTCAAGCATTTTCAATTTATTTTTATAAAACCTTTGGATGTTAAAGTGTGAATAAAAATCCCATCCCTAAAAACATGCAATTAGAATGTATGTGGGGGTGGCTAGTCCCATGAATAAGTCTCACTGACATGTGCTGAAAAGAACCTATCTTATTTTTACCTTTTTTAAATAGAAAAATAAAAAGAAATATCTAAAACCACTTCATAACACCGAAACCTGAAATCCACTAAACCAGTTCTCTAGGTCAGTATACTATATAGCATGAAGCATTCCTCCCCATTTTCCAATGGATATAAACTGACAACATGGTTCTATGATGGTTTAGTTGGAAGAATATACCTACATATCATAGTAAGAAAATAGTGTAAATCAGGTAATCACATTATCTATCCAGATAAATAATTTGTGAAATGACAACTAAGAAAGTGATATTAACATAAAAAATAAACAACACATACTATTAAAATAATCATAACACTGCAGTTCATGAAAGCTATACATCAAGAACAATTCAAATACATCGAAACCCAAAATACCAAAGAATACAACAGGAAGCCCTAACTACATTATTGAGTCAAATATTTGAACCAAAAATATATGCACCATCATAGTAAAAAATAAATCAATAACATCGGGTGCTTTCTCATAATAATACCTTAAATATAGTGGTTATAACTGTTCAGTTACCCATCCTTCATGGTGGACCAAGAAAGGTGTGATTATAACTCATTCAACCACCACCAGTGGCATTCCTAAAATCTCCAGTCTATAATAAAGTTCATGCATGGGGGCTATAAATAATTTTTTATACATTTTAATAATTTGAATTTTTTATATTTACAAATTTAGTTAAAAATTAAGTAAATCTTTCACTAATGTATTGAATCCACTATGACACTAGAAATTAGTCTATACCCTGCTAAACCAATTATTGTGTGCCTATGATCATGGGATATACCATGGATCAACTAGTTATAAGGTATAAAACCAAGGAAACTAGTGTTATAATAATATAAGTCAATTCACATGGGTCTCCTAGAAATTCTCTTCCAACAAATCCCACAGGGAATCCAATGGTGTGACCCTTGGACTTCCCCAAATCTAGTCTACCATTCTAAACTCAATAAACCATCCATGATAGGAAGAATCATTACATGATTAGAATCCATATCTCACACATGTGGTATTCCACAAATTTAGTTCAAGCTAAATATAGGGAGACCATCTCTGGAAATTCAACAAGGGTACCCTCTAAGAATCAATGATATTAATTTGTGTAATTTTATATATAAATACATTTATTGAAAATAAGGGGTAGATACCCCAATTACTTCATAATAATGAATTTCTGTTTAATAAAATGCCTTGATTAATTCATTTTGTAATAGACCAACTCAGGATACCATATAAATTGATACACGAGCTGATTCAAGACTAACTGGAAGAGAGTTCCCAATCTCCATAAGTTGGTGATAACAAACTAGGTATCTAAAAATAATCATTGTGAACAATTTTTCCATTAAAATTTTAAATTAATAGAGTATAATATGGAATAACAATTATATATATATCAGTCAATACATACATATCATGTACAAGGAGACAGTATGAAAAATGAAAGTGTAAAATTACCACTAAAACACATATCTTGGTTGTCCAAGACCTCCCACCATGTCCCAAATCACCCACTTCTGGCCATGTGAGATTCAACCTTGAAGGAAGGTGATCGCAAAAACACCTACTATAAGATAATAAAGGGGTGACAACACCAAAAGGTACAAGGAGGGTGTGATCTAAAGATATAGGTAGGATTCCACCAAATATTATGTGAAATTATATCATAAGGCAATTCAAATATGCCAAAAGTAGAGTACAAATGGGACAATATGTGGATTAGTTCTATAAATTGTGTTTTAATCATTTGAAAACTATTTGTTAAACTAAACCTATAAAACATTATATTTCAACTTTAAAAACAAAACATTTTCATGAAAATATCTACAAACCATTCCACAAGTTAAAGTCAGATAATAAATAAAATATGATAATATAAACATAATAATTAAATATGAATATAAATCAATACAATAGAGTCAAGGTGAATAATAGAAATAAATGACGAAAGAATGGAATCTATGGTTCCAAATGGTGACAACCAACAATGTCAGGTATCAAGATCAAGTATATGGATGCCATGGGTACATGTACTATATAGAAATTGACAAGCCATTTTGAACAATTCTCAATAAAAATGGGATACATTTGAAATACAAAAAAGTTATAAACATGGTCATATGCCTATGAATGTATGATATTTTTAGGATATAAAAACCCCAAACTCTATGTAATTTGTAAAATATGTACATACACCGCTTTGACCTCAGGCCAAAGAGGTCTCATCACCATTTCCTAAGGGATGTGATGTGATGATATGATATTTTTTAATGTTGTAAACCATAATTTTCCTTCCAAATAAATAAATAACTACCTAATAATTTCACCTTCTATAACAACAAAATAATGACGGAAAATTTATTTTATGAATTATTAAAATACAATTCATCGCATTCATCATTTCAAATATTCAAATTATCTATTTAAAAACCAAAATTGGGTTTTAATCAAATCATGAATTTTCACCAATATACAACCATAAGGTTTCTATCAAAACCATTTTATTCCATATATACCAAATAAAACTTTGAAACTAATTTCATCAAATCAATTTCCAAAAATTAAATTTCACAATTTAATTTCAATTAAATTCCATGTAATTTCATAATCCATTCTAATTTAAATTCAAAACCTTACAATTAAATATCAAAAAGTGTAAAAATACCATCTTCCTTTCACAATTCATCATAAAATGGCCAAACATGTCTTTAAAAAAATCATTTATTTCAAATCATACATAAATAATTTAAAGGTTTTATTACAATTTAAAAATATTGAATATATTTCAAATCATGGGGTTACACCCTCCTTTCATAATGATAAATCATTTATTTCAAATAACCCCAGATCACCAATTAAAAAAAGGGTAAAATAATTCAAAGGGGGTTCTTGGGGATTTAATAAATTAAATTATTACAAACTATTTATAAAACAACAAATAGTTTACTTCATTAATTAAAAATAAGGAATTTCATTTAATAAATCAAAAATCAAGGCCAAATCCCATTTTATAAATCTGAGCCTATGCTGAATCCCTAAATTTCACCCATTTACCCTTTAAAATATCATTGAAAATAAATCCAAACAAACATGGAATTTATTTATTCAAAAAAATGTGAGATATTTACAATTCAAAACCATTTAATTCATTCTATATTCAATTCAATGAGAATTTTGTCAAACAAGCATTTATAAAAATCAAATTAATGAATATCATGGGAAATGGGATAGAAATTAGGAAACATAGATCTATGAATTATGTAGATACAATGAATTACAAAAATAATGAAAATCATAGAAACACCTTCTTATAAATTATGGAATCCAACCACACAAATCTCAGATGCGTCAACTTATATGGAAATCACTACATCTAAGAAAATAGATCTTAAAATAAGATAGGGGAGATCCTTGATCTAAAATTCCACATCAATTAATAAATATCTAAAAAACAAGATTTCATCATTACCTTTTGGATAAAGGAATCAAGAGGAGAATGTAGATCCATGATTATGAATAAAATAAATCAATGATTGAGAAGATCACTACTTCAATTGATGCTTAAATCCGCCAAGAGATGCGTTTTGGCTCCCAAAGGAAATATAATCTCTTTAGGCTTGGGTGTGATTTTTTAAGGATCAATTAGGTGGTTTTAGGGGTTTCATTAAAATTTTCATAACATTAATTACCATGTTCATAGTTTCCTAGGTTATGTCTCAGGGTTAGTACTAACCTTGTTCCTAACCATGTTCCTAGAACAAATTCACTAGAAGTTTTTCATAGTTTCATGCACACATAGTCTTACCATTGAAAACCATGAAAACCCCACTTTCCAGGTTGCACGCTTTGTCAAATCATGCTCAAAACGTGAAAAAATCATCCATAGGGAAAAAAACCTTCAAAAAGTTCAGAGAACTACCAGAAAAACCCCATGATGATATCCCATCACTGTGAAACAAAATTAATGGGTCAAAATACATAAAAAAAATATATGTTACAATCTCCCCACCATTGGGCGTTTTTCCCCAGAAAGATTCGAGTATAAATGATATAACATGATGAAACAAGAAGAAATACATCACTAATCTTATGTGGTGAATGGTATGTGGTATATAATGGAGACTCACCAAAAGGCTAATGATACACAGAACATCATGATCAAAACACCCAGATCATCACACATCTCTAAACAAGATAAATACTAGAGGCCTAACATAGGTCTCCCAACCATTTAATGATTCACCAAAATGGAATAACATAAGAAAATACAATCCCTAAGAACCAAAGAAGATACTTCAACCACTAACTATGAAGAAACAACTTAGATCAAGTATCCACAATAAAGAGAAAGAACTAAATATAATTTAGGCCTAGGGTATATACTCGACAATAACCTAGGATCTTCGAAACTGAGCCTCATACCACGATGGGATTAAAAAATCAAACAAAATCATAATATTTTTCATATTCTATCAAAAATACACATCATCCTAGTTACCAATGTACATTACCATTGTCTATCCAAGTCCATGTGAAAAGAGATCACATGACCATGTTAGTTCACATTAGGGAACTATACTCTCCTGAGGGATATCATCCAACCCAAATAAATTAAGCTCTAACCAGAAATTCAAAACAAAAGGATACCAAGGAAAATTAACCAATATCTCAACAATTAGAAAAAAATATTACATCACCAATACATAAATTATCAAAACCAAGTCCCACAAGATACCATCACAATAATCCCAAAATAAAAGTCTTCCAAAAATTTGTAAGGGATATGAACTAAAACTCAAAGAATTCCCACTATAACATCGAAAACAAGATCCTGGAAACCAAAAGATCCTCTACTATGTTAAAATATTCACTTTGAGGCCTATGGATGGATCCCTATTATCACGAAGAATTTTTTTCCAATAGTAAAGAGATGATATCTGTGAATAAACATCCTTTTCAGCCTAACAACGTATTGAAAATATTAAAGTGACCAAAATAGCCACACCATTTACAAACTCTTAGATCTTTAGAAAACAATTCGTAGATTGACCAGGTGATCAAAACTAGAAACACACAACAATACACTTATTTACCATAGAAGACTAAAATTACTCAATTGGTAATGTGGATTTTATCAATTATTATTGTTTTTATATATCCACTTTTCCTGAAAATTCCCATTCAAGAATCACTAGATAGGATATATGTAACGACCCAAAGTTTTTCAATTGAAATTACATTCTTATAATTATATAATAAAATAACATGAAAAAACAACATAATGAACTACTAAGTGATAAATGACCTTTAAACATTATTTTTTCACTCCTGTGTTTGGAATTTCGAAAATCCAACTTACACGATTGTGTTCAAGATGATTTTTGAAGTCTAATGAAACAAAATGTTTTGGTGAATAGTAAAATACCCTTAGGAATAGTAATATAACCCTTTTGAATAGTAAATCATCCAACGTAAGAGTAAAATCACCTATGAATAATAAAATAAAATTTAGACATCTTAGAAAGTGACAATTTGACCTTAAGAAACGTTTTGGTATTTTGTAAGTCATAAATAAATAATTATAATTAATTAATTAATTTAAAAAATATTTCTTTCTTTAAACTTCATTCATAAATTATTGAATCAATGTCTTATAGTATTTAGATAATTTTTGAAAGCACTATAAAATCAGTTTTAATCTAAAAAACTACTTTTTAAGTAAATTGTGATTTTAATTAAATATTAAATTAATAATATTTAGAAAATTATTTTTGAAAAATAGATTTCATTTTGAGATTCTAAATGTCAAAAAATGGTTGGGGTAAATTTTTGGGATTTTTTTGAGATACATGAATTTTTGATGAATAGTGAAATACAATAATTTACAAAATAAGCTAAATAAGCTAATTATAGGGTCATGTTTGATGTTCTTATGATGTAAGCCCAATTGATTCAGGATTAAATTACAAAATTACTATTATTGGTCGTCCAAGACTCACTATTCATTGTCTTGGGGGAAATTAATAAACTAATGAATTTTATATTAAGGAAACCCCTCTCCCCTCCACTATAAATACCACCCATCACTCCCTCATTTCCTCGCACCTCTCAAGCTCCAAGACATATCTAAACTCTACCCAAAAATCTTCTTTATCCCCTCCCACAAGTCAAAGATCTTCTGGTATCATCAAAAGATCATGATTAGGCCTTTAAGGAGGTTCTAAAGAGAAGGATTCAAGAGGTAATTTCCCTCCATCTTCTCCTTTAATTTCATTTCATGTTCAAGTTCATTTCTTGATCTCTCCCGACCTATCTTCATCCAAATTGTATTGTAACTCCATTATTATTCATATAATGTAATTTTATGATTATAATGTGATATTATATCATCCAACCCCTTTGCCTCATCCTTTTATTTTATTAAAGAGAAAGTTGTTCGTGAGGTGTTAATTTCTCTCCTTCAAGAACTACATGCTTTCTTCTCCCATTTCTACTTTATGATCTGGTCATGAAACCATTTTTATGGTTGAACCATAATATTTTATATGTATTATGTTCTAATTAAATTTTCTGTAAATAAACTATGGCCATATTACTAAATGATAAGTTAAAACAAGTTCGTTGTGATCCAAAAACCTCCCAAACTGACCCAAATAACCATCATTTAATTATTATCTAATGATTCATCCACATGGATCTAATATAATTCATTATAAGATCATTTAAACTCTTGTAATATAATTAATGACATGTAATATCATTTCTGGATGTTTACTCATGTTCTACCCAGACATAAATTTAATAATACAAGTGAACCACGCAAGAAAAACCAAAAAAACGAACATCCCCGCACAATGTTTTAAAACAATATAAGTCATCCAAAGGAACATAAAATGACATAATTAAACCAGAATGAACACTATTAATGTAAACATGGTTTTATATTTATAATTAATTATCATAATGTCATTATATAGGACATTAAAGAGAAGGAACCATTCAGGTACAAGGTAAGAGGAAATTCTCAAACCCAACTTTCATCCTTCGGGTTCTACCTATTTCACTCCATTTTTGATATGGTAACTCCTTAAAGATCATTTTTTTCATCATTTTATTTCCTTTTCTAGGATATAAATTCTTTCTAATGAAGTTTATGACAATCCAAATGTTATCTGAAATAACTCTTCTCTTAAGAACTCATCTTTTACCTCTCATTCAAGGTTGATGGTTCTTGTATCAAGTATGTTGTTCCCTCTTTATTTTGGGAACCCAATGTTTATGAATGTATTCTTATGAGTTGAAACCCATTACTTTTCATGGGTTAGATATGTTCATTTATGTTATATGTTCATTGTGGAATGCATGATAAATGATAATGTTATGATGTGACGGGTGCACCCGGAATTATATAGCGCAATATGAATGTTTAAATGTGACGGGTGAGCCCGGAATTATATAGCACTCCAATGCATTGGGTAAAGTGTTGAATCTCATGAGTATATGTGAAATGATGTGTGAACAAGATGCTAGCTTGGTTCACAAGTATGTGTAGTAGTTAAGAAATAAGACATTAAGTTTCATTTTTATGCATTGCCACATTTCAAGTCTTTGATTTATGATCCTCTCATGTTCATGATCTATTGCCTATGTTATGATTATGCTCCCCTCATGCTATATTGTTCTTATCTATCATATTACTAGGCTTATAGATCACCCCTTTTGATGTATATCCTCAGGTGGCTACATGTACTAAGGAGAGGACAAGTTCCAATAAGAAGCTAGAGAAGAAGAAACTAAATAAATGTTCACGCTAGATATTGTATATGTTATGTATGGTCCTTGTTTTCCCAAGACACTAAACCTTTGGATCATCTATGTGTAATAAAATTATTTTTTTTATATTTGAAATTATTTAATAGTAATGTAAGAAAAGGCCGGGTCGCTATAGTTGGTATGAGAGGGAAGGTTTAGTTAATTTGGGAATTAGGATTAGTGAACCCTAGGGAAAACCTATAGCATGAGAATAAGTACAAATATGCACACTATAATATTTACCTAGGGATCCCACATGTTCTGTTTTTTATATAAATTTTTTAAATGAATATTTTATTCATGACTAGTTTACTTATGTTTTGTTCTAACCTTTTCTATTTTATAAAATGGTGGAAAGTGGGAGAAATCAGGCCAACTCTTGTGAGGGACAATGCAACGATATCCAAAATGACATCCCCAATGATTTGGGAGGCGGTGTTCAAAACATCATGGCGATGCTTACCCAATTATCTCAGGTTATTAATAATAACCATAATAATTGGGAACTTCCTCCTTCACCAAAGAGGTAGCAACTAGCTATCGAATGTTTTATGCGGCAATGACCACCGACGTTTTGTGGAACTTCTGATCCACTAGTTATGGAGCAGTGGGTCAACTCCATGGAGAATATCATTTTGGTCCGTCACTATTCTAAGACGGATAAGGTGACTCTAGCCGTTTATCATCTAGATGGAGAAGCTGATCAATGGTGGGATTTTATTAAGAACACCATGCCAAGGGAGGAACATGAAGAGATGGAATGGGAAGACTTTAAGATTATGTTTCTTAACAAGTATTTCCCAATATCTCTTTGCATGAATATAGAGAGAGAATTCATAAATCTCACGAAAAAAGAAGGAGAATCTGTCACAACCTATGAAGCGAATTTCACAAGGCTTTCAAGGTATACTTCTGGTTCTGTTATCAACAATGATTGAAAAATTGATAGATTCATTAGTGGATTAAAACCACACCTTCGAAATGCTGTAGGAATTCATGACTTTGGGAGTTATGAATAAGTTGTTCGGTGTGCACTCATAGTGGAGATGATGTTTGGAGAATGGTCCCATGGCTATAGGGATATGTAAAGATAGATGGAGTTTCAAGCTGGTAGATCTAATGATACAAGTGGGAAGAAAAATCAACGACCCACATGACAAAAATGTAGGAAGTTGCACCACGAAAACTACATCAATGGGATGGGGAAATGCTTCAAGTGTGGAAAAAAGGACACCATGCTCAAGAATGTCAAAAAGACACGAAAAGGAAGTGGAATGTAGTCGATGAAAGGAGAGAACCACCCATGGTTCAATGCTACAACTGTAGGGAGCTAGGGCACTGTGCAAACCAGTGCACTAAACCTCATGTTCTCGAGGGTAATCAGCGTCAGCAGCCACCAAAGCAAAAGGAACAATGGAAGGCTTATGCCATCACTATTGTGGAGGTAGAGCATGATAATGATGTTGTAAAAGGTACACTTCTTATTCCCTCAATAATGGAAAAAGTCTTTTTTGATTCTGGTTCTACACATTCTTTATATCTTTCAAGTTTGTTAGAACTATAGAATCGAAGCCCGAAATATTGAAGTAGAGAAATCTTTAAAAACACCGAGTGGTGCAATCATTGCAACCCAAGTGCTTGACTCTTCTCCCATTGGCATATGTGGGAAGATTCTTCCAGAAAATCTCATAATACTTCCCTTGGTAAAATTAAATTCTATAATGGGAATCAATTCAATCTCGTTATATATAGCACATATCAACTGTCAGGAAATGGAAATATGTTTTAATATTACGAACCATCCCATGATCCTCTACAAATTCAAGGAAGGTCATGAATCTCCTTTGAAAAATCCTTCAATGGTGTGGGTGTTGATTCCCTATGAAGAAGAATACCTCTCCCAAATGGTTGAGTCAAAGGAAACTACCAACCTTGAGGAAATTCCCATCATGAGGGAATATGGAGATGTATTTCCCGAAGAGTAACCTAGAATTCCCCCGGAACATGAGGTAGTGTTCTTAATTGAACTCATACCCGGAGCTTCTACTATCTCAATGTGCCCCTATAGGATGGATCCTATTGAACTGGAGGAGTTAAAGAATCAACTTCAAGATCATCTGGACAAGGGGTTCATACACCCTAGTTCATCACCTTGGGTTGCACCAGTACTCGTTGGGAAGAAGAAGGATGGAACAATGCGGATTTGTATCGATTATCAGGAAATCAACAAAATCATTATAAAGAACATGTATCCTCTCCCAAGGATTGATGACTTGTTCAACCAGTTAAGAGGACCTCAATACTTCTCAAAGGTGGATATTCATTTTGGATATCATGAGGTAATGGTAAAGAAGGAAGATATTTAGAAGACTACCTTCCGAACAAGGGATATGCACTATGAGTTTTTGGTGATTCCCTTTGGACTTACTAATTCTCCTGAAATATACATGGATTTGATGAATAGAGTCTTTAGACATTACCTCGAAAAATTTGTGGTAGTTTTTATCGATGATATTATTATCTACTCCAAGATAATGGAGGAACATGAAGAATATGTAAGACTTGTGCCGGTGACATTAAGAAAGGACAAGTTGTACGCCAAGTTCAGTAAGTGTGACTTTTTGATGAATCAAGTCGCGTTCTTAATTCTTTATTAAGTTCAGTCCATTATTTGAATTGGTGAAATTTTTCCAATGGTCATGGATGTTTTCACTGTTACTTCTCTTTTGTATCACTGAAAATTATTCCCTTGTTCTGGCTTAGAATTTTCAGTAATATTTGATAAGGAATTAAGAAGAGTAAGAAGATTTACAATGAAAAAACACAACTATATAAAGAAAAAAACAAATTATGATCCTTTCATCCACATCCCCAATACAAGGGGTTTAGTTACACATAGAAAGCAGAAGATAAATGACACACGTGATACCTGATGGATTCATTTTGTAAGTGTTGATGTAAGGTGTCGGAAGGCGGTATGGCAGAACGACAGAACCTTGGTGGCTTTGGGAATGGTAGTAGCAGAGCTTCTCTCCCTTCCAATGGTTTCCAACTCCAAAATCTGAAAACCAATGCCTCTTTTTATAAAAAAAAATGTATAGGGCGTGTATATAAAGTACGCGCCATGTAATTTTCATCAACGCGCTTTTGCGCCAAATTCTCCATGGGTAGGCGGCCTAACACACCATCTTTGACTTTTGAACATGGTGTCGCCTAGTGGTTGAGTTTAAACGACTTGTAATTCCACCACACACAGCCTGTTTTGTCAAAATTTGGCAACCAACTCATTCTAGAATATCAGACACGACGTGTAGAAATGGAACACGTTGTGTCTCCTTCAACAGCCACATGGGCGTGTAGAACCTTCTCAGCCACAACCACTTCTAGAATGTAGTACACAACGTGTAATGATGCCACACACGGCATGTTGCTTCTACCTGGTGACATGGGCGTGTACTCCCTCCCTCGGTCTGTGTCCCTGTCTAGATGTACACAGTTTGTATATAATGTACACGCCGTGTAGTTTCAAAAATTTCAGTGACTTCCCTTAATTTATGTATTTTAGCAAGAAAGCTCCTGAAAGTAAACAAAATCACCATAATAAAAGAATATGTTCATGAAAAAATAGATATTTTCTAAAAACATGTTTTTATTGTCAATTATATATATTAAAATGTATGCACAAATTGGGTCCATCAAACTCCCCCACACATAGTAGTTTTCTTTCCCTCAAGAAAAATCTCAACATCTAATTAAAAGAGTCTATACTTTTTAAAAGACGAGAATTTAATTAATCAAAAGTATAAATGATAATGTTACCGAGGAAAATTCTAAAAGGCACAAACTAATTCAATTCATAAAATATTCAAATCATGCCTCATATTTAATTCACATAACTACTCTCATCCTCCTTCAATACATTTTTCAACCTTTTCAAAAATAAGCATGCCACTTTATGATCTACCTTACCAGTCAATATCACACTCCACACTCAAGATGTTATGAATTAGAGATATGCTCAATCTAAGGTATATACACTCAATCCATAGGTTTACAAGAAGCCTTGTTCTCTACTTCAGGTAAAATTGAATTACAATAACAATGAGGGCATTATCAATAAGGTTCATATGTCTCTATGGCTAAGGGTTGGTAGGTTCAGATGTGAAAAATAAATTCTAAGGCTTGAAAAAGGAAGGCTAATTCCTTTAAATAATAGTGCATGATATTCATAGTAATGTTCAATGAAAATTTTTCCTTCTCAAGATCAGTCGAATGCTATTTTAATCACCACCTTTTTCCTTAGTCAAGTAGGGTTCCGAAAAGAGCACAAGGTTCCCCTCTCATTGGATTTTTTTCTTCTTCTCCATTTTTCATGAAGAACTCAAGGGAAACACTTATAAAAACAATGGATAATTTTTTGAACCCTTTCCGCACCAAATAGTCAAGAGGCACTCCCCCACACTTTATTTCATGGTTGTGCACAAAAATATGCCATGTATTTCCAGCTCCCTCTTTAAAGCTCGAAAATGAATAATCATACAAAGTTCAAAAAGCAATAGGGTAGGAAGGGAAATACTCTTGTAACGTGGCTTTATATAATGGATGTTCATGGATTTTATGGGCTTAACGAAGATTAAATGTAGGGTGGTTCTCAAGATAAATGGGGTTGAAACAATCTAATGCCTCAATCATTTTAAATCAATTCAAAAATTCATCATGTTTCGAAAAGAAAATGTGCAAATTATAGTAGTGATGCATATCCTAAAAATCACTCAAGAAAGAGGGTATTAGAAAAGAAATACGAAAAAGGGTTTATAATACCTCTCAGGAGTGGAAAAATAATAAAGGGACAATCAGGTCATGACATGCATATAAATGATTAGCCTAATCAATGTAATTAATCAAGTATTAAAAGTTTCAATTGAAACTATATCAGCAATCATTTTAATATACTTAAGAATTTGAATAAGCATGCAACCCAAAAAAAGTTCATACTGATAACTTGAGCATTGCTAAATTTAACCAAAAATTGCCTCAATTTTGCTAATATGTAATCTAATAATGATGTCTCCTAGATTTGTTCAAGGGAAAAGACTAAGGTGAAAGAGATAAATGCACCCCCACCCTTAATACTACACATGTTCCACCAAGTGCAAGACTAAGGTAAAGGGTGTTAAAGGGTGAGATATGTGGGAAAAAATGAGGGAAAGAAGTGGAAGAAGTAAATCCAAAAAGAAAGAAAATAGAAATGGAAAATATACTCACCTAGTGAAAAGAGATACCCAAGGGGCTCCATGATACCTGTGACTGTCGAGAAAAAAGAAAACTGCAAACAAGCATAATAGAAAAACACAAAAAATGAAAAATAGATATATAAGATAACGAATAATGTCACTATCATGGGGTCTCCTTATGGGAGGTAGCATCGGGTACAAAACCATCCGGTAGAGACAGATTAGGAGTCGTGGAAGAGGGAGGCTCTGATGCTACACTGGGAAGGGTAGTTGGAGAAGTAGGAGTCGCATTTGTGAGACTCGGCGAAGGAATCTCAGAAACAGACCTTGGACCGGCCGCAGTGGTGGCGACAACAAGAGAAGTAGTAGGTGAGGGAGGTAGAGAAGTAGCAGAAGGGCTAGGAGATGAGATAGATATAGGTAGCTGTGGAAACTAAAAACCAAGATACTGAGAAATATGCGCCAACAACTGCTCCATACGGTCCTGTCGGCTGTTGAGATGGATCAAATGTCACACAATGGTGTCCTGGCGACCGATAATATGATCCAACTGCTACTCCATCTGATCTTGTCGGCTGTCGAAGCGACCCAAGACCTGCTCCATTGCGGCTAGGCAGTGGGAAAGGGCAAGATCGACCGAGGGTGCGGTGGTAAGTGGGATGGGTGATGGGACATAAAAAGGAAGGTTAGAAAAAGTGGGGTTAGTAGGAGGTGGGTGAGATGGAGAAGCTTGAGGGGGTGGGGAAGGAGGAGCTGTGTCAGCAGCTGGGGCAGGAGGGTCAACGGGTGGCGGGGCTCGAGCCTGAGCAAGGATGTAGTCACCCCTGCTTCCGGACCAATCCCATGTGAATGAGAATGAGAAATTCCATCCGTTGGGGTGAACCTAACAGGTCGTGAGGTAAATAGGGCTTGAATACCCCAAGGTGGTGGGCAAGACGAGTGGTGTATAACCCGCCGTTCAGGTTTCCCTAACGGTTGGTAAACATGGAGTGGAAATAGGAGGCGGCCATATAGGGGAGGTCTGGGTAGTCGTTCCGGATGAGACTGGTAAGAAGCTCCATGTCACGGTCGGTCACGACCCCAATATCCTCATGGAGGGGGAAAAGGATGTAGTTGAAGCACCAGTGGGAGAAGCGAAGGACGAGGTCGGCAATAAGAGTGCTCTTCTGGGAAGTGAGGGAGTACCGGTGGTCAGGCCCAACGATCTCTCGCCACATGGCAACGAGGTCAGAGCGCTCAGGCCGGGTCAAGGTAGAAATAGGGGGCGGGGTGATTGGATGGGGGTAGAAGCCGCACCCTAGGCCAAACATTGTCATGGTAAGAGAGAAATGTCATCCGCCTAGCCGGAATCGAACAACGGGTACCACATCGCCAGGTGTCTCTCGGTACTCCGCTCCATCAAACTCAAATGAGGCCACAAACTCCAAAAATAAATCACGAAACACAGGAGTGCTGACCTGGAAAATATCGAGGGGTGAGGTGTGCCCATGAAGTGCCTCCAACTCCTCCCAAATACCCAGCTACTGTGGAATGCTAATGTCGAGGTATTGGTCACTCAATGGTATCGGCCGACGAGAGAAGTGTCAGACCCTGTCATATGTGAGGTCAGTGACCGAGAATACTGTGTAGGGATATGGAGCACCTACTGGTAATGGCCCAAACGCAGGTGCAGCAACTGGCTCTGTGGGTGGATCTACCGAAGTAGAGGGAGGCTCAGTGGAAGGTGTGCTCTAAGAGGGACCAGTTGCTGATGAAGATGGCATAGGTAGAGTGGATGCTGGTGTAGCAGAAGTAGACCCAGTCTCTACTAAGGGAGTGAGTGGCGGGATTATGTCCAAAGGAAGAAGCTCGAAGACCGGAGCATCTGGGTCCAGCTGCGTCGGTGGACGGAGTCGGATCCGACGAAAGATGGACCCCTAGTCCTCAGTGGCGGAGGCTGGCCGCTTCCCTTGAGAAGGATCGAGATCTGCCATAATCTGGAAAAAAGAAATAAAAACCAAAAAAAAGAAAAATAAAGGAAATGAAAATAAAATTAAACAAATAAAATGTGAGAAAACAGGAAAATAAATGTACACGACATGTACTCCAGAGTACACGGCATGTAGGTGAAAATGTAGAGTAGCCCGTTTTCTCTAGCTAGACACTCCGAGGGTGAAAAATAGACCATGCAAAAGTACATGGCGGGTATAGAACATACACTCCGTGTTCATTTAAAGTTTAGGTGGTCGTGTGTGACAAACGACACGAACATTTTTTTATCATTTCAATGAAAATAATACATGCCGTGTAGGTGAAGGAAACGACGTGAACTGCACATGAAGAACATGGTCGTGCAGAGGGGGGGACACGGGCCGACTCATGGGAAATGGTATACACGGCGTGTACCGAACATACACGCCGTGTATGGGAACTTGGGGTATGAGGTCGTGTTAGGTGCCACACACGGAGGGGCCAAAGGAAAGGGTATACACGACGTGTAACAAACAGACACGCTGTTTACATGAAAATGGTGTGTGAGGTCGTGTGCAAAGGGGTACTCAGGCATGCTGAAAAAGGACACGGTGTGTACCGAACAAACACATCATGTATATTCAAATTCGAATTATTTCGTGTGTAGCCGTGTACAAAATTACTCGGCGTGTGTTCTTCATTTTGTGTATGTGTACTAGCAGAAGCCGAACCGTCAGCTGATCTAAAAAACACCCTAAACGAATCTAAAAACATGAAATAGAGAGTGTAGAAGGCGTTCCTTGAGCAAGGATCATAATGTGAAATAAATCAGAGCTTGAAACGCACCAAATTGATAGATCTGAGAGATGGGTGTGCGGGTGTCATTCGGGAGAAGAAACGGGAAGAAGGGGGAGAAATGGGGAGCCACGCAACATAGGCTCAAGCCGGGTGGCCCATGGCCTATATAGGTGTAGTACATGGCGTGTATGTTGGACTACACGCCGTGTATTCCCAATTTTTTTTAAATTATTAAATATACTATAAAATAGGTAATATTAATTAATTAAAAATAAATGTAAAATAGGTATATATATATATAATTAAAATAAAATAAAATTATACACATAATTTAGTGGTAAAATACACACCGTGTGTTTAAAAATTGTAAAAACAGAAGTACAACCTTTGGTTCGGTGGTCAGGGCGAGGTTCGAACCGGCGATCGACTGTTCCGAATAGAATCCCTCAACCACTGGACTGATGGTTGTACTTCTGCCCATATTTATCATTTATATATATTTATTCTATATGGCCTATACAAATGGGAATGAAGAATAACATAACATGTGGTTTTTATTTAAGAAATGACGGGGATGAAGCGGGGAGATTAGCGCGATTCGAAACCGGGTCTTTTGAACCTGGTGCTGAGACTTTTCCAATCCGCCAACTTCACCCGCATGTAATTTCTTATTTTAAAAAAGTTTTTTATTTATATTGAAAAATTATGGCGCACAAGGCGTATATCGAAATGCATGTCGTTTGGTTTTATTAAAAGAACAAATGATGGAAATGGGACGGTTGTCTGGGTTCGAACCCGGGTCTTTTGGAACTAGATTATGATTTTAGCCAACCAGTCCATGCCCATCATGGGTTTTATTATATTTAGACACATTTATATAGATATATATATGGAAAATACCACACACTCCATGTAAATAAAATGAGGAACCTCGTGTCAAAGGTAGGTCAGGAGGATTCGACCGAGGGACGGCTTGAATAAACTCAAGTGGCATTACCATCGGCACCGGCATCATCACTGGTTATTTATTTTTCATTCTATATATTTATACTATTAAGATTATAAATTAAAAAGATAAGTACACGCTGTGTATATAAGTGGGAAACGTCGTGTAACCTCTAGGATGCCTCCCAGGAAGCGCCTCTGTTTTAGTTCGTTGGCTCGACTTTCATACCTTTCTTACCTGAGTTGTATGGTGGACAACGTTCCCACCGTGTTGTCTGTAGGATGGTAAGCTTTCAACTGCTGCTCGTTTACCTTGAATGGTTGACCATATTTTCTAGAAATTTCTACCACTCTATGAAGGAATAAGCATACAACGTGGAATGGTCCCGACCATTGTGACTTTAACTTCTCTGGGAATAAGCGAAGACGAGAATTAAAGAGAAGTTCCTGATCAATAGGCTGGAACGATTTTTGTGAAATAATCTGGATGTTAATGGATCTTGTCTTCTCCTTGTACAGCTTGGTGTTCTCGCACACTACTAATCTGAGTTCATCTAGTTCTGACAGTTGGAACATCCGTTTCTCTTCAGCTGCCTTCAGATCAAAATTTAGGGCATTGACGGCCCAGTAGGCTTTGTGTTCATATTCGACTGGCAGATGGAAGGGATTTCCATAGATGAGGCAGAATGGGGACATTCCCAGTGTTGTTTGGAAAGTAGTCCGATATGCCCACAAGGGATCATCTAAATTCTTGGACCAGTCCTTCTGCAAAGTGTTCACTTTTTTCTCTAGGATCTGCTTGAGATCACGGTTGGAGAGCTCTACCTGTCCAATGGACTGAGGATGATATGGAGTCCCCATCTGATGCTTTACTCCATACTTCAACTATATTCCTCTCATCAGTGTGTTGTCTAATTGGGTCCCTCTATCGCTGATCAGTACTCGCGGAACCCTGAACATGCTAAAAATATTTTTCTTTAAGAAATTCATGACAACCTTGGTTGTGTCGTGTGCTGTAGCAGTGGCTTCCTCCCACTTGGAGATGTAGTCGACGCAGACCAAGATGTAAGTGTTCCCAAAATATGGGGGAAAGGGACCCATGAAATCTATGCCCCAGATGTCGAAAATCTCAACCTCCAGGATGGGGTGCTGGGTCATCTCAGCTCTAAGTCCCACATTACCGGTCCACTAGCACCAATCGCAATAGGAAACAAAGTCCTGAGCATCTCTATGCATGGTGGGATAGAAAAATCCAGACTGCATGATTTAGATATGGTATGGTCCAGCTCATGATTTCCTCTTACTGGTGAGGCGTGAAAGAACTCGAGGACACCGTGATCTTCATTCTCCGGGATGCAACGACAGATCACTCCATCTGCACAGGATTAGAATAGCAGAGGATCCTCCTAGAAGTACTTTTTCACATTAGAGAAAAATATTTTCCTTTGCTGGAAGGAGAGGTCGGGGTGACCAACACCTATAACCAGAAAATTAGCGATATCAGTATACCATGGTCTAGGTGTTTCATTGATCGAAAAGTGGTTCTCATCAAAAAAAATCCTCCCTGATCTCCCAATATTCTTCCTTCTCCAAATGAGGCAGCTTGAGGTGGGAGAGATGGTTAGAAATGAATTTCTCACTCCCTTTCGTGTCTCGGATCTCAAGATAAAATTATTGTAGGAGGAGTACCCATCGGATCAATCGGGGCTTCACATATTTCTTATTTAGTAGGTACTTTAGTGCTGCATGGTCAGTATAATCAATAACTGTACACATCACTAAGTATGAACAAAACCATTCAAATGCGAAAACCACTGCAAGAATCTCCTTTTCTCTGGTGGTGTAGTTGATCTGTGCCTCATTGAGCATCCTTCTGGCATAATAGATAGGTCAGAAAATCCGGTCAAGTCGTTGGCCCAAGACTTCTCCCACTGCGTAGTCGCTTGCATCGCACATCACCTCAAATTGGTCCTCCCAGTTGGGAGAAATCATAACTGGAGCTTACACCAGGCGCTGCTTTAGATGCTCAAAAGATCTAACACATGTCACATCGAACTCAAATATGTAATCCTTGGTTAGAAGACTTGTGAGGGGCTGGGATATTTTGGAGAAGTCACGGACAAACCGCCTTTAAAAACCTGCATGCCCCAGGAAGCTACGGATGGAGTGGACGGAAGTCGGTATAGCTAGTCGTGATATAACTTCGATCTTCTCTGGATCCACCTCTATCCCCTTTGCTGAAATTCTATGGCCATGGACTATGCCACTTTTCACCATGAAATGAAACTTTTCACAGTTCAAGACTAGGATAGTGTGCTTACATCATTCCAAAACTATCTCCAGGTGTCGTAAACAAATGGTGAATGATTTTCTGTAAATGGAAAAATCATCCATGAATACCTCTTGGATTCGTTCCTCCATATCATGGAATATGGCCAGTATACAACGCAGGAAGGTGGTGGGGGAATTACACATGCCGAAAGACATCCTTTGATAAGAAAATGTATCATAGGGTCAAGTGAATGTGCCCTTTTCATGATCCTCTGGAGTAATGTAGATTTGGTCGTAGCTGGAAAACCCGTCGAGGAAGCAATAGAAGTTGTTCCCTGCTAGTCTCTCTAGCATTTGATCCATGAATGGAAAGGGGAAATGATCCTTTCTTGTGGCATCGTTTATCTTCCGGTAACCCACACAGACTCGCTAGCCTGTGATAGTGCGTGTAGGGATGAGCTCGTTTTTTTCATTTGAAATCATAGTGATACCCCCCTTTTTGGGTAGCACATTGAGGGGACTTACCCATAGACTATCCGAGATGGGATAGATGATGCCTTCATCTAATAATTTGATCTCCTCTTTTTTTAAAACTTCCTTCATTGGAGGATTCATGCGCCGTTGTGGTTGCCAAGATTGCATGGAACCTTCATCAAGTAGCACCTTGTGAGTGAAAATGGTTGGGCTGATGCCCTTCAGATCAGTGACTGTCCACCCAATAACATGCTTCATCTGTTTGAGAACCTACAGAAGTTCATCTTCCTTCTCCTGTAATAGTTCTACGTTATTTATAACATGCAAAGTTCGATTGGGTCCTAAATACCCATACTTTAGAGAAGATGGAAGAGGCTTCAGTTCTAGTTCAGGTGCCTTTAAAATTGAAAGCACAAGTGGTTGCACATTGTCCCATTCCAAACAATCAGGAAAAACTACACACTTCCAATAGTGGCCGCCCTGGCCTTCTAAGAATTAGAAGTCTTATAGCACTTCTTCTAGTAGAATATCTGGGATAGTTAAATTATTTGGAGTAAAAGAACAAACTAGTTCATCCCCTTTTTCGCTAAAATGGTTAACCATGGTGGACATTGCATAAGAGTCCTCATGCTCTGACAAGGAGGAAAGTTCGACGACCTTGATGACTTTGTAGGAAACTCTTTCATCTCTTACCCGGAAAATAAACTCTCCTTGGTGCACATCGATCAATACCTTCCCAGTTTCCAAGAAAGGTCTTCCAATTATAAGAGGTGCTTCCTTGTCATCCCCCATGTTGAGGATGATGAAATTAGTGGGGAGGATTAGCCTACCCACCTTGACCAGTACGTCCTCCAGTAGTCCCTTTAGATGTTTGATGGATTGATCAGCAAGTTGAAGGGCTACACGGGTAGGCTTGAGCTCGTTGAGTCCCAGCTTCTTGAAAACTCCGAGGGGAATGAGATTCACGCTGGCCCCTATGTCACAGAGGGCCTTCCCAAACTCATAGGATCCGATAGTACAAAGAATGGGGAAACTACCTGGATCTTGGATTTTGGGAGGAATTGAATTCTGGATGACCACGAAACACTCTTTTGTTAGTTTAATAATGTCTAGATCCTCCATCTTCCTCTTATTCGAGAGGATTTCCTTCATGAATTTTGAATATGTGGGCATTTGAGTTAGGGCCTCTGCAAATGGGATGTTGATTTATAGCTTTTGGAATACGTCCATGAATTTGCTGAACATGTGGTCTAACTTTATTGGTTTCAATCTTTCCAGAAAAGCTAAGGCAGGTTCAAGAGGTTTGACAACCTCATTCCCTTTATTCTGGGAAACCTCCTTCTGTGGGATTTTGGATGATGAGGGGTTGGTATTGGTACCTTTATCATAAATATTTGGTGTGGATGCACCTGGCTATGCTGATTGGTTCTATTGGAGCTCTTTTCCACTCCGGAGCATGAAGGAATGGGCCTCCTCCCTCGGGTTCTTCTCTGTGTTTCCCTGTAGTGTACTGGGCTGCCTTCCTGAGATTTGATTTTCCAGCTGGCCAATCTGATTCACCAAGCCTCAAATCAAAGCTTCCTTATTTTGGAACCGAGTCCCAGCAGTAGATATGAATTTATTAATCAGATCCTCTAACCTGGCGGTGTTCTCCTGCTGAGGTGGTTGTTGAGCCGGTGTAGGAGGTGGCTGCCGTGGCTGTTGAGGGCGAGGGTTATGATACCCTTGTTGATGATAAGAACCATGCTGGGGTTGTTTTAGCCTTTGGTATTTGTACTGGTAGGGATGTTGGTTATAGCTAGGTGGTCGATGGGGAAGAGGATTCTGCTATCATTAACCCCAGCCTGTGTTCTGTTGAACTCACCATGCCGGGTTCTGGTACTGCTGGTACTAGTTGGGCCCTCGATTTTGGGCAACATAACTCACCTCGGTCGTCGAAGGGCCTCCAGTCGAACCCAGGCATTCTACCATGATGTGGTTATCACCACAGTCTCCGCATGCTGGATGGTACGCCGTAGGAGATTGAGATGCACCTTTGAGATTCAATGCGTCGATTTTCTTGGACACAGCACCCAACTGAGCGGCTAACATCATGGTAGCATCAATATTGTGCATACCTCTCTTTTGAGTCCCCCGCTCAAAGTGCCACTGGAAGCTGTTGGCTGAAATATCTTCCAGTAGTTCAAATAGCTATTCAGGGGATTTCCGCATCACCATACCTCCCACAGCAGCATCCTCCATGGACTTGGTATTTGTTGTAAGTCCTCTGTAGAAGTTCTGGACTTGCATCCAGAGTGGGAGTCCCTGGTGGGGGCATTTTCATAACATCTCTTTGAAGCGTTCCAAGGACTCGTACAATGACTCGACTTCATGCTATTGGAAGTTATGGATATCATTCTGTAGAATCACCATCTTCGATGGTGGGAAGTATTTGGATATGAATGCCTGGGCTAGCTCCTCCCAGGTGAGGATAGTTCTTCATGGCAGCCCCTTGATCCAGTCTTTCGCCTTACCCTATATAGAAATGGGAATTAGGCGATGACGGATGGAATCCTTGGACATTCCATTGTACCTAAATGTGTCATAGAGCTCCAAAAAGTTGGAGAGATGGGCGTTCAGGTCCTCGCTGGACAGGCCTCCAAATTGTACAATGTTCTGGATCAGTTGCATGATAGTAGGATTGATCTTGAAGTGATGGGCCTTGACCGGAGGATAGACGATGCCCATATCAACTCCGTGGATTGAAGGAAGATCGTACTCCATAAGAGTACGTCTTGGAGGTAGCCGCTGAAGGGGTGGAGGTTGCAGATACTGCTGATCCTGAGGGGCGAAATAAGGCCGTTGGAAGAGTTGATGCGGTTGTTGCAGTTGGCCATACACCGGAGGAGGTTGCTGCGACGACCATTGGTAATCCCTCATAAGGAATTCCATGAAGCCTCCAGGAGCCTTCTCCAGTGGACCAGCAGTGGGAGGCTACTGATCCTGGTACATCTGCTTAGCCATAGAATCCACGGCTGGTGCTCCCTCTTATGTGTTCGCCATGGTAGAGGGTTTCTAGTTGTGAGATTCTTTTAGTGAATTCCGACGACGAAGCAGGGTCTGTTCGATCTTTGGGTCGAGTGGAAGTAGTTCTGATGACTCGGTGCTCCTGGACCGTGTAGGGCATCTATTCATGCACTTTAAGTTTCTACACAATCACAACACAAATACCAGGCATAACAAGGGAGAAGTAAAAGAGAAAATATTAAATTGGATTAGAAAAGTTATTTTTGATAATTTTTTATTTTGATTTTCACTTAAATCAATTATTAACACAATTTAAATCTTAACACTAAAACCAAAAAGTTCCCCGGCAACAGCACAAAAATTTGGTCTCGCTTGTCGTTGACTGAAGTTATATGTGTCCAAAATTAATTACCCGTTCATAAAAATTTAGTATAGAATATGTTCGAGGTCGATCCACAGGGAACTATTGTGTGCGTGAATTCAATTGAGTTAATACTTAATTAGGTGATGTATGCAGAATTTAGAGTTGATTGGTTTGATTTTTGGTTTTGGATTAAACCTATATTGTTTTACTTTGAAGAAATGATTAACAATTTTAAAGAAAAAAACGGGTGGATTTAAAGTGTTTAAAACATGAAGAAAAGACGTTTTGGGGTTGTGGTGATTAAGGAGTTCTTATACAGATTTATTAAATGGTTGTGTTGTTCATAATAATTCATCATTCTGGATTTCATTTTGTTACAAGATTTCCTTGGTCTGATTCTTCTTGTTTGGAATTAGAGAAGTTGACTCCTTGGTCCGGTAGTCAGTGTTCTTTATTCTTTATTAAGTTCAGTCCATTATTTGAATCGGTGAAATCTTCCCAATGGTCATGGATGTTTTCACAGTTACTTCTCTTTTGGATCGCTATGAATTTTTCCCTTGGTCCGACTCATAATTTTCAGTTATATTTGACAGTGAATTAAGAAGACTAAGAAGATTTACAACGAACAAACACAACTATATAATGCAACACACAAATTATGATCCTTTCATCCACAGCCCCAACACGAGGGGTTTAGTTACACATAGAAAGAAGGAGATAATCGACACATGTGATACCTTACGGATTCATTATGTAAGCATTGAGGTAAGGTGTCGGAAGGCAATATGGCGTAACGACAGCACCTTGGTGGCTTTGGGAATTGTAGTATCAGAGATAATCTCCCCTCCAATGGTTTCCAACTCCAAAATCCAAATTCCAAGGCCGCTTTTAATAAAAAAATAATGTACACGACATGTATAGAATGTACACGTCGTGTACTTTTCGTCAACGCGCTTTGGTGCCAATTTCTCCATGGGTAGGTATCCTGACACGCCGTTTTTGACTTTTGAACATGGCGCTGCCTGGTGGTTGAGTATACACAGCATGTAGTGCCGCCATAGACATCATGTAGTGTCAAAATTTGGAAACCAACTCCTTCTAGAATATCAGACACGACGTGTAGAAATGGAACACGCCGTGTATCCTTCAACGGCTACATGGGCGTGTAGAACCTTCTTGGCAACAACCTCTTCTAGAATGTAGTACACCGTGTGTAATGACGCCACACACAGAGTGTTACTTCTGCCTGGTGACATGGGAATTTACTCCCTCCTTCACTCCGTGTCCCTGTCTAGATGTAAACGGCATGTATATAAAGTACACACCGTGTAGTTTCAAAATTTTAACAAACTTCCCTTGATTTATTTATTTTATCCAGAAAGCTTCTGAAAGTAAACAGAATCACCAAAATCAATGAATATGTTTATGAAACAATATATATTTTCTGAAAACATGTTTTTATTTTCAATTATATATATGAAAATGTATACACAAATTGGGCGCATTAGGAAGCATCATGGAGCTAAAGAGAAGGCTGATCACTGCACCTGTACTCACAGTACCGAAAAGTGGAGAACGTTTTGTGATATACAGTGATGCTTCAAAGAAAGGATTGTTTTGTTTACTCATGAAAAATTATAATGTGATAGACTAAGCATCACGACAGTTGAACATCCATGAGAAGAACTACCCAGCACATGATTTAGAGCTGGCAGCCGTGATTTTTGCCTTGAAAATCTCGCAGCACTATCATTATGGTGAGAATTGTGACATATACACCGACCACAAGAGCCTAAAGTATATATTCACACAAAAGGAGCTCAACACAGATCAAAAGAGATGGTTAGATCTAATCAAGGATTACGATTGCTCTATTCACTATCATCCTAGAAAGGGGAACAAGGTAGCTGATGCTCTAAATAGAAAAGAACCTACTACTCTGTCCATGCTACAGATTGAGAAAGACCCTATCTTCCTGGATATGCAAATAATGGATTTGGAAATCATAATGGAAGGGGATACATCCTACCTTTCCCAAATGATTGTGCAACCATCCATCCTGGAGAAGATTATGGAAAAAAAGGGATGATGTGGAGATACAAAAGAGGGTGAATGCAGTAATGGAAGGGAAGCTCCAAGAGTTCCATATCGACGATGATGGTGTGATTTGGATTGGAATGCGGCTTTGTGTGCCTTTATCACCCTGGATAAAGAAGGAGCTACTGGATAATTCACATAGCTCAACTTTATCCATCCATCCTGGGAGTACCAAGATGTATTGTGATTTCCGAGAACACTTTTGGTGGGATAACATGAATAAGGATATTGCGGAATATATATCAAGGTTCTTGGTATGTCAGCAAGTTAAATTTGAGTGAAAAAGTCCAAAGGTATAATTCAGACATTGCCTATACCCATGTGGAAATGGGACAATGTTACTATGGACCTTGTCACAGGTCTCCCGATGAAATCAAAGGGGAATAATGCGATATGGATTGTGGTTGACCGACTCACCAAGACAGCCCATTTTATCACTATTCGGGAAGATCTCTCGATTGAACAAATTGCAAGGATATATGTGAAGGAAGTGGTGAGATGGCATGGTGTTCCAAACTAAATTGTCTCTAACTGTGATCCAAGGTTCACATCTGAATTCTGGATGATCCTTCAACATGCTTTGAGTGCTGAATTAAATTTCAGCACGACCTATCACCCCAAAACAGATGGCCAGTCTGAAAAGACTATTCAGACGCTTGAAGATATGCTTAGAGCATGCTCTATTTAATTTAAAGGTGGATGGGATCAACATATCCCATTGGTTGGGTTCTCATACAACAACAACTTCCACTCAATTATTCAGATGGCTCTGTATGAAGCTCTTTATGGGAAGCGATGTAGAACTCCAACCTGTTGGGATGAAGTTGGAGAAAGAAAGATACTTGGGCCCGATCTTGTTCAAGAGATGATAAAGAAGGTTCATGTCATCCAGAAACACATCAAAGCTACTCAAAGTCGGAAAAATAGCTATGCTGACAACCGTTGAAGGGACCTGGAGATCGACATAGAAGATAAAGTCTTCCTTCGAATATCTCCATGGAAGAGAGTCATGTGATTTGGGAAGAAAGGGAAGCTAATCCCAAGGTAAATTCGCCACTTTGATATCCTTGACCGCATAGGATCCGTATCCAGTCATCTTGCACTTCCACCAAATATGGCTCATGTTCATGATGTGTTCCATGTATCACTACTGAGGAAGTACATTTCAGACCCCTCACATGTACTAAACTTTGAGGTGGTGCAGCTGGAAGATGATCTCTCCTATGAGGAGCATCCAGTAAAGATTCTAGATCAGAGAGATAAGGTTCTACACAAGAAGACAAATCATCTTGTTAGAGTGTTGTGGAGGAACCATAAGTTTGAGGAAGTAACTTGGGAAGCAGAAGAGGCAATGAAGGAGAAACACCCCCACCTGTTTGTGTAAAGTGAAATTTCGGGGGCAAAATTTCTTAAAGGGGGAAGAATGTAACGACCCAAAGTTTTTCAATGGAAATTATCTTCTCATAATTATATCATAAAATAACATGAAAACACAAGATAATGAACTAATAAGTGATAAGTGACCATTAAACATAATTTTGTCACATGTGTGTTTAGAATTTCGAAAATCCAACATACGCAGTTGTGTTCAAGATGATTTTTGGAGTCTAATTAAACAAATTTTTTTGGTGAATAATAACATACCCTTAAGAATAGTAACATACACTTATTAATAGTAATATGACCCTTTTGAATAGTAAATAATCCAACATAAGAGAAACATTACCTATGAATAATAAAATAAAATTTAGACATCTTAGAAAGTGACAATTTGACTTTAGTAAAAGTTTTGGTATTTTGTAAGTCATAAAGAATTAATTATAATTACTTAATTAATTTAAAAGAATATTTATTTCCCTAAAATGTATTCATAAAATATTTAATAAATGTATTATAGTTTTTAGATAATTTTTTAAAGCACTATAAATTCAGTTTTAATCTTAAAAACTGCTTTTTTAAAGTAAATTATGATTTTAATTAAATATTAAATTAATTATATTTTGAAAATTATTTTTGAAAAATGGACTTAACTTTTGGATTCTACATGTTTATAAATGGTTGGGGTAAATTTTTGGGATTTTTATGAGATACTTAAATTTTTGATAAATAGTGAAATACTGTAATTTACAAAATAAGCTAAATAAGATAATTATAGGGTCATGTGTGATGTTATGCTGACGTAAGCCCACTTGGTTCGGGATTAAATTTTAAAATTACTATTCTTTGTCATACAAGACTCATTATTCCTTGTCTTAGGGGAAATTAATAAACTAATGAATTTTATATTAAGGAAACCACTCTCCCCTCCACTCTAAATACCACCCTTCACTCCCTCATTTCCTCACATCTCTCAAGCCCCAAGACATCTCTAAACTCTGAAGAAAATCCTTCCCTATCCCCTCCCCCACATACAAGAGCTGTTGGTATCCTCAAAAGACCAAGCTTAGTCTTTTAAAGAGGTTCTCAAGAGAAGGATTCAAGAGGTAATTTCCGTCCCTCTTCTCCTTTAATTTCCTTTCAAGTTCATGTTCATTTCTTGATCTCTCCCCACCTATCTTCATACAAATTTTATTGTAACTCCATTATTATACATATAATTTAATTTTATGATTATAATGGGATATTATATCATCCAACCCCCTTTCCCTCTTCCTTTTATTTTATTAAAGAGAACGTAGTTCGTGAGGTGTTAATTTATCACCTTCAAGAACGACATGCTTTCTTCTCCGATTTGTACCTTCAGATCTGGTTATGAAACAATTTTTATGGTCGAACCAGAATATGTTATTTGTATTATGTTCTATTTTAATGTTCTGTAAATAACCTATGGCTATATTAATAAATGATAAGTTAAAACAAGTTCGTTGTGATCCAAAAACCGACCAAATTGACCCAAATAAACATCATTTAATTCATATCTAATGATTCATCCACATGGATCTAATATAATTCATTATAAGATCATTAAAAATTATTTAATATCATTAATGACATGTAATATAATTTCTGTATGTTTACCCATGTTCTACCCAAACTTCAATTTAAGAATACAAGTGAACCACCCAAGAAAACCCATAAAAACAAACATCCCCGAACAATGTTTTTAAACTCTATAAGTCATCCAAAGGAACATAAAATGACATAATGAAACCATAATGAAACCTATTATTGTAAACATGGTTCTTGATTTTTAATTAATGAATATAATGTCATTATACAGTACATTATAGAAAAGGAAGCATTCAGGTACAAGGTAAGGGGAAATTCTTGAACCCAACATTCATCCTGCTGGTTCTACCTCTTTCACTCCATTTTTTATATGGTCACTCCATAAAGATCATTTTTTAATAATTTTCTTTATATTTCTGGGATATACATGTTTTATAATGAATTTTATGTCAATCCAAATGCTTTTCGAAAGAACTATTCTCTTAAGAACTCAACTCATACCTCTCATTCAAGGTTGATGGTTCTTGAATCAAGTATGTTGCTCGCTCTTTCTTTTGGGAACCCAAAGTTTATGAATGTGTTCTTATGAGATGAAACCCATTTTTTTCAGGGGTTAGTTATGATCATTTATGTTATATTTTCATTGTGGCATGCATGATGAATGATAATGTTATGATGTGACGGGTGCGCCTGGAATTATATAGCGCAATATGAATGTTTAAATGTGATGGGTGCGCATGGAATTATATATTTCTCCAATGAATTGGGTAAAGTGATGAATATAATGAGTATATGTGAAATTATGTGTTAACAATATGCTATCTTGGTTCACAAGTATGTGTTGTAGTTAACCACTAAGACATGTTGTTTCATTTTTATGAATTTCCGCATTTCAAGTCTTTTATTTATGATCCTCTCATGTTCATGATCTTTTGCCTATGTTAAGATTATTCTCTACCCATGATATATTTTTAATATCTATCCTCTTACTGGGCTTCTATATCACCCCTTTTTATGTATATCCTCCTGTGGCTACATGTACAAAGGAGAGGACAAGTTCCAATAAGAATCTAGAGAAGAATAAATTAAATAAATGTTTCTGCAATATCTTGTATGTTTTATGTATGGTCCTATTTTTCCCAAGACAATAAACCGTTGGATCCTCTATGTGTAATACTATTATTTTTTTTATCTTTGAAATGATGTAATAGTAATTTAAGAAAATGGTAGGTCATTTTAATTTCAACCATTCCGTTGTGATGGGAGTTACATGGTCTTGGGTAAGACCTTTTATAAAATATTCAACCTTGTTAATTTCATCAACAACATTATCAGGTATGAAACATACCAAACGTGATAAATTCATGGCATACTTCACAACCAATAGATCATCTTGATTGAAGCACATGAACTCAGAAACATTATCCTTCTTCACTTCCTTAGGATACTACCATTGAATGAAGACTAACTGGAATAATTCTCAAGAAATTTTTTTTCATATATATAAGAGATAATCACAACTTCACACCGCTCATGGATAGGTCCCTCAAATTATGAGTGAATAGATATGACCTTTATGGATTCAGGAGTCTTGAGAGTGTTAAAGATCGCATCAAATTCTTCAAGACACTGTACTGCCTCAAGAGAACCGTGTTCAAAATTATAAAAAGGAGTAAGATAATCAAAGAATTCAAGGATGGGGTTCAATTTTTGGAATGTCTCTAGCTCCACAACTCAATATGGAGTCTAGGTAGAGTCATCAATAAGGGATTTTACTTTTGGAAGTTGTGAAGAACCACCTCAAAGGCCTGACCGTTTGACAAAAATTATATCATTCTTGAAGTAATTTATGGGAAGATTTTCCGAACATAATAAAACATAGTTATATCAAATCAAGCATCAAACAACACAAAAAATAGTAAAAATGTTTTTAAACAATGTTACAACCCACTTTAACAAAAACAATATTGATTTCAAAACAAACAAGATTTCACCACTTATAAAACATTATTATTTCCATTGAAAATGATAAATCTTGTTATAAATCAATAAAAATTTCAAAACCCCTTTACTATTAGTTTTAAATTATTTCATGGTTTCCAAATCATTAAACAAATTTTCAAATTAACAAAACAATTATTATTTTAAATACATTACAAACCAAAATTTCTTTATTAAAAATTATTTTGTCACATCACATAATAATCTTTGATAATTAGTTTTCCAAACACAATATTTCATAAAACACATTTTTAGTAGTTGAAAATATACTAAATATGAATAAAAACACATGTTTTTAGAACAATTTATTTTTAAAAATTATTTAAAATTATCAACAAGAGATTAAATTTGAAATATCTATACCAGGGAATTATGAAACCGACATCCATAACCGACAAAGCCAACCTCACATATGTGAAGTAACTTTTAAAAATATGGGTAAGGTTTCAAGTTTAGGACCAAGGTAGAAATAAAATAAGGCTATGTTGTATATTTTTGTAAACCAAACACCATCCTAAAAATCATTCAAGGTTAGATTTCCAAATTAAACACATTGATTCCACATAGATCACCAGACTGTGAAAACATGGTGCCATTGTGTTCATCCTTCCAATATGGTTCAAAAACATGTAAGAGATTACCTAATTTAAATATAGACTCATTGGGAATCTAAATATAATTTATCACAAGGAAACAAATAACAAAAATAAGGACTAATGTACTCACATCCATTGTAACTCAAGTATCACCATGAAGGGGTGGTGATCAAGAACCCACACCCAGACTACCTCTTGAGTCCCGACACATTAGTAATATCATTTCAATCATGATTCACCCACAATAACATAAGGATTTAAAATTAAATTATTTCACTTTATTTAAAGAACTCCTTTGATACCATTTGTAATGAACAAACCCAAGATACCATCTTAACTGATAACAGATTTGATTCAACACTAAAATAAAGAGTATTTATGATCTCATGGGCTAAGGACAAGAACTTGGGCATCCACAAATAACGGTTGGGAATATTTTCTACCTCAAAAAAGATTACAATAACCGAGTAAAATGCTTGAAAATAATTATATATATATAAATATCAATTAATACATATATATCAAGTACAATGAGATTCTATGAAAATAGAATATGGAACATAAAAATTAAAACCCACCACTTGGTGGTCCATGACCACCCACCATGTCTCCAGTCATACACATGTGGTCAACCAAGGATAAACCCACAAAGAAAGAGAGAGAACTAAAAGATTCTATAATATAATAAAGGGTTGTAATCACCAGAAGATAAATGCATGGTGTCAGCTATAGGGCTTAGTAGGATCCCACCAAATATTCTATGCAATTACATCATTAGGAAATTAAGATATGATAAAATAGGTTGACAAATTACAGAGTATGGGGGTTCATTTTACAAATTGAGTGTTAGAAATTTAAAAAAACATTTCATAAAATACACTTGAAAAACATGCCTTTTCACTATAAAAACATTTTTACAAAATGTTTTGAATACCATTTCACAAAAAAAGTCAGAAAATCAATAAAAGATGAGAATATTCACATGATATGTAATGATGAATAAGAATAAATATAGTAGATTCAAGGTGAATAATAATAATAAATGAAGAAGGAAAGGAATATCTAGTGGCAATTGGTGGCAACCAAATCAATCATGTATGAGGATTATGTATATTAATTTTAGCAGTATAAGAACTATATATTAATTTTTAGATCTTTTAAAATATTTCTAAAAAATGGAATATATTTCAAATACAAGTAATTGAGAAACATGGTCATATTCAAAAGAAGGTATGATAGTTCAAGGTTATAGGGACCCACACTAAAGGTAATATGGAAATTATATATACACCCCTTTGATATAAGGCCAATGAGGACTCATCACCATCATTTAAGGGATTTAATGTATTTATATGATGTTTTAGAACATTGTAAATCATAAAGTTCTGTCAAAAAAGATCACTAACTACATAAGTCTTTCATGTTCTCTAGTAAAAAAATTATGTGAACTTTATTTTACGGATGAATAAAATAAAATAAATCCCATTCTCCATTTCAAGTATATCAATTTTCCATTTAGTAAAAAAATGGGTTTTTAATCAAATCATTATTTTTCACCAAGATAAAACTCTAAGGATTATATCAAAACGATTTTAAGTCATTTTTATAAAATAAATCATTAAAATCAATTTCAAAATCAGTTTCCATAAATTAAATTCCAAAATTTAATTTCAATCAAATTCCATCCAATTTCACAATCAATCCATATCTCAATTAAATTTTTTTTATACAATTAAACATTAAATATGGTAAAAATACCCACTTCCTTTCACAATTCATTATAAAAATTCTAAACAAGCCTTTAAAAAAATAATTTACTTAAAATCATCCATAAATAATTTATGGTTAGTATTATAATTTTAAGTTGATTTAATACATCTCAAAACATGGGTCACACCCTATTTTCATAAAGATAAATCATATATTTCAAAAAACCCAAGAACAATAATTAGAAAGAAGTGTAAAATCATTTAAATAGGGTTCTTGGTCCTCTAATAAATTAAAGCATTTTAAACTATTTAAAAAATATCAAATAGTATTATTCATTTAATTAAAAACAAATAAATTAATTTAATAAATCAAAACTCAGGCCAAAGACCATTTAATAAATCAAAAACTATTCCAAATCCCTTAATTAAAATAATATATTTTTAAAATATCTTTAAAAATAAATACAAACAAACATGGAATTTATTAAATAAAAAAAATGTGAGAGTAATAAAATTCAAAACCATTTAATTTATTCCATATTCAATTAATAGAATAATTAGTCAAATAAACATTTATGAGGAGTTAAATGGTTGAATTTCATAGAATATGTTAGAGAAATCGAGAAACATATATCTATGAATTATCTAGATAAATAATTACAAAATAAAGGAAAATCAAAGAAACACATAAATGAAAATTATGGAATCCTACAACAAAAATATGAGAAGTGTCGCCTTTAATGGTGATCACTAGATCAACAAAATAGTTTGTTAAAGAAGAGATAGGGTATCGTAGATCTAAAATTACACATCAATCAATCAATATAAAAAAAAATTAAAGGACATAATTACCTTTAAGAACAAAGTATCAATTGGAGAAGGGAGATCCAAGATAAAGAGTTGAAGAGTTTATCAAATGATTGGATATTCACTTTCATTAGTGCTCTGATCCACCAAGAGATGAGTTTGAGAGAGAGAAAATGGCTATATGGGTCTTCCGAAAGTCAGATAATCAATTTAGTTTTGGGTGGGATGTGTTTAGTTTTAATTATGATGTTTTGGGATTTTAATTACATTTTTGGAAACTGTAATTACCTCATGCACAATTTACTGGGTAGTGTCGGACGATTAGTACTAAATGTGAACCCAAACATGATCCTAAAATAGTGCCACTAGAATTGTTTCTTGGTATGGATGCACATATAGTCTAACTATGTGAAATCCTTGTGAACCCCTATAATCTAGGTAGCACACATTGTCCAACCATTCTCAAACACTGAAAAAATCAAGCACATGTCCATAAACCTTCTAAAAAGACATGAAAATCACTAGAAAAAACCCACAACGATATCCAATCATTGGGTGTTAAAATCAATGTGTCAAAATAAATAAAAAAGAATTTGGATGTTACATATTCTATATCACTAGACTTCATTGAATCCAAGTATGTCATAACACCTCGACATTAATCTAAGCCCGCTAGTAGAATACATGGATCACTCAATAAATTCTTCTAAAATAAAGTCTATATGAAATTTGTGGAATTTATCAAATAAATTACTATAAAATAAATAATAATAAGACGGAAAATAATACTACTCATTCATTTAACCCATTATTTAATTTATTAATTATTTATCATTTTAATTAAAAACCTTCCAATCCTTAAGAAATCTAGTCCCATTATAAACATCTAACCATTTATTCCCATGGTCATCACCTGGCCTCATTAATTATTTATCACGGGCCACCTAATGTCCTACGTAACAACATTACATTAAAAGGTTACATACTAATATCCAATTTTCCATTTTGGAGTTAAAATTTGTATACATATCACCTATCATACACATTCTTAGCCACACCATAATTTCATATTTCCAAGGCTTGTAGAGTTCACATAAAATTAAAATGTTATTAATACCATTTGGTTTACAAGACTTATATCCCATGGTGATACTGATAGAAAAAAATTTAGGCATATTTAAAATCCAATTCCAATGAAATTTTAATGGGTTTTAATCTAAATTTCTAGGAATTATAATGTTTTTATCAAAAGTGGGAATTAGTAATAGAAGGAATGAAATTTTATTAAATTATTAAATGATTTCCAATTGTTGAATTTGAATTTTTTATATAGATTTTGATAAATAATATGATTATTTATTTGAATTATCTTACTTTTCATGACTTTAGAATAAATATGGAGCCAAACAAGGCTAGCCATCAACTACTTCCACCACCATCCACATAGCTGGCCCCACAGGGTTGGCCGACCAAATTGGGTTATGAGAGATGCCTCTCAAGGTAGTTGAATAGGGGAATCAATCCCGTGTGAAGGTGGACCCCATAGGGTCAATCCCACTGGGAGTAGGGTTGGGCTAATGAAATGTGTGGGACATGTGTTGTGCGGTCTTGCCATGTGTGTTGTTTCATGCGGGTGTTAGTCCCTACTGTAGGTGACCTATATGATGATCCAAATCCATTATTTATATTGAGGCGCTCTCCCACTACTCGATTCACTATTTTCTGATGTTTTTATGGCTATTATTGATATCTACTTGTCTCACTTGGGAATTTCCTAATCCAAACCATATTCCACTCCTCCATCACTCACCACTAATGAGATCACCTGTCACTGGTTTTTTTCATTAGATACCACCATCTACACCCCTAGAAAGATCTAAATTGATCTATCATTACTGCCACCCACCTCGAATTCCATGGAAGATCTCCTAACCTTCGGTCGACACTCATGAACACATTTTGAGGCTCTTCAGGTCACTTCGAATGACGTAGGAAGAATATTCCACCACTCTAGGTTCCCCTTCCCCATGGAACTACTAACAAATCCCCACACTGACTGAGCACCACATGTAAGGCATTAAAAAGGCTAAAGAATCTATAGGTCTATTCTTTAAATGACTGAAATAGAAAAAAAATTTCATAACTTTACAAATTCATAGTGGATATATTATGGATTTTAAAAATTGAATATTTTAATATCCAAGGGTCATGGTATTTTTCTTGACTGAAGGAGTCAAAGGAATCACTATTTCTACTTATAAATACAAGACCCCAACTACTAAGGAGGGGGACTTTAGCCCTAGATGGAGGATCCTTTTCTAAGAGAGGCTGCTTCTCTGATCTTTGTTCCTCTGTTTCTTTTACATTTATATTTATTTTCTTTTCATTTTAGTTTTAAATTAGTTTTAATTTTAATTTTACTTTTACTAAATAAACTCATTCATCTTAATATATACTTCTACAATAGTGTCATCCACCCATCACCACATTTTCTTATTATATTTTTCCTCTTCTTTTTATTTTTTTTCTCTTCTCTTATTCTTTTAACAACATCAATATATAATATATTTAATTATTATTATTTTAATATTCTTATTAATTTTAATTTATTTTTCTTTTATTTTCTTTTTTTATTACACTCTCTCTCAAACATTTATTCTTTTTGTCTTTTTATTTTATTTCTATTATCTTATTTTTTCTTCAATAATTATTATATTTTATATTCATTATATTCTTTCTCATTCCACAAAAGTTATGTTTTACACATGAAAATGAGGGGTTTCTTAAAGTCTTGGCTGGGGGGGGGGGGTAAATGTGTTAATCAATTAGTACTTAATGTGTATTTTATGTCTGTGCTAAATGGGAGTGACGTACATAGGTGTAAAGACTGTCCCCTAGGCCATGCACTCAAATTTATGTATATTATTTTATTTAATATCTTTTCCTTATATTCATTATTCCTCTGATCATATGATAGAGTTGTGTCAATAAATGGATGACACAACGTTTGATTGAGTCAGATCTTGAAATATGTAACACCATCGACAAAAGGTGAGTCATCAACCTTGATTATAAGAGGAGGTGAAATTTATATTTCGTAATGAATTCTCGAGTTCACAATTCAAAAAAAATTATAGAAATTCATTAAGATATTTATTTTTTGGATTATTAAACAAAAATTTAAAAATTAAAGCGAATAATTATTGAACCTAAAACCAAACAAAATTCCATGTCATTTCTCTCTTAACCCATTTTGTTTAGCATTGGATGTTAGTATAGTTTAAATATTTAATCTCATTTTAGTATCTTTGAAATCCAAAAAAACCCAAATAATTCCATCACTATCATCAAATAATAAAAAAATAAAAAAAAGAAGAAAATGTGAATTATATTGAGTAATTGAATCAACTGAGATTCTCCTCATGTGAGATGACCCTAGTCAGCCACTGTACTGTACTAGAAAAATGTTGAGAAATTTTCTTTTTCCACACCCCATAATTGGTATTTTAAAAAATTGGCATATTTTCTAGGGATTTAATCAGTAGTTTACTTAAATTTTTCAATTTTCACATTTTAGAAAGATTTAATTTTTTTTAAGAAAAATATAAAAAGAAATATTTTCTCATTATGTATTCAAATGTTTATTATTCTGTATAGACTAGCTACTCATAGTTGTACGAACCCATTGTTGATCAAACATGATCTATATAATAAATTATTTCATTATTTTCCTGATATATCATGGGATCCATAAGAAATGTCATTATAGGAGATAAATTCATGGACCATATCTGGGAGCTTAAAGATACCCTAAATAAACTATTGGTTGAAGGATAGTCTAGAATGTTAATTAAATTCTAGGAGTACAACCTTGATTTTTATCAAGAACCATCCAAGGCACAATAAAAGTTTCCAATGTTTTATAACAAAACTTTTTAATATGATCTCCCAGTGAAATTTCAGGAATAATTTGTTAAACAAAAAATCAAATACGATATTACAAAGATGGAAGAGATGATACAAGATATTTCAGAAAAAAATGATTTTTTAAATGAGAACATTAATGAATCTCTCTAGAAACATGATCCTAAACTAGAAGATGATCCACGGGTCATTCCTGTTTTCTAGGGACATCCATGAAGATGAGGCCATTATTGAGGATTATCTAAAACCTAGTCATTTGAAGAAACATAACCAATAAAAACATGATGATCTATAGTGGATCCATGATAAGGAATACTTTCCTAATGGGTTTTATGTTGGAGATCAACAAGATGTAGATAAATTTTGGAAATAATGTGAGGAACTACTTGATCTCCACATGAATTTAAACGAAGAATAGTGAACATCAATAATGTAAGACACCACCCATGTTTTGGAATTTGAAAAAAATATGGAGCAGTCCGACTAACTAACTCCATATAATGAAATAAAACATTAAGAGAAAATCACCACTGAGGCAGTGATTGAATAAAAAAATCGAGGAGATCATCTTATTTTAAAAAAATTATCTTACCTTAGTCAATATAATTTCAATATCATTCCATATTTTTTTAAGTTTTTATATTTGGAAATTATTTTCCATAAATGATAGAATGATGAATAAACTAGACACATACCTATTGAATAGAACATGGGTCTACCTAAACATATTGAACAAGCACTTTAGGAATTCCATGAAGGGTTCCAAGTAACTGAGCATGATAAATTCATGAAATAAGCTAATGATTATGAAAATTATAATACATATGATTATTCAAATTTATATTTTTTTATCATGTAAAAATACATGATTACCTTCTTTTTAATTCATCAATATATAAGGTCAATGTTATGTAATTATTGAAAGACGAAGAGGAGGTTTCATAGGTATCAAGCAAAGATAAACATATTGAACAAGCACTCGTGGAATCCAATGAATTGTTCCAAGTAACTGAGCATGATAAATTCATGAAATAAGCTAATGATTATGAAAATTATAATACTTATGATTATTCAAATTTATATTTTTTTATCATGTACAAATACATGATTACCTTCCTTTTCATTCATCAATATATAAGGTCAATGTTATGCAATTATTGGAAGACGAAGAGGAGGTTTCATAGGTATAAAGAAAAGAAGGGGATGATCCATACATAATCTTACCCCTCTATATAAGTTCTACAAAATTGTGAATGATATGGATCTAGTGTACTATATCCAAATGTCATTGCTCACTAATAAATAATATGTGGCTGGTGGTAAAATCTATATGCAGTTGTTAAAACCCATGAAGCTTCATTCACCATAAAACATTGGATAATAGTCGGTACTACCCTCATGAGGTAATAAAAAATTTAAGTCCCACATGGGCGATCATACCTAGAGTTATCCCTTTCTTTTCTTTCTATAAATTTACATTTCTATTTGTTTTCTGAAAATTAGTCCAACATGAATCCCCCTCCCTCTTATCTTTTTGATCATCAATTAGACAATCCTTGTGATATGTTGAGAATTTTTATTTTATAATTTCATCATTGAATAATGTAGATTTAGTATGTGTTAAAGGGGATTAAACATCATGGGAAAATGAGTTAACTTTTAATGTCAATATTTTATGTTATTTACATTTTTTCCGACATGATTTGAGATTTAAATTAGAAATTGCATGCCCACACTTCAATTTATTTATTACTTGACTTATCTAGGAAATAAATTTTTCTTAAGAATCCAAGGATTATATGTTTTAAATTTCAATGTTAATGATACTAAATGAGTAAAATGGAAAATTGTATTTTTTAAGTGAATCATGAATATTAAAACGAGGACTCAATGATTTAGAGAATTAAATAAATCTCCTAAATTAAATTTCCTAATCATTTATCATAATTTTAATTTTAATAATCGATGTGAATTGATTTTTTATTTTTATTTATGCATTGAGTAGCTTTCCCAAATCATATTTCTATTTTTAATGGGATTTTTATACCTTTTATAACCAATTTGTTCTTGAGAATATATCTTGAGTGATCTCTGGAAAAGACACCTACTATAACATTAATTTCAATTGGTCTGAGATATGACTCTACAATAACACATTTAAAAATATTGTCGAATATTTTAAAAAATACATTATCCTTAAAATATGACATTAACATAAGTTCTTTTTTTAAACCATTGAAACCATGAATGACCATTTTATTAAAGAGCCTTATTTTAATCTAATTATATCTATCCTACAATATTCTTAGTCATTTCAGGATATTTTTATGTTCAATTGTGGGGGTGATGGAAGTAATGGTTAAAGGGGTGGAATGAATTTTAGGGAATATGTTTTGGGGTTTTAAATATTAAAATTGATAATGGTTTTTGATTCATTAATTTTACTCATTATTTTTTCCACATCTGAATAAAAAAGAGAGAAAATGAAAAAAAGATACCAAAAATTGAAAAAATGTATTGTGATTTAGGAAAACAAAAAATCATTATTAATATACTTATTCTTTTTATCATATGTGGTTAAGTTGTGGATGTGATTATTATTCTAATAATAACTTCAAAAAAATAAAATGAAATGAAATTTTTTTTGAAATTTTTTTTTGAGAAAAATATAAGAGGGTGAAAAAATAATTCACTATGCCTTAATTTGGCCATAACCTTTACATTGAATTTTGGGGAAAGACGTAGTTGTTCCAATTTGAAGGGGATAATTTCATAACACTTTCACTTTTAATATCATGATTTATGATTTAAGAGATAAACCTCCACCCTGAGCATTAAACATCAAAAAAAATTCCTACAAAAGATAATTCTCAAAGACATTTGAAAATTTATTCCAATACGTCTTGATTTTATATTCCTTTTGTATTTACCATGTTTATAATGTAGTTATTTTACATAAATATGTATAACGAACATGTTATCATGATATTATTATAACTTCACTTAAATTTTATCTTGAGTGATGAGTCTAAATATTCATAAGTAAGGTTAATCAAGATTTTACATGTTTCGTAACAATGAATATTGTTGCTTTAATGAATGAGATGAAATCTTTCACAATTTTTGAATGAGGAAAAATAAAAAAAATTAAGTTCATTTTTTCTTCAAAAATTTAGATTTTGAATTGATATTTGATATAGAATTTGAAAATTTGACTTATTAATGATAATTTTTTTTATTTAATTGCTTTTAAATTTGAATAATGGAAACATTGGGGCCTCTAAATTCATTATTAATATTTTATTACATAGGACAAGTATGTTTTATGTATTGGAATATTTGACACACATAAATCTCATGAATATTTTGAAGCAAGTTTTAAGGAATTTTTTGTTGGATTTTAATCTAAATTACCATGAATTATAATGTTTTTATCAAAATTTGGGATTAATAATGGAAGGAATGAAAATGGTTTTAAATGAGTAAAATAATGTGAAATGTTTTATTTCAATTTTATATAATATTTGGTGATGAATATTGTGGTCAGTGATTTAAATTATCTAACATTTCTAGACATTAAAAAAAATATGGAGCCTGCCAACTCCATCCCCGAAACACTACCACAAAAAAATACATATAGGGCCCCTAAGGGACGGCCGGCCAGGAGGGGATGTGGGAGAGCCTGTAGAAGCTGGATACATGAGGGAATCAAGCCCATGTCAAGGTGGACCATAGGTGGCCAATCATTTATCCAGTAGGGTTGGGATGAACACATGTGTTGGAAACTTGTGGTGTGGCCTTAGAGTGGGTGATGTGTCATATGGCCACAACAAGGCCTTCAGGCCACCTCAAGGAATTTGGGTCACCTTAAGTGCAGATGCAAACCACACAACTTACAAGGAACAAGTTCTATAAGGAGGAGGAGAAAAGGAGCTTTTCACCATAGCAGAAACTAAACGGATTACAAGAATGAGAGGGTATGACACCTACCATCAGGACAAGGCTATGCATGAACTGGAATGCCTAGATAAATAGCCTTGCGAAGGTGGAGAGCTAATTTCATGATGAAGATGTTAGGGGAAGATTAGTTCAAAGAATTTAGTCTAGTTTGTATGTAATGTTTGAATCATATGAGCTATGAATTTCTCCAAGGCCTACGATCCATGTAATACTTATGCCTTTGGGCCTTGTAAGGGTTCCACCTCACCCCTTGAATGGTGGATTATAAAAAATCAGTAAAGAATGAAGGATTTCGGTCCATTGGATGGATAGAGGCTATCCCTATTGTAGGTGATCTGAATAGTCCTCCCATACCTTGTCTTATATGGTGTCCCTCTTATTGGATGTTGTTTTTTAGGGTTATTGTTCTTCTCCTCCTTCCTAGCTTGAACATTTCCCAAACCACACCGTCCACCACTCCCCCATTGATCGCTTCACTCATGACCAAATGACACCACTTGAGTTTATCAGAGACCAATATCTCCACCCCTATATATCTTGAACATGACCTATCATCATTGCCATAGACCAAGAGCACCATGGATTATCTTTTGACCCTCGACTGACACTCATGAACACATTTTCCGGCTCTTATGGCCACATTAATGGTCGGAGGAAGAAGATACTAACACTATATGAACCCCATCCATAAGGAACAACCACCACATCCCCACACTGATCATGCATTCCATCAAATGAATTATTAATTCAAAAGAAGAAACTGGTCCATGATCAAAATAATTGAAAAACATGAAATATTTGGGGATTTCCAAATTCATAGTGGATATCATGGGGATTTTTTAAATTCAAATATTTTATGATCCATTGGTTAAGAGATTTTTATGAATTGAAAGAGACTAGGGTTGTACCTTTTCTACCTATAAATACAAAACCTCCACTACCAAGGAGGGATATTTTGAACTTATTAGGATGATCCTCGTTTGAGAGAGGATGCATCTCCCCGAATTTTGTTTATATTTAATTTTAGTTTTATGTCAATTTTAATTTTAATATTTTTTAAATAAAGTCATGAATTTTAATTTGATATTATATAAAGGTTTTATCCACCAATCAAAACTTATTCTCCTCTTTTACCTCTGCTTTTTATTTTTGTTTCTTATTCTATTCTTATTTTAACATTATTTATATAGGTATATATTATATTTATTATTTCATTGATTTACTTATTATTTTTTTAATTTACTTATTCATTATAATTTAATTTTGTTTTTTTATGTGATTTTATTTGAATAATCTATCTCCCTCCCACCCCTATTCTTTTTATTTTATTCTTTTTGTTCTATTTCTTTTCTCTTCTCCTTATTTTCCTCTTATTCTTAAATTTTATTTTTATTCTCTTCTTTCTCACTCCACCAAAATGATCTATTACTCATAAAAATGAAATGATGACCAATGGAATGGCCCATGGGAGGTCAACATGTTCTTGAATTATGGGACAATGTTTACTTTATGCTTGTGATGGATGATAGTGACATACATGGGTATACTGCCTATCTCCTCGAGCCATGCACTAATATATATTTCTATTATTTTTTTCAACAAATTTCCCTCTATTCATTTGTTATCTATTCACATGATACAGTTGATCCAATCAATGGAAGAAATAGAATTCAATTGAGTCATGTCATAGATGAGGTCACACCATTGGCAACAGGTTTCTCATCATATTTGATTGTAATATGATTTGGAATATAGATTTCATAAGGAATTTGAGATTTTAAAATTTCTAAATGAAAAGAAAATAATTATTCATGATATTTCATGTTTGGAATATCAAATTAATATAAAGAAAATGAAAGAGAATAATGATTAAACAAAAAACCAAATCTAAGACCATGTTCTTTATTTTTTAACAAAATTTGTTTTGCATTTCATATTAGTACAGTTTAAATATTTCTTTTAATTTCATCATATTTCAAATTTAACAAATCCCAAGATCATTTTTTCATTTTTTTCATAAAAAAGTAGATTTACATGAATTATATTGAGGAACTCAATCAAATAAAAAGCTCCTCAAGTGAGACGACACTTGTCAACCACCGTGTTGTACTAAGAAAAAATTTAGAAAATATATTTTTCCGCACCCCATGATAGGTGTACATCAAATACTAAGCCACCATAAATAACTACCATTTATAAAATAAATATTTCATTTCCAATAATAATTTATAAAATTCAACCTTTATTATAATAACCAACATCATATTTTTTTTCATTTCAAGACTCTTGATGATAATAAAATTTCATTTCACCATCATTGATCCAAATATTATTTACATTTTTAGGCAATTAAAAATATTATTACCCATTTAATAATCCAGGGAGCGAATCATAAATTAATTTCATATTTTCACACTTAGGTGGAAATACTTTTTAACTAAACAAATTTAAGATAAAAAACATTACCAATGAATTGCTATTGGAACACCCTTCATTTGGGTTCAAAACATTTTAATCCAAAAATTTATTTAAAATGATGTTAAACTATATATTCTTATTAAATATAGTTGTATGTGTGGAAATGTCAGCATAAAACACATTAGTTCACATATAAAGGTATAGTGATAATTTTTTAATCAAAGGGGCCTACTACCTTAGACATAAAATATCCCACAAGTACAATATCAAGATTCATTTTCTTATAAAACTAAAGAGATTGAAATATTAGATAGAATCCTATGAAATATAGAATATTTAATAAAAATAGATTGATTCCTCTTTAAAGTATATTAAATTAATATATCATTCAAGAGGACACATAAACTCACCATTATATTTAAATTCCATCCATCTAAAACCAAAATGGATTAGAGTCAAAGGAGATACCTTAAGAACCAATGATAGGGGTGTAAGCATGTATGAGGCAACTGAGGGGTTAAATGGGAGGGAATGTCTATAGTGGATGAATAAAGGGATGACCTCGGAAAATTAAATAGATTACCCTTATTTAAAAACTATCCAGAAATCCACTATCTTGCTAGCCCAAGGTCACTAACTAGTCGATGAGCCAAGGCTGAGGGACCTTCTCTTGTTAATACCTACTAGCGAGTAGGTGGATATGTATTATATTTCTAGTAGTTATTTGGAAACATAAAACAACCCATGATCCTCCTAAAGTCCTCTTGGAAGACTCCATAGGCTCATACATACCCTCATACTCCTCAACTATGTAATTTTATAGGAGGCTCCACAAAATTTACTTGGATCATGTCTTCTACAAAAATCACAGACTCTCTCATATAATTCCACACCAATCATTTCCATATAGAATCTATGGAATTTCTCCATGAAATTATCATAAAATAAACAATAAAAAAAAGAAACTCATGAAAATCAATCATTTCATTCATTATATATATTACAACATTATTAACTCTTTAATTCACAAAATTTTAATCATTAGGTAATCATGTCCCATTATTTCATTCTCACTATTTAATCTCCTGATAATCACTTGGTCTATATATTTATTTAACATGGTCCACCTAAAGACCTATGTAACCCCTTTACATTAAATTTTTTCTTAGTCATAGTCTCTTTACCATTGAATAATTTTCACTTTTAAACATATCATCTATGATTCCCTTCATGGAACTCTCTATAATTTCCCATTTCTAAGGATAGTAAAGTTCACAACCAAAAATTGTTTTATTAATCCCATTTGGTTAGCAAACCATATATCATAGGTTAATACCCACTCACCATAAATAACCATGTTTTAAAAAACAACTATTTCATTTCCAATAAGAGTTTCTAAATTTTTCCCTTATTTATAAGAAGTAACATCAAGATTTATGTTTCAAATCATGGGTCTTAATTATTCTAAAATCTAATTTCACCCTCATCAATCCAAATATGATTTTTCCTTTTCAACTAATTAAACATAGAGATTCCCATTTAACAATACAACAAGGGAATCATCCTTTAAATATATATTTCCATGCATAAGATACAATACTATTGATCAAATATAATTTAGTATCAATAACAAAACCACCTAATTAAATTTGGAACATCCTTCATTTTGGATCAATCCGTTTTAATCAAGTCATTTAGCTAGAATAAGGCTAAGGTAGTTTTTTAGATAAATATCGATAAATGTGTAGTATGGAAAATATGAAACATACGCATTTTCTTATAAAAATTTAGTGATAATGTGGGTTTAATCAATTTTTCACCTACCTTAGCCTTAGAGGAGACCACATGTTCAATATTGATATTTAGTTTTCCCAAAAATGGGTAAAATAAAAAAAGACACAAAATCCCTCGAAATAGTTCATATTTGGTAAAAAAGAGATTTGTTAGTTGAAAATGTATTTAATGATGACATAGTGGAATATGACTCATAGAATAACCCATAGTATTGAATTAGATTATGTAAAAACCAAAATTATAAGTTATCAAATGATACCCTTCTTAATACACAAATAGAGGGGGGGGGGGGTATGTGGGGTTTATACTAGGTATAATACAAGCCAAAATTTCTAGTAGAGACATAAAGAAGTGTCCCTAGTGAAATTATGAGGTTTCCCTCAATTAAAAACTACCCATGAGGCCACATACTAACTTGTGAGCATATTAAGATATACTTTCTAATATTCATGGGCCCCTACTGGCCGGTGGCTCTGTACCAGCTAGCCGATGGTGCTACAATAATATACGGCAACCCTGAATCCTCATAAAATGGTTAATATGATTCTCAAAACCATTTGACACCAATTTTAGGGAATTTTAAATGAGGATTAATAAAATTTAATCTGGTTTATATATCCTAAAATCCATCGTCTTATAATATTCTTCCCCTGAATGCAATGGAATTTTTTTTATATCTCATAGGATAATAGTCTTGTTCATGAATAGGGATTATATATATATATATTCACAATCTTATATGTGGAGATAATTACAAGTTATATATTTTTTCCAACCATTTATTTGGACATGATTTTTTTTCTATATTCGTAACATTGTGCAAGGACATTATTGTTATTTAGCAATGTTCACAACCTTTTTCATTTACATGAATTTTTTAGATATGTGAAAACTTTTTTGAGTGGGCATGATTTTTTTTTATCTATTTTCAAACTATATAATTGAAGATTGTGGTTATATTGAGAACTATATTCTTTTAAATTGTAGTTATATTCAAAACCTTATGTGCAGACATTGTTTTTATGTTCACAGCTATTTGTATGGACATTGTTGTTATGTTAACAACTATATGTGTGGAAAATGATGTTAGGTTCACAAATATATGTGTATATATTTTTTTATATTCAAAATCTATGTGTGAGAGTGTATTTTAATTTTCACAACATTATTCAAGGAATTAATTACCATTTTATTTTTCTATAATATTATTATTTCCCATGGTTACACTTATGACCCATTTTTATGTTATTCCAAATGATAATTTTATTCTCTATAGCTCATGATTATAGTATCATGTCATTAAGAACTTATTACACGTTATTTGTAGGATCATTTGAGGATATTTATCCCTTTATCATGATTTATTCATACCTTTTTGTGATTTGGTTTTCTTTTTAATCAGATAATTTTCCTATAATCATTTTTCTCATTTGGTAATGATATAATTTTTTTGTTAATAATTGATAAAATTTTCCCTTACTATAAATTTTAGGTCACTCTTTATGTTTCTCTATTTTCCCGAGAAATTATAAATAGAACTCTGTATAGAATGGATTATTATATCGATATTTTTATAGAAGATATTGAAGAAATATTATGTAATAATACATTTATGTTGTGAATATACAAAGACATTAAAACATTGTTTTTTGATATTTTTCACGTATTTGTGACATATAATGTTTAAATTATGTAATTGGTGTAAAATATTTATTAATCATTTTTGGGAAATCTCACACAGAATTCTAGATTATATGAAATGTTTTTATTTTAGCACCAGATCCAAGAGTGTGGGTATTGGGATAATTTAGTTGGTATCGAAGTGGGTTTTGGTTATTTTTGGGGAATATGTTATGTGTAATGAGTGGACAGAACCTAAATAAACCGATGATGAACCCAAAGTGATATATGAAGAATCTAAAATTTCATAGTTTAAAATGAAGGTTTCATAATTTAGGACAACTTAGGATTATTTTATCTTGTCATATAATTTCTTACACTGATTGTTGATACTAATACACACCTTTTTGAATTTAGTAAATGGCTGAAACTAAGAGGAATAAATTTTTCTAATTGAAAATTTTCAAACCTCAAAACACACCAATAAGTTAAAAATATAGTATTATGGTATTTTTTGTGATAATAAACATGGATTAATAAAGGCACAAATTCATATGTTTCAAAAATATGGGAAGAGTCACCTAAAAAAATGTATCAAGGGAACTAGTAGATTTTTTTATACATGGTATGGGAGGGAATAGGGAAATGGACTATCAAATAAAAACGAGGATTTTAGTTAAAATTTGCATAAAAATAATTTTTTATTATGGTACAAATAAAAATTAAATGTTTTAAATGTGATGAATTTGGGAATTATAAAGGCTAGAACACTAATCCAAGGGATAATGATGATAATCAATGTTAACAAACTTATAATCAAACAGAGAAAGGGAAACCCTATATAATCAAAACTACAGAAGTGGATCATGATAAAGTATTGTAAGGTAAAATAAATTTACAATCAAGAACAAAAAATATTCTAATTGACTCTATTTTGACCCACTTCTTTGTATCTACAATGTTTTCTAAGAGAATCATTTAATGGCCTCTATAACTAGATATGAATCTATTGATGAAAATATAGGTTCTGGGTGAAATTGAAGCACTATTAAGGCATGAATAACATGAATTTGTATCGTAATTGATGATTAAGATGAGATGTACATCAAGGAATAAAATAATGTGAAACAAAATTTAATTAAATATTATTTTACATGATAATGTTGAAACCAAACAAGGGATCATCTCATAATGATTTATAAAAAATTTAAGCATTCAACGAATTACATTGAGCTGAATACTTTATTTGTTAATGAATATGAAAACACCCTCTTATCATACCTTTATAGTGTCCAAGTAATCTTGTTTAGATTCAATTTATTAGTGATCCCAATGTGTACTATGAAACTCTCAGCATCATTATAGGATTATTTGAGCTATAACATCGAAGATCCTAATTCTTGTGTTACTCTTCCTTAACCACCACAAGAATCTATTCAAAGAAGGATTCTCCTTAATCTTGTTAGGATAATGAGGGTGGTAGGGGATGATCAGTCTCCACTATTGAGAGTATTCCTAGGTAGGTTATCTCTAGGGCTTGAGGAAATTCTCCCTTTCATTCTACAAACCCAACAAATTGATAAAATCCTATTTATAAATTACATAATTGGGTTTAAGTTATACTATAGATAGAGAATCAGAACTGCATATATGAGATTATTATTTTCTCAATCCTTATTAAACTTCATTTATATAATAATAATAATATTATTAATAATAATAATATTATTATTTATTGACTTGTGGAAAAATAAGTGAATTTATTAAATGTTATTTACTGAATAAATTTTCTAATGTTAATTCAAAAAACCCCTAATATATATATATATATATATTACTCAGTTGTCCTTTAAAATAGTTTCGAAATTCCTCTATAATATTTACCAGGCCTTGAATAATTAGTATTTATTTAATAAATAAATAAATATTATATTCAGTAAATAAAAAATAAATATGACATAAATATTCTCTCAAATAACCACTAACTAAATATATGTGATCAAAACCACATGAATAATTATTAGACAAAATATTGGAATAATATTTAGTAAAAATGTTAAATAATAAGTAATATTTAATATTTAACAGAGGTTTTAGAAATGGTTAGTTTGGGATCTAGTAGGCCTCTTTCATAGTGGAATTAGGTGGAGCCTCCCAAAGTCCAAGGTTTGCTTCTAGAAATACACCAAGAAAAAAATAGAGAATAAAGTGAATGTCAAATTGATATAAAATCTCATATACATATTAACTATGTAATATAATCTATTTATACTGACATCTCTAATCATGTATGGTGCATGCTGCTATCATCGACCAATGTGCTTGATGTCTCTTTTGTTGAGTTTCTGGAAATGAACTTTCTAATAACCCAAATTAATATGCATGTGGATACATTTATTTAATGTTTAATAATGATTTATTCGATAATAGAATTGGGTTTTTGTAGGAAATATCAATTTAAGAATCAAAGTACGAATTGATGAAAATTTTAAAAACAAACATTATATGTCTTTATAGGTGCTCAAGATATGTATTCCTCGCTCACAACATTATTGAGGATCAAATACAATCCCATGAATCATTAAATGATGTTATTCTAGTACATGATGTGTAAACACATTACACATCATGAGATTGTTACAATTTAGAATCCACTTGAATTGTATGATGTGAAGAATGCACAATACATGAATCATATACACAATATATATAATTTACTAGATGAGAAATGTTAAAGGTATCAACTCGTTAAACATAAATCCTGAAGATTATAGAAGATTCAAGATTCTCAAAGAATATTTTGGATCTGAAGTACATTGTGTGAATCTCTCACACATGTCACGTATAAGTGAATACATAATTCACTTAATGAAATTACAGAATGTGTATATTTTAAATGATGTGTACTTTTCAAGACAATTTATATTCGATATCCTTTATCACATTGGGGTAGTCTAGGAGTGCCTTTCATTATTTTTATTTATTTTCTATTTATCTTATGTTCTCTTCTATTTTGTTTATAACCCAATAAAATTCATTCCCTAATTATTATTGTTGATTCCATTTCCATTTATTATCATTCCACACCATTGGATTTCCATTATACATTTTTTTCATTTCTGTATTCCATCTTAATGCCCAATTTGTATAATAGTTTTTTTTTTCAATGTGAATTCTTATTAATTCATTGCCGTTTATTCATTCAAAGTAATTTTTTATTACATTTAATTTTTTTTATTTGTGTATTTATTAATTCTGAATAGTTTTTTATTAGGAAAACCAGTCTCCCCACATTCTCTCTTTTGTTCATAATAATTATGTGTTGCTAATCCACATAGGGTTTCGGGTTGAGATTAGGGGGGGGGGGGGTTGAACCCAATTAATAAATAAAATAATACATTCCAACCATATGGATAGAATCTATGATTAAAACAATTTTAAATCACATTCTATGGACGATTCCTTTACTAGCAAGGGTATAATCAAACTACTGTGACTTAGTTGAATTTGAGGAATCTATGACCAATAATCATTGAATATTTTATCCTAGAAATCATGAATCTTTCACTTAGGTTATCCATTAATCTAGGCCAAGGATTATTTTTTATCTTAGGTTGATCCAATTGTTCCGACCAAGATCTATTTGTGCCCATTGTGCCACCTTGTAGCCTATTCCATAGGTCTACAACAAGTTAGAATTAAAATTATATTCTTTTATACCATGAAATTGACATGAACCCTTCCATTAATATAATTTAAATCCCAAAAAATATATCGTTTTGTAAAATAAAACTAAAGAGGGAGATATTAAGGAGTCATACTCAAGAGATTTTTACCACTAGGTTTCTTGTCTTCAAGGTATCTATATGGGTTTGATCCTAGATGGCTGCTTTACTTTTCCTTATTAGACGACTATAGTTTGGGATAGAAATTTGAAATTTGATCATGTATAAAGGATATAATGAGGCCTTCTGGGATTGTTAGTTTTTGGTTCCAGTTTTGGGAGTAGATGTTCGTAGTCATAATGACCTTTGGTACAAACATCAGATTACCTCACCCCTCTATTCTTTCTTTTTCCCCATTTTTTTTTGTATTTCTCTCCTTTAGATGCTCATATTTCCACCCTTTTTTTGTCTAGTTCATGCACTAGGGTGCCCTAACTCATTATAAGATCTTAAACACACAATAACTGCTTCATTTTTATCCTTTTATCGATATAACTATGTCTACACTTAGACATTTCGTAATGGATGCACACAGAAATCTAGCGCTGCCTCACAAACCAATACTCCAATATATTCCCCATTAATGTTTAGGAGATTGAACATCATTACAAAGCACACCATGATGGATTATATTTTTTCATCCATAAGTGGTGTTGTGCCATGCATTGTGCATGTACTTATTTATGTGGACTCATTCGAGATCCAACTAGGGCTCATTAATATGATCGAGAACACAGGGAAGTTTGTTGGAATGAAAAGTGATGACCCCCATGAGAAAATTACAAGTTTTCTAATGGATTTGTATACCTTTTTCAGCCATGTCATATCATTACACTTTAGAAGAATTTGATTTTTACCATTATCCTCAAACAACAAAGCTGAGGACTAAAATTATGATTCAAGCTCTCAAATCTATCTTGACATGGGATGATTTACCTATAAGATTTATTGATAAATATTTCCCATATATCAAGGAATATAATTTCAGAAAATATACCCATAATTTCAATTAGGTGGACGTAGAATCATTTTGGGAATCATTAGACCATTTTATGGACCTTACTAGGAAATTCCCACATCATAGACTGATGTGTGGCTTCAATTTCAAACAACCTACTGGGGACTCCATTTGGATGCATGTACTGTTTTGGACATCGCCAAAAAATAAGGGATTATAATAAAGACACATAAAGTCGGTGAACACTACTAGATGAGGTTTCACACAATTCCAGAGTATGGAAAAGAGGGAGAGGACTGGCCCAATCTGGAATCCATCTTTTGGAAGAGATTACCCATGTAGCTTCATAAGTAAAATCCCTTACTGAGATGATGAAATATTTTAAACTTCATACTAACCAAAAGGAACCTCCTTCCCTTGTTATGGAGATATAATCTTATTAGATGTGTGGAGGTCCGAACCCATACCAAGACTATATGGTATGTTTAGAGGTAACTCAACTACAATATTTTAATTACATTAATTTTAATCAACAAAAATTAATATTACATTTAACCCCAATAGAACCATAAAAAATATTATTAGTTGATGATGACTCAGTAGCAACAAAATCCTAATAAAGGTTACTATTACTAGATGGGTGGTCAAGAACTAACACGTAATCATAGAACACTGGGGTATTGTAACGAACCAAACATTCATTAATGAATATTACTCTTGATTTATTTAAATGTATTATTCTGTAAAATGGTTATATAAAACTTATGAACGTCATTGGTTTTATGTATTTGGATCTGAAAATACCATTAATAATTTTTATCATTGCTAATATAGTCTTTGAACAGAGATCAAATGATTAGTATAAATATAAGGCTTTAACAAATCCAATTTACTCAAAAAAAGGAAGCGATGACCTTATCTGGTAGAATTGATCCATATTAATCCAATTTGTTAGATTTCTAAAAGGTGGTGGCATCATTGGGATTAGCTCTTGACCAAGCCCAAACCAAGCATGAACATGTTCATCTTGAGTGGAACCGCCTATGCGATAAGTGGAAGTTAATAGAGATTACCACCTGTGCAATGTAATTCGAGCCGCCCAAGAGTCTGTCACCATCGCGCACCTTACCATAAGGAATTATGCGGATTGTTTAAGGGGTTATGCGACAAAACATAAACACTATTATTGTGTGAATTATTTTTTTATAGAATAAATAATATACATTCATTTTATTATTGACGCTTTTTAAATTGGTTTTAAAGCACACATAGTATTTTTAGTTAATATTCAATTAAGAAATATATTTTGACGAATTAATGGATTTTTGAATTAAAAAATATTTTAATAAAATATTATTAATAAAATAATTTCTATAAAATATAAATCATAATATAATTTTTATAACACAATTAAAGTATTTATTATGATTTTAAAGCTGTTTTGTCAAAACCCCAGAATTTTTGATAAATATAGGATTTTATTTTAAATATAAAAATTCACATATTTTGAAAATTAATTAAAAAAAATATTATTCTTTAATATTCACCCTGAAATTATACAATGGTGGATTTTTCATAATTTTTTGAGTCAGTCGAATTTTTGGGTAAAATTAAATTAAATTTAAATATATAATGTGTGTATGACCTCATAATTACCCAATAGTGATGTTATAAAACACTACAAATGCTATTTTCAGTAAATATATGTTCTATAATTAAGATAATGTTATTATATATTTTTTGATTAATTTTAAGGTTCCTTAGTGGACCCTCCAGGACATATGAATCATTTAATCTTTTTAAATTGTATTCCTTAAGAATATGACTCATCTTCACATAAGAAAGCCTAATATTTTAAGTAGTTCTGACATTAGACTTAAAAATATTGTTTCCCACTACCCTTTGGAAAACACCATGAAAAAACAAGGGGATGGTTTGTGGTTTTGATTAGTTTAAGTTGTACGGTCCAAATCTTAAATAATAAATAATTCCCTATCATTTCCTATGTAAACCCATCCAAGATCCAACTTCCTCTTCACTAAAATCATTTGTAGATCACCCAACCCATTACCTCCTCTCTCTAGAAACCTCCCAAGGTGCCCCAAGCTCCCAAGAATTTTCTCTAAAGCCTCTCCCAATCCTTTGGGATCACACATCCATATAAAGGATTTCATCCTTTCTCATTTTTTTCCATGTTTCTTTTTATTGGTATGCCATTTTATATTCAATTAATAATGTTTGGGTATGATTTATAACCTCCCCCATACATCCCACTTTATGTTCTAATTTATTGGAGACATCCTTCTCTGTCATTAGTTCTTCCCATGAACACCCGTTACCATGCTGAAATTCCGTAAGGAACTTCTCCATTCCCATTTAAATTCAAGAAATTATTTTTTATTATGAATCTAAATTCAATTAAATATGTTGGTATATGTATCTATTTGACCCATTAACTATCCATTTCATGTACATATAATGAGACACCCATTTCTCTCTCATCAACCACTTTTAATAATTCTCATGTCATGCCATTATGATGCTGAATTGCACCATGATTTTCCAAACCAAAGTCATTGTGTAGTGAATACCATTTCCCTTCCCCTATCAGGGGTATTCACTTTTATGCACATTTACATATTGATTATAGAGTTTCATGTATGTTTTTCTCACATCTAATTCGTGGAATAAATTATGATGTTTAATGAATCCATGTTGTATGATCCATGTGGCACATTTATGCATGAAATCTAATGATTAAGAAGTCTGTGCCCTGATAACGATCCCATTCATTGGGTAAAGATTAGTATCATGATACATTAATTGAAATTAGGGTATTCTCATTCCTATTCACATTCTATAAGGGTTTACTCATGCTCCATGTGAAATGATCCTTGACTAATACTAATATCTTGTTAAATGTTGTTTCCACATTTCCATGTTATGATAATCATTTTATATCATAAATTTATGTTCATTTAACTTTTATGCCTCATTGATATGCATATTTCCTAAAATGTATTTTATTATTTGTGTTATTCCTTGTTTACTCCCTTAATGGGAATTATAGATCACCCTTTTATTATGTATGCCTTAAGGTATCCCATGCAATTCTAAGTACAAGTGAATGTATTTGTAATGTGGAGGATGTTTTCAATAATGATCTTGTGTCATCATTTTAGTCATTATGTAATATTACTAAACCCCAAGGACACTAGACCTATCGATCTTCAATTTTGTATAAAGTGAAGGTTTTATGTAATAAAATAAGTTTAAGTGTGAAATAATGATCATGGTTGTTATAGTTGGTATCATAGGATAGGTTTAGTTATTTTTGGGATTAGGATTAGAAAACAATAGTGAAACCATTAGGGATAAGACTAACGAAAATAAAAAACCCCTAACTTTTGGTAAGTATTGATTAAGTTTTTTATCAAGAAAATACATCACTGTCTGGATATGAGAAGGTAGAGAATGCTCTGGCCCAACTGCACCTTAGAGTGAAAACTCCGATAAGGAGTTTCAGTCATGACCTGGGGTATCCTAGTACAGGACAATGGGCCTTGCTTCACTCCTAGTTAGGAAACTCCTGAGGGATATGCTATCATAAATTCAAAATATTAGTATGAACCATCATTAAGGATATTAAGAAAATTCTCCAGAGAATATATGTTGGGACGTAGATTATGGATAACATATATTGAAGCATATAAATTCATAAGTTAAGAAAATAAAAGTAATTTATATGTCATCCATTTTCTATCTTTGGATTCCCCATTATGAGTTACCCTTAACTATCCTTTTATTCCATCCGATTGTCGATAATAGGAGGTCTCAGGCTAAAAATAGATGCGAAGATCATTGTGATGATTGCTCTAATGAGATGCCCAATCCGATCAGAGTAGGAATCACGAACATTATCATGATGCTCTATTAGTTAACTCATATTTTCAATATAAGTGTGGGTTAATATGATCATTCAATTCCCCCTAAGAAATAATGTGTTGAAATCAAGAGCTTCATGCGACAGAGGCCTCCAACTTTTAATGGATCATCTGATCTCAAAATTACCAAACAATGGATAAAATCCATTTATAATATCTTCTCCATACTTTAATGCCCCTAACAAGAGAAGGTTATTCTAGATGCTTATCGTATGGATGGTGAAGCAGATCAATGGTGGAAATTGATCAAAAATATGAAGCTCGAAGAAGAGACCAAGGAGTTGGAATGAAAGGATTTCTAGAAAAGTCTTTTTGATAAATACTTTCCACAAACCCTCAGACTTAAGATAGAAATGGACTTACATTCCCTCAGCCAAAAAGAAGAAAAATATATCAGATCATATGAGGTAAACATCAAAATTCTTTCACGATATAGCTCCATCTTTGTCATTACCCCCAAATGCAAGGTTGACTGCTCATCTAGTGGGCCAAAACCTATCCTACGGAATGACCTAGCGATCTGTGGCTTTGAGTGGTATAATGAAATTGTCTGTTTTGCCCAAAATGTCAAAATGGAGATTAGCGAATGTCAGGGGTTTCATGGGGATATGAAGCTCTAGGTGAACCTTAATACTGGTGATCTGATGGATAAATCCAATGGTACTAAGAAAATAGAGCACTCCACTTTCCAAAGGTGAGGAAACAAGTACCCTGTAAATATCTTGAAGGGGACAAGGAAATTATTTAGGTGTGGAAGAGAATGGCACCGAGTTATTAATTGCCGATAAAAAAACCTGTGACTGTGAAAGAGGAGAGGAACACTTTGTTTGACCTTCAATACATTGTTAATTGCTTCAACGACAAATAACCATGTAACTTTTCAAACCAATTCCCTATTCCATGGTTTTTCGGAGGCAACCAATAACCTCCAAGTTAGAAATGGAAAGCTTTTTCCATCACTACTACCGAAGTGAACCCCAACAATGAAGTGGTGATAGGTTTACTAGCTATTAATTCGATAATAGAAAACATAATTTTTAATTATGGTTCTAAACATTCTTTTATTTTCCTAAAGTTTAGTAGAACAATCCCAACACCCCCCACAAGTCATGGAAGAATAAATTTTGGTTAGTACCAAAAATGGGGCAATCATTGCTTCCCATTAATATAACTTATACCCTATCATAATTTGGGTATTGAACATCTTGGAGAACCTCATCATACTCCATATAGTGGAATTTGATGCAATTCTATGCATGGATTGAATTTACTTATATAGGGCCAACATAAATTGCCATGAGAGGGAAATCACTCTTCATATGGAGAATCGACCCTTGATTCTATACATGTGAATAGAGGAGGATAAATATTCCTTAGAAGCATCATCTCAAGTGTGGATATTAATTCCCTATGAGAAGGCATATCTTGCTCAGATGATTGATTCAAGGGAAGGAACCATCATTGATGACATGCCTATTGTGAGGGAATTCCCCGATGTGTTTCTCGAAGAATTTCATAGACTTCCTCCTAGAAGAGATGTTTAATTTTCAATTGATATTATACCTGGTGAATTTCTAATATCCAAGACTCTATATAGAATTAAATTTTTGGAACTTGAGGAGCATAAGAAACATCTACATGAGAATCTGGATAAGGGTTTTATATGGAAAAGTTCATCACTCTGGGGTGCACCCGTCCTCTTCGTCTAGAAGAAGGATGGGTAAATGTTCCATTGCATTTATTGTAATGAGCTCAAAAAAATCATGAAAAAGAACGAGTATCCTCTACCCCGAATTGATGACTTGTTTGATCAGCTATGTTGATCACAATACTTCTCCAAGGTGGATTTATGGTTAGGATATTATCAAGTAAGGGTGAACAAGGAAGATATCACCAAAAATGTTTTTCATAAAAGATACGAGGAATATGAATTCATAATTATTCATTTTGGAGTCACTAATGCTCCATAAATCCTCACGGACTTGTTGAATAGATTATTTTGAGATTACCTTCCAAATTTGTGGTAGTATTTATAGATGATATTCTAATATACTCCAAAACCAAGAAGGAGCATGAGGATCATCTAAGAACTGTTCTAGAGACCTTGCGAAAGGAGAAGCAGTATGAAAAGTATATCCAGTGTGAATTATGGTTGAAGGAGGTCTCTTTCATCAATCATATCATCACAAGAAATGAGATATTTGTGGATCCCTCCAAGACAGCTACAATAGAAGGATGGTCGAGGCTAATATCCGTAACATATATTTGTAGCTTTCTGGGTTTAGCTAGATATTATCATCAACTTGTGAGAAATTTCTCACGATCGTCAAACCCCTTGACCAAGGTAACTCAAAATGGAGTCAAGTTTTATTTGAGTGATGAATCTGAAGAGTGCTTCAAGAAGTTTAATAGGAGGCTTATCACTATGCATGTTCTCACGTTACCCATAAGTGGAGAACATTTGTGGTATTTAGTGATTCTTTAATGAAGGGCCAGGGTTGTGTGTTGATGTCTAATGACAAAGTAGACATTCGAAAGTTCATGAGAAAAACAATCCAACACATGATCTGGAGTTGGCAGTGATGATCTTCACTTTAAAAGTTTGGTTACATTATCTCATTGAGGATAATTGTGAAACATACATCAATCATAAAATCCTCAAGTATATATTCACAAAAAAACTGTTGAATATGTGCCAATGAAGATGGTTAGAGCTGATCAGAGACTATGACTGCTCAATCCATTACAACTATGGGAATGAGAACAAGGAGGAAGATGCTCAAACTAGAAAGGACCCAACAATTCCATCATTGATGAGAATTTAAAAGGATCCAATCTTCTTAGATTTGATAATTATGGACATGGGAATCATAAAGAAGGGAACATCATCCATCCTTTCACAAATTATTTCTCAACCCACTCTTTTATAAAGGTTAAATGATTATAAAAATGATGATGTAAGAATTCAGAAGAAAGTGGAAACCATCGAAATATATAAATACTTGGATTTCAATGTTAATAAAGAAGGAATTGTGATATTTGGGTCATGAATATGTGCTCCATCCAATCCAAAATTAAATAAAGAAATTTTGGATGATGCACATAGCTAAAATTTTTCCCTTCTCCTAGGAAACACAAATATGGATTGAGATATTTAAGAGCATTATTGGTGGGATAACATGAAGAATGAGATCACTGAGTATACATCAAAGTGCCTAGTGTGTCAGAATGTGAAGACTGAGAGAAATAAGTTTATGGGGATGATGTAACCATTACCCATACCTTCACTGAAAAGGGAGAACATCTCCATGGTCTTTATCACCAAACTTATGAAGACATCCAAAGGCATAAATGCCATCTGGGTTGTTGGGGATTGTCTTACCAAGACAGTACTCATAGTTGAAATTTGGGAGGATTTATCATTGGATCAACTAGAATAGATATACATCAGAGACGTGGTAAGGACTCATGGATTGCCACTATCGATTGTATCAGATCGGGATCCAAGATTCAACCCTAGGTTTTGGAATATTATTCAACCTGATCTAGATATTGAGTTAAACATTAGTATGTCTTATCATCCTCAAATTGCTGGCCAATCTAGGAGGATAATCCAAAAACATGAGGACAGGTTGAGGGTGTTCTCAATAGATTTAAAATGAGTATGGGATAAACATATACCTCTGGTTGAGTTCCCTTACAGTCACAGTTTCCACTCAAGCATTTAAATGGCTCCTTATGAAGCCCTGTATGGGAAGAGGTATAGACCACCGGCATGTTGGGATGATGTTGGGGAGAGAAAACTCCTAGGTCTGGAAATGGTCAATGAAATGGTGTAGATGGTGAATACCATCTAGCAGGACATTAAAGGTTCTCAGAGTCAAAAAAGGGATATGCTCATAATCATCGATGATACCTAGGGTTTGATGTTGGAGACTTGGTATTCCTTTATATACCACCATGAAAGAGGGTTATGAGATTTGCGAATAAGGGTAATCTTAGTCCAAGGTATATCAACCCTTTTCAGATCTTTGATCACATTAGAGCAGTGGCTTACCTACTAGCACTCCCACCAATCATATCTCAAGTACATGATATGTTCCACGTATCACTCTTGAGGGAATACATACCTGACCCATTGTTTGTACTCAATATAGAGGTGATACTATTAGATAATGAACTATAATATGAAGAGAATCTAGTGAAGATTTAGATTATAAGGAAAAAGTTCTTTGAAATAAGAAAATGTCCCTCATCAAGGTGTTGTGCTGAAACCACAAGTTTGAAGAGGAAATGTGGGAATTAAAGGAAATGATAAGGCAGAGTTACCCACATCGGTTTTAGTGTTGGAAAATGAAATTTTGAGTGTTAAATTTGTCAAAGGGGGGTGATTGTAACAACCGAAACTTTCATTAATGAAAATTCATCTTGATTTATTTTAATGATTTATTATGTAAATGGTTATATACAACTTATTCACTTCCTTGTTTTTATGTCTTTGGATTTTAAAATACCTTTATAAATTGTTACTATGGATAATATAGACGTTGAATAGTGATCACATGATTAGTATTAATATACGGCTTTTAAAAATCCAATTTACTCAGAAAAAGGAAGCAATGAACTCATCTAGTAGAATTGCTCCATACAAAGCCCATTTTTCAGAGCTCGGAGAGGTGGTGACGTAATTAGGATTCTCTCTTGACCAATCCCAAGATGAGATTGAACAAGTTAAGCTTGAGAAGAACCACCTATGGGAGAATTGGATGTTAATAGAGATTACCACCCTTGCAACATTACCCGAGCCACACCTAGAGTTTTTCACCATCGCACATCTTACCCTAAGGTCTTATGCTAGGATTTAAGGGGATGTGTAACAAGACCCCAGAACTGCGATTATGTGCATTATTTTTTAATAGAATAAAGAATATACATTCATTTTATTATTGATACTTTGGGAATGGTTTTTTAAGCACACATAGTATTTTTAGTTAATACTAAATTATGAAATCTATTTCGACGAATTAATGGATTTTAAAATTAAATAATATTTTAAATAAATTTTCTTATTAAATTAATTCTTATAAAATATAAATTATTATATAAATTTTATAATAAAATTCGAATTTTTGTTATATTTTGAAATATGTTTTTGTCAAAACCCATGAATTGTTTTTAAATTTTGGTTTTTATTTTAAATGTAAATATTCACCTATTTATAAAATTATTTAGATAAAATGAATATTATTTTTGGAATCAGGTTGTTGTAATTCTCCAATGGTGAATTTTACATCATTTTCTGAGACAATCAATTTTTTTGGGTAAAAATTAAATAGTGTTTAAATATATAATTTGTTTATAACATCATAATGTCCCAATAATGATGTAATAAAATAATATAAATGAGTTTTTCATCCAATATATGTTTTATACATAAAATAATGTGATTTTAGATTTGTTTTATTAATTTTGTGGTGCCTTAGTGTATCCTCCAAGACTTATAAAACATTTTATCATTTTAATTTGTTTTCCTTAAGAGTGTGACTCGCCTATACATAAGCAAGCCTAATATTTTATTAAGTTCAGCCTTTGGGATTATAAAATACTTTTCTCCAATCCCCTTTATAAAAAACAATGGGCAAAAAACATGGGAATTTTTTTATTTTTATTAGTTTAATGTGTATGGTCCAAATCCTAAATAATAAATAATTCCCTCTCCTTTGTCATTTAATCCCACCCAAGATCCCAATTCTTCTTAACTAAAATCATTTTGAGCCAGAAAAACCCCTTACCTCACCTCTCTAGAAACATCCCAAGGTTCCCCAAGCTCCACATAAGCCTCTCTCATGCCTCACCCAAGCCTTTGGGATCACACTTCCAAGTAAGGTATTTCTTCCTTTCTCATTTTTATCCAAGTTACTTTTCGTTGTTATTCCATTTTATTTTAAATTGAAAATATTGGGGTATGATTTCTCACCTCCCCCATACTTCCTTAATTATGTATTAATTAATTAGAGACCTCTTTCTCTCTCTCATTTGTGCCTCCCAAGCACACCCATTACCCTGACGAAATTCCATAAGGAATTTCTCCCTTCTCATTTACATTCATGAAATTATTTTGAATTATGAATATAAATTCCATTAAATATTTTGGGACTTGTATCAATATGACTCCCTTACTGTACATTTCATTTAAATATGATGATACACCCCTTTCTATCTCATCAACCACTTTTATGAATTCTTATGTCACGTCGTTATGCTATCGAAATTGCACCACAATTTCCAAATCCAAAGTCATTATGTAGTGAATACCATGCCCATTTATCTATCAAGGGTATTTAACATTATGCACATTTACTTTTTAATTATATATTTTCATATATGCAGTCCACACCTATTATTCAAGGAATAAATTATTATGTTTAATTAATCCATGTATTATGATCCATGTGGCACATTTATGCATGAAATGTAATGATTAAGAAGGGTGCTCTCTAATATTATTCCAATTCATTGGGTAAAAATAGTATCATGATAAGTCATGTGAAATGAGGGTTCAATCATTATCTATGCGCAATGAGCCCTGGGACTTTCTAATATCATTTTAAATATTGTTTCCACATTTCCATGTTTTGATAACCATGTTATATCATGTCTTTTTGTTCATGTCCCTTTTACGCCCCATTGATATGCCTATTGACTAAAATGTATTGTATTCTTCATATTATGTGTTGTGTACTCCCTTAATGGGATTTATATATCACCCTTTTCTTATGAATGTCCTTTGGTTATCCAATACAATGCTAAGTACTAGGGAATGTAGTGGTCATATAAAGGAATTTTTCAATAAGGATGTAGTGTTTCATGTTTTATGTCATTATGTAATGTTCCTAATTCCCAAAGACATTAGAACTCCCAATATTCAATGTTATATCAAGTCAAGATTTTATGTAATAAAATATATTTATGTGTGAAATAAATATCAGGGTTGTAATAGGTACCATCCATAATGTCTAACCCCTCAACTATAAAAACAATTTAAACAACCTTCTCCAAAGGATCAATAATTTCTACCTCCTCAGAAGCAGTAGTATGAACAAGATCCACTAATACAACCACAACTAACCCAAACTATTTAGTCCAATATTGAAATTGTTTTCACCATATTTTTGTATAAATTATTTCAGATAATGAAAACCTAATAAACTGAAATACAAAGCCACTAAACTACCCTACGAATCCTCAAACATCATGTGGGGAAGATCGCCAGACTTTATCAGATTTATTACCAGATACATTTCATGGAAATACTAAGTCTCATATGAGGTAAGAGACTAAATCTATAGTTATTACTAGTGGAAAGATGTTGTACTTTATACAACCATTTTTAGGTGAGAAAACTAGTTAAAGGGAACTAATAAAGCTGGTCAGGAGAAGACTCAAGAGGTAGAATCAAACGATAAAGCTAGATTTAAGGTGAATTTTGAAAAGGAAAATGTCTATGTTGAATTTTCAATATATAATAACCTTCTCCCCTCTCAATGAAGATGATAAAAGATAAAAAATAATGACAATATAGAAATTTTCATGGGATGTTTTAGATTTTAAAAATCAATCTCCCTTGTGTAAAAGTAATTTCTCAAGTGCCTTCTTATGAAATAATTTTTAAAGAAATTATCTAAATCAAAAATTAAAATGGAATATATTAGATTCATCTTTCAAAATTTATAAATATCTATAATTTTTTACTGGATTCTCCCACCCAAAATATGAGATCCAATATGTTTCTCAATTCCATGTACAATTGGTACATGCGATTTTAAAGGATCCTTGTGTGATATCAGAACAAGAATAAATATAATTATTAGGGATTATTTAAAAAAACTAGGAATCCTCAAATTAAAAAAAATAAGCACTCAAACTTGTTGATTTATCAAAAAATCGCCCTCAATGATACCAATAAGAAACCTTACTAAAGGATAGAAAATTAATCTTTGCCACAAATTTCATAATCCTAGATATATAGGATAAATATTATGTCCCCATAATTCTAGGGAGGTCATTTCTCACCATTGGATAGGTACGATATGATTCAAACTAAAAGAGAATTATATTTAGAATTGTTGAAGAACAAGTTGTGTTTTATTAGGTGAATGATGCTAAAAGAATCAACGAGTAATTAGATTTAAAAAAAAAATCTCTATTTCTGAGGGAAAATATTTTAATATTCTACTGAAAATCACTTTTTCCATTTTATAAAATCCGACTCAAGGGTGTCTGGTTCACCACATTCAACCCCAAACAAATTCCAGAGAACTGTAAACAACAAGCAACACAAATTAACCCACGACTACTTATCATAATTCCAATAGTCATCCTCGCATCCTATGCATGATTCTTCTTCTCCGGTAGTTGATTCCCACTATAGATTTCATAAAAATTATTAATTTGGATCAGATTTATAACCTAATCAAGAGAAATCATATCTGGTGATGCCTTATTACCCCCGCTTCCCTTTTTAACAGCAATAACCACCTCACTCTTCCTTTTTGAGGCATACCTAGTCTACATCGGCCGTAGAAGATATGAGTAGTCCTTCATTGGTCTCCTTATCAAGGTTGCAGATAAAGATATTTCACCTACAATCACCTTCTGGTTCGCACTTTGAACCATTTCACTAAATGAAATGATGGCATTAGCACTCATATTTTCTTTCCCTCCCCCATAGTTCTCCCTTCCTTCCTCAGACCGTTCCCTTAAAGAAAACCTAGGACACCCAGAAGTATAACCCGGTCTCTAATATAGAGTGGTACATTCCAAAAACGGAAGATGCATGTCCACCAAAGGAGTTTCTCCCATATCCATGTTAGTTGACACCAGCCCACTACCTTCAATCAAAAGACCCTTTGAATTTTTATCACCACCAAGAAATTCCTTCCCAAGGTATCCTTATACCATTTAAGCAAAATCAACCTGCCTGTTGCTGACCCCCGACCTCTGGTCCACACATCCTGTACCAGGATCCAGCCTGTCCTACCACATGCAGTCGACCTGCAGACCCTCCAATGCCTGTCCAGGCCCGCAATCACCAGAAATATCCTACCTATCTTCCATAGATCCTGTAGCTTGTTCCAGCATCAATAATTCTACCTGAAAACTCTCCAAGACTTCATCCTCGCCATCACCTCCAATAGTAAGATCCTACTCCAGGCCCACAATCGACCTATACTTAGTAATCCCTTCAAACCTGTTACTCAAGGATAAAAAAAGTTTGTCTGGAGGGTTAATATCATTATCATCTATAGCTCTAGTCGATTTGATCAACTTCATACTACTAGGGGCCTCTTCTTCTCCAACCTATTCTGAACCCAAAACATCAAAGGATCGAGAAGTATACCCTTTAGCCTGATTCATCCTATTGCGGGTAGTCCCAACTATCTGACCTTCATCAATGAAGACATTTCAAGACCCAGAGGCAGAGAACTCCCCAGCTTCACTATCCAGATGAGAGACCCTCCCTCCGTTATAAGACCCCATAGTTGTCGGAATAAAACCCACCTTCACACCATTATCCAAGGACTTGATCCTTGATCCATCCTCAATACTCACAGTAATACTTTTCCCACTACTACGAACCTCCCTCAGTCGAGGAAGGAGACCTCTTCGGCAAGCCTCAATAGAGTGGTCCAAATGATTGCAAGAGAAACAAAACTCGGTCCAATTTTAATAAACCACCCTCAATTTAAATCAGTAATCTTCGCCAATGGTGATCCAAAAAAATTGAAAAGTGATGCGAGATGCATCCATTTAAAAGCACACCCGGGGGTTTACCGGATGGAAAACCACCTCGATACGACTATCAGAGAAGAGGAATCTACCAACCATATTTCCCAAAATGGGGATAACCGATGAGTTTTTAAACGGTAAAGGAATTTTAGGAAAACTTACCCAAACCGTTGTGGAAGGCGAGTCGCGGTTCCTATGGAGATCAAAGGACCAATGCAAAAGCATAAATCGAGATCCATTGAATTTGTGAGGAGCCCTCGCCCAAGCATGAATGAGATATGCCTCTAATTCAAACCAAATAAAAAAAATTATATTGAACAAGCCAACCACTACTCATTTTTGAAGATCCCAAGATCCGAAGATGAATCGATCAAAGTCATCGACTGAAGGCCTTTTGTGTTTGAACTAAGCCACCAGGGTAAGATTTAGCAAGGCTGAGGATTCCAGAAACTCAGATAAAGAAATATGAAGGTTCAGTGATCCATCTATTAGGTGTGGAACCTTAGGGTTAATCGATGAATTTGGAAATGGGGCAAGAAACTCCGGGTTGGAGAAAGGAAGAAATGATCTTTCTCTCCCAAGGGATGATGATTCTCCCTCCCCCAACCGGGGGGGGGGGGGGGGATGGAGGAGCCAGCGTAGCACCCGCTATCGTCACCGTAATGAGGAGAGCATCGAAGGGTTGAGCCAGATCCCTCATAAAGAATATAGAAATAAAATATCTTAGGATGAAATGGGATAAAATGCTAACAAGAATGTAAATTACACTGAACCTCTAACAAGGGATATTAGTCTACCCTATGTAGCCTTTGTTTTCAAGAACCATTTAACAATTATTTTACACTTACATTTAAATATATCTAAATTTGATCCTATACACCTATATATGTTGAATGAATCACTGACTGGGATGAAACCAAGGATTGTTCTAATATGTTAGTTTATATTTTAGGAAGTTTTAGTGATACTGGAGGCATAAGGACATATGTCCTGGCCCTAAAGTGGCATGAAATTCCCACTACATGTTGTGTATTCATTTCATGACATGTAAATCCATGGAGCCTGCAATTTTTTAAAACATGAAAATTAAAAATAATTTATTAAGACCGTACATGAATATGGGGGGTGGATTTTAGAATCTTATGAACCATAGGATTATGGGCCGAACCTTCTTTTTATACCCACGGACAACCTCCCCCCCCGCTTCTGAGCACCTCTCCATATCCCCTATAAGTCGCTCTTCTTCCCTCCCTTTCCATTTTTACTCCCTATCGATCATATATAAACTCATCTTCCTTGTTCTCTTGATCATATATTTTAGAATGGATATATCAAATAATTGCAATGTAGGATCCTCCAAATGCACACCCAAGCATGACAAACCACTTCCACCTAAGAGACACGTGAACGCTCCTCCTCCACCACCCACAATGCCTTCCAATATAGCCTCTTCATTATCCTCTACCACCCCCAATTCTTTTGGTGAGTCACATTCAACTTATAGTGTGTCACTGGGTACTGATCTCCAACCACACATTTACATGTGCTTCCATTCGTCAATACTAGAACACCACGTTAGGAAGGTCCATCTATAGTTGAAGCCTATATGGTCCCACAAGACCTTATACCTCATAGTTCTCAATAGGATTTGGGCTAATGAGGAGTTCCTTGACTGCATTGGCGGGATTCACCAATCAACCATTTCCCAAGTGTGCGAGGAGACATATCGATATCTCTTCCTTATGTTCATAGAATCCTTAATACTAGAAATCATGCAATTCACCTCCATGCTTGAAGGTAGGCCTCGAGAGATAACCCTCAGCGATGTTGAGTTGGGCTAGGAATTTATTCTACATATCTTGTTTCCACCCCATTTTTCATAATCTTGAAGCCTAAGCTAAAAATGGTGGATGCAGTATAGATTTGGGAGCTGATTTTAAGGAATCAGTAGAGTCATTATAATCCACAAAAAAACTAAAATCACTCAAGTATGGGGGAATGCACCGTATATCATGCATTAGGCTCTGGTACATTCATTGATGTCCCAAAGAGATGCTCATGGGGGTGTTAGTCAGATTGAGGTCATCATTTTACCCTCATCCATGGATGGACCCACCATCAACATGTCGAAATAGTTCTATATTTAATACTATACCCAGGTATGGAGGGCCCATGAAACTATGATGGTTGGTAGAATTGTTACCCATATTTCCCACCATCATGGGGGATTTGACATTTCCCTACCCGATTCTTCTATTTGGAAGATTCATCCCATCAATCAACTTACTCCCTATAAGATGGGGCTTTTAAGGAAGGATGTGATCATCTAATGGAGTGTGGTGAAGTTAAAAATAGTATACGAATGAGGAACATTCCCATCGAGATGCATCCCATACCCATACTACCACTATAGTTTCTCCCCCTTCTACTACCACACCACGAACTCCTAATACATATGCACTATCCCTACCTATTCCCTTTGATTTTTTCTGATTCTCTTATCTGTTATGAATAATTATCTAAATATATATCCCTATATCACCATCTTGTTCACCAACCATCTCAATTCACCTCCCCTCCCCCTCAACTAGTCCCATCATATTACCGCCCACCACCACTTGATGACCCCACTTCACATCAATTCCTACCACATCTTCTTCCCCCACTGATCAACCTCCCAAGATTACTTAACTTATTTTCATGATTAGAGTTCATATCAGAATATGCCTAATGGGGAAAGGTATCCACCCTTCCTACTTTCTCATAGGTGCCTCACATCGATCCAAAAATCATACATATAGAATCTGTATAGATTATCACCACACCCACTCCACCCTCAGCTAAGCCTTCTACTAGTACAACGACACCTATTATGGAAGTTGATCCTCTAGCCACTAAATCTATAGATGTGATCAATATGACTTTATCCATAACCCTACTATTTTGGAGGGGACTACTTATGCTAACAACATATTCGCCTTTCATACAATTATATCATTGCATGTACCTTCCCCCATTGTACTCTATCTCAGTGTATATTTTTGTATCCCTGTTATATATCATATTCACTAATGTATCATTTCTTATATATATGTATGGGATATAGTTTTTGACTATAATGTATGGTTTTCTTATTTTCATTTTTCTTCTTCATTACATTGGACATGTCTAGCTCTATTGTATCAATTGTGGTCATTGAATAGTCTATCAGTCCATCCTTTAGCAACTCAGTTGAGATCTATTACCATTTGGTTGACCTACATAGATAGTTTGAGGAGTTCCATCTCCAGATCCGTACTTAGTAGGGGTCCCCTCCATGGAATTACCAGAGGCTATTACTACCAAATGATCTTTACGGCTGATACATTCCTAAGGTTGTTGATCTGAACAAGAACCCCCATGAGCTCGATGATACTACCAATAGTTCCTATAGAAGGCATCAGACATATCAGTTTATAGACAACACTAAATATCTTTTTTATATTAATCTATATGATGATGTTAGTTTTATCTCTTTATTAAGGGAAACCGTATTTTTGTTTTATTTATTTTCATTGTGTTCTATGGACCTTTTTTTTATATCATTTGTTTCTTCTTTGGTATTCCCAAACATCTTTATAGTCACTTCTTGCATTTATTTATGTTTATTATTCACATATAATTTATTATGTGTGCCATCCATTTTTCCTCGTCCTTATTTGTTATCCCCTATATAGTAATGTTTTTTCTTGTGTAGGTATTTTATTTCTAAAAATATTTTCATGTAACACAATTTCAAATCAAAATACAACAGGTTTTCCCTTGAATAGAATTTCAATATAGGGAGCTCTGGATTATCTATTTATAATTACTTAGTTACAATTTCATTCCTGTATATGATACTAATTATATCTGTCCCATGGATCTTTTTAGTAATGTGTGGAGTCTATATCATTTTATGTGTGGGGGAGTCTTTATTGATATTAATTTTCAATAAACTTAAATTATTTCCATTTTCACTAGTATATGAGTCAATTTTAATTGAAGTAAGTCATTAAATAATTTTTCTAAATATTTAGTTACTAGAAAAACATATCATTCTATTAATCTTACATCACTGGTTCTCCAACATAGTACAAAGGTTTCAGGAAAATTTTCTTTTATAAGGACCTATGGAATCTATTACTGTTATAACAATTGTGTATCTTAAGTAAAATTTTCATCTAAATTAATCTTACTAAATATTTTTTCTTAAATATTATATCCTTCCTAATAAATATGTCTTGTCATGAAACAATAAAACTCTTGTTTGTAGGGTTATATAGATAATATTACTTTGTTTCCTTGGGTTTCATATAAATATTAATGTAGAGACCTGAAGCTTGACGTACATTGACATTACATTACATTTTCAGAATACATAGTACATAACAAAAACACACACACAAGGATCATAATAGTTTAGTGTCTTTGGAAACTCGGAATATAATCTTCTAACCCTGGTGAAAGATCTTCAACATCTCCCATAAATATCTTCTTTTTTTTATACCTAAAAGCTTTCTTTATATCCTGGGGAAAAGAAAACTTAAAAGGGTGAGCTGAAATGCTCAGTAAGGGTAAACAAAAGAAATATCAATCACATCATATACATAAGCACATAACTTTTGGAAATCTTAACCTGTAAAAGAGATCATAATTTCATAACCTGGGATAACTCATGGCAGTGAAATGTAATCAAAATAATCATAACTTAAAACATGAAACTTTGTGGCATACACACATAATCATGAAGAATCATTTCTTGTTAGTCAAGACTCATTGCCAAGACTATCTTAGTGGACAAAGTCCCTTTCTGAACCGAGTCACCCTCGTTTCAGTCCTGTTTCACTGAACCGGTATAACCTACCGTTCCAGCCATGTCTATCTCATGAGATATAAAATCTTTACCCAATTCATTGGAGGGAGATATAGGTCCCACCCATCTTATAATGAATCCTTTCTTATGTGTGCCACATAATCATAAATCATACATCATCGCATAACACATGTAACAAAAAATGGGAATCTTAAACAACATGACATCATAAAACAATTCATATAAGGTAAATGACTTCATAAAAATAATTTCCTCAAAACATAATCAAATCAATGTAATAATAAGGATAAAAACAGAACCCTATATTATCTTAGATGGAAAATAATTTTGATAAAACATTTGAACTCCATTCTTGAGGAAAATATCCTTTCTACTTCAAAAACACTTTTCTTTTTTTAACATGTCATACAATTATAAACTAAAAGAAGTTGATTAAAAAAAAACTTGAAAACTTGTAAAGGAACCTTCTTGTAAATAATGTTTTAAAAATCCATTCATTCCGTATAAGGTAAAAAAAACATTCCTCGTACTTTTGTTGGAAAAGTCAAAAATGTACCTCGTACGAAAAATGGAAAAAGATTCCTTTCATATCTTTTACAAAAAAATAATGAAGGGTAAAATTGGATATAAACTATTGTAGAAGGATGGAAATAATATTACAAATCGAGGGAACATGGATGTAGATGATAAAATACACCCCAGTAAATACTAAAGTATAAACAATCTCGGATAAAAATGAGATTGTGATATTTCCCTTACCTTAGGTCCGATTTGCTTTGTACGTTTCCGAATCTCCTGTATAATGGTTTAAATAATGTTATTGACTTATTCCAGAATCATACATATTGATATTATTTCATATATGGTCATATTCTTAGCTTCTTATTAGTAATATTTCATTGTTACTTGTTACTCGGGTCTTTATTGCCTTTTGTTCTTATGCGTGTTTTGCCGAATAAATTCTTATTCTTCTTTTAAGGTTATAGATACGTTATATCCAGAATGGTATTAGTGTAAAATATGTCATATTTATTCATTCAATTCATTTATATAATTACTATGTAATGATGATCATGTAGAACGAGTCGCGTCACATCGTGGAGACGGTATTCCGTACGTACGCACGGGCGATGATATTGTTCCCATGATCGTGGAATTGTATTTAAGTGTATTTATACTATTTCAGTATCAATATAACTTTATAGTAATCATATATAGTTACTCATTACACCATTATACCCATCCTTGTAAGGTGATGATGGAAAATAGATTACACCGCGGCGTGGAGACGGTATTCCGTACGTACGCACGCGCGGTGATTTAATTTTTCCGTAGGATGGATAGAAGGTGAGTTAGGGTTGTTTCATATTTATAATAACATATAAGTATGTAGGTAATACTGATGTTATTACTTTATCATGAAAAAACTAAAGAAGAAAAAGTTGAAGAAGAAAGAAATTGAAAAGATCGGTAATGGATATTACCTCTTCTTTAAAACGCCTCTTTGAATCCTCCACTTAGGGAACTAAGATTGGTCTTTGAAGAAAACCAGGACCTCTAGGATTATTCTAGGGAAGTGGAGAAGGGATTTTGGCAGGGGTTGGCCAAGCTTGAGTGCTCAAATTGGTGGGAGTAGAAGGGGGAGGATGTGCCCTTTTATAAGGGAGGAGAGGGGTACCTTTGGAATAACTAAAAATATTATTTTATTATAAAGTCATGTTCGGTTTTAAACAGCTCTAAATTGATATATTTCGAAGCTAAGGTGGGGATGGGTCGAAAGCCTCTCATCCAATAGAATTTAGACTTGTTTAGGTTCCTATTTTAACCTTATCATTTAGATTTAACATTAAGTTAAATAATTGTACTTTTACCGTGTCTTCTTGTGTTCTTACACTCTAAGGTTAATAAACATACTATAAGAAGCCAATCGAACCCCAAGTTGTTTATTATTAATATATATAACCTTATATAAGTCATTGTTCCGATCCTTGGATTTTTAGGAATAAAATAATAATTAATAATATAATATTTGGTTTAAAAACTATTTTATGTCAATTTTGACACTATTTAGTAATTGATTTTTGTGAAAATCATAACAGAATGATAAGTTCGAAAAAAGATAATTAAATCAATACTAACATGTCATATTAATCTATAAAATTATTTCAATTCATAAAAAGTCTCAAATTATATTTATTTGGGTATTTATAACATCAATTATGTTAATATTTCATTAATAAGATAATTACTTCATCATTATTGTGTCATAAATAAATTAAATTATTTAATGTCTAAAAATTAAAAATTAAAAACCATTATATAGGAAATCTTTTTATCTTTCTAATTAATATTTATAGTCTAATTTATCTTATGTATAACCCCATATTAAAAATGTTTTAGTAAATAAACTTTGATTTTACCTCTTTTAACCCTTCTTTAAATAAATTAATAATAAATGTCCTAATCTAATCCAAGTGGGCTTAAATGGTCATATTTTATTCCTATGTTTGTTTTTGGTCGAATTAAACTTGTCCAATAGAATTAGGACATGTGTTAGGGTAATAATAATATCATTTCTACCCTTAATTACCCTATTTACTTTTTACCGTGGTAAAAAAATGTAAAAAGTTACTATTCACAAAAAATTATTTTAATCTCATTGAACCACATTTTATTCCTTGATATTAACCGTGTCTCTCGGAGTTTCGAAATTCCACTCACAGAAGTGGTAAAATTAAGTTTTATGAAAAATTCAGTATTTTAACTACCACTTAGTGGTTTCACTATTCATCAAAAATTGAAAGTTTTCAGAAAAATACCAAAATTTTACCCTAGGCTAATTTCGATATTCCAAAACCAAAGATGAATTCTATTTTGAAAAATAAAATTTACAAAATTTCAAAAATTGGTTATTACTATTCATAATGGCTAGTTTTAATAATATTTTAATAGCATATTGTTGTTTAGTGAAACTCGTTATTGCGTACTACACACGCTATCGAGGAAGGTCGTGATTGCGTGTAATGCAAGGCCAGTCAAGGATGCGTGTTGTGCAAGATCCTTTTGGTGTAGCGTACAACACAAGACATTAGTGAAATTAAAAAGAATATTTTTCATAAAATCTTGGGCTGTTACATTCTACCCCCCATAAAATGAATTTCGCCCTTGAAATTCATCGGGGTTATAAATGGTTTACTATTTGATAGTTTCTTTAATAGAAATCCACATCGTAAAAAGGAATAACAAAACCAATCTTTAAAAACGAAAGTATGAAATGTAATGGTTACCCAAATAAACTAATCACTGGGTTTCCACATAGGTGAAAATATGGATATGGAAGAAAAATCTAACCATCATGTTCTGATGGAGAGTGGTAGAGAACATGGATATGGAAAAGCCAACAATCACAAATCCATAAATTTGTGAAGATCTAAGGTACCATTTGATTAATCAGATATTAGAGCACTAGGACAATATTTTTAGTTTTCAAGATCGTTTCCCTAAAGTTAAAGAGTTTGAATTAGAATAAATACTTACTTTATTTTGGTACAATCTCACTGTTGTTCATGCCTTTAACAATTTCTACTTCATCTTTTGAATAAATGAAGTTGAATTTGTTATTCGTGAAGTGTTAGTAGATCATGTGATAGAATGACGGGTCATTCCATCTGTCTCAAACAAAAGGTTAGAAAAAGTTATTAAATATACATAAGTCATTCTATAGTGAGATTAATCATATATGGTTCCTAAAATGGACTTATACTTCATATATCAAACTGCTTAATATAATAAAACTAGTTTCTACAAAACAGGGACTTCCTGTAGGCCAGTGGTAGGAGATAAAGGCCAGTCGCACTTCGGTTGTGGGTTCGATTCCCACAGCCTTGTCCGACGCGATGGGTTGTCACCCGTCCTGCAGGTTGTCCTTTTACTAAATCTATATTACTATAACATCCCATCAATAATATCAAAAAATAAGTTCTATCCTTAAACAATACTAACTTATGTCCTACATAATCCATTCCAATCATTAGGCTTATCTAAAATACTTCGGTCCACTCCCATAACAGAGTGAAAACGATTACCAGAGATTTAATACCATCGTTGATCCCCATATATCATAAGATATGTTTTGTTGGTCACATTACAAACATTCAAAGTCCTTAATCATGTATTCTCTTGAATACCCATTGAACCTTAGTGAAAACATGAATGCAGTTAAAAGTTAACACATTCCACATACCAAAATCTTCAAAATTCTATATACTCAAACCATGATATCACATAGTCCTTATATCAATCATGAGATCATGAATACTGTCAAACATTTCATTTTCTCTTTATCACTTCATTATGCGCATATCATCCACTTTCCCAAAAAAAATATCTGAATAACCTTTCATTGTTACTCATACAATTCATCATAAACTTTAAAAACTTAAGGAAAGACAACAGTGTAACAATCCGTAGATGTATTTTTATTCTATAGTACAACATTACACTTGATAAACATGTAATCATTCCACTACCTTCTTAAACCATTGACCGAGCTTCAACAATTCTTTCATCTCACATATCATTTGTAGTCTCTTCATCACCATCAAAAAAAATACTACCCATACGACCATACCGATTCTCTTCATGAGACATTACCTTAGGTCATTGGTTTGCATAATGCCCGTACATTCCACATTTAAAACATTTAACCATTGTTTATGTCGTAGCAATACCATTATCCTCATACCTGGTGTTAACTGAACCTTTTCCTTTGCACTTACTGGCTTTGTGTCCTTCTTTTCCACACCCAAAGCATCTTCCAGTTCCTTTGAAACATTCTCCTTGATTCCTCTTCCCACATGATTTACATAGGGGAAATTGAACTTTCTTTCCTCTATGATCATCATGAAAATCCATCTTTCTCTTATTAGCCGAGTCAGGAAACTTACTAAATTTTACATTATTGATCATATTATGAGATTTCTGATTCGGAATAATAATGATGTTTGGACTTCCAAATCCCATTTCATTTGGTTGCTCATGAAGAATATCATTCCATTGTCCATCATATCGTCCATTATCGTGAATCAACTTGTTTCCAGCCATTTTCTAAAACCCAAAAAGAATACTGTGAGAGGAAAAAATCATAATAAAGGAGGAGTAACTTCAATATCTAACATCTTAAGTTAAATTCTATGATCGTTACCATAGTTCTAGGACCATCCTATACGTATACTTATCCTTAGGGACATCCCAAGACATACCTTAGAAATATCTCTAGGGATCTCACTAACGTTCTCACATCCTAGTTTCCAAAGGTTGACTAAACCTTTCCTCTGATACCAACTGTAGAGACCCGAAGCTTGACGTACATTGACATTACATTACATTTTCAGATCACTTAGTACATAACAAAAACACACACACATGGATCGTAATAGTTTAGTGTCTTTGGAAATTCGGAATATAATATTCTAACCCTAGTGAAAGATATTCAACATCTCCCATAAAGATCTTCTTTTTTTATACCTAAAACCGTTCTTTATATCCTGGGGAAAAGAAAACATAAAAGGGTGAGCTCAAATGCTCAGTAAGGGTAAACAAAAGAAATATCAATCACATCATATACATAATCACATAACTTTTGGAAATCTTAACCTGCAAAAGAGATCATAATTTCATAACCTGGGATAACTCATGGCAGTGAAATGTAATTACAATAATCATAACTTAAAACATGAAACTTTGTGGAATACACACATAATCATAAAGAATCATTTCTTGTTAGTCAAGACTCATTTCCAAGACTATCTTAGTAGACAAAGTCCCTTTCTGAACCGAGTCAGCCTCGTTTCAGTCCTGTTTCACTGAACTAGTATAACCTACCGTTCCAGCCATGTCTATCTCATGAGATATAAAATCTTTACCAAATGCATTGGAGGGATATATAGGTCCCACCCATCTTATAATGAATCTTTTCTTATGTGTGCCACATAATCATAAATCATACATCATCGCATAACAAATGTAACATAAATGGGAATCTTAAACATCATGATATCATAAAACAATTCATATAAGGTAAAGGACTTCATAAAAATAATTTCCTCAAAACATAATCAAATCAATGTAATAATAAGGATAAAAACAGAACCCTATATTATCTTAGATGGAAAATAATTTTGATAAAACATTTGAACTCCATTCTTGAGGAAAATATCCTTTTTACTTCAAAAACACTTTTCTTTTCATAACATTTCATACAATTATAAACTAAATGATGTTGATTAAAAATAAACATGATGACTTGTAAAGGAACCTTCTTGGAAATAATGTTTTAAAAATCCATTCATGCCGTATAAGTTAAAAAAAACATTCCTCGTACTTTTGTCGGAAAAGTCAAAAAAGTACCTCGTACGAAAAATGACAAAAGATTCCTTTCATATCTTTTACAAAAACTTACCGAAGGGTAAAATTGGATATAAACTATTATAGAAGGATGGAAATAATATTACATATCGAGGGAACATGGATGTGGATGATAAAATACACCCCAGTAAATACTAAAGTATAAACAATCTTGGATAAAAATGAGATTGTGATATTTCCCTTACCTTATGTCCGATTTGCTTTGTACGTGTCCGAAGCTCCTGTATAATGGTTTAAATAATGTTATTGACTTATTCCAGAATCATACATATTGATATGATATCATATATGGTCATATTCTTAGCTTCTTATTTGTAATATTTCATTGTTACTTGTTACTCGGGTCTTTATTGCCTTTTGTTCTTATGCGTGTTTTGCTGAATAAATTCTTATTCTTATTTTAAGGTTATAGATACTTTATACCCATAATGGTATTAGTGTAACATATATCATATTTATTCATTCAATTCATTTATATAATTACTATGTAATGATGATCATGTAGAACGAGTCACATCACATCGTGGAGACGATATTCCGTACGTACGCACGAGCGATGATATTGTTCCCATGATCGTGGAATTGTATTTAAGTGTATTTATAATATTTCAGTATCAATATCACTTTATAATAATCATATATAGATACTCATTACACCATTATACCCATCCTTGTAAGGTGATGATGCAAAATAGATTACACCACGGCGTGGAGACGGTATTCCGTACGTACGCACGCACGGTGATTTCATTTTTCCGTAGGATGGATAGAAGGTGAATTAGGGTTGATTCATATTTATAAAAACATATCAGTATGTAAGTAATACTGATGTTATTACTTTATCATGAAACAACTAAAGAAGAATAAGGTGAAGAAGAAAGAAATTGAAAAGATCGGTAATGGATATTACCTCTTCTTTGAAACGGATCTTTGAATCCTCCACTTAGGGAACTAAGATTGGTCTTTGAAGAAGACCAGGACCTCTAGGATTATTCTAGGGAAGTGGAGAAGGGATTTTTGCAGGGGTTGTCCGAGCATGAGTGCTCAAATTGGTGGGAGGAGGAGGGGGAGGAGGTGCCCTTTTATAAGGGAGGAGAGGGGTACCTTTGGAATAACTAAAAAAATTATTTTATTATAAAGTCAAGTCCGGTTTTAAATAGCTCCAAATTGATATATTTCGAAGCTAAGGTGGGGATGGGTCTAAAGCCTCTCATCCAATAGAATTTAGACAAGTTTAGGTTCCTATTTAAACCTTATCATTTAGATTTAACATTAAGTTAAATAATTGTACTTTTACCGTGTCTTCTTGTGTTCTTACACTATAAGGTTAATAAACATACTATAAAAAGCCAATCGAACCCCAAGTTGTTTATTATTAATATATATAACCTTATATAAGTCATTTTTCCGAAACATATATTTTTAGAAACAAAATAACAATTAATAATATAATATTTGTTTTAAAAACTATTTTATGTCAATTTTGACACTATTTATTAATTGATTTTTGTGAAAATCATAACAGAATGATAAGTTCTAACAAAGTTAATTAAATCAATACTAACATGTCATATTAACCTATAAAATTAGTTTAATTCATAAAAAGTCTCAAATTATATTTATTTGGGTATTTATAACATCAATTATGTCAATATTTCATTAATAAGATAATTACTGCATCATTGTTGTGTCATAAATAAATTAAATTATTTAATATCTAAAAATTAAAAATAAAAAGCCATTATGTAGGAAATATTTTTAGATTTCTAATTAATATTTATAGTCTAATTTATCTTATGTATAACCCCATATTAAAAATGTTTTCGTAAATAAACTTTGATTTTACCTCTTTTAACCCTTCTTTAAATAAATTAATAATAAATGTCCTAATCTAATCCAAGTGGGCTTAAATGGTCATATTTTATTCCTATGTTTGTTTTCGGTCGAATTACACTTGTCCAATAGAATTAGGACATGTGTTAGGGTAATAATAATATCATTTCTACCCTTAATTACCCTATTTACTTTTTACCGTGGTAAAAAAAAGTAAAAAGTTACTATTCACAAAAAATTATTTTCATCTCATTGAACCACATTTTAGTCCCTGATATTAACTGTGTCTCTCGGATTTTCGAAATTCCACTCACAGAAGCGGTAAAATTAAGTTTTATGAAAAATTCAGTTTTTTAACTACCACTTAGTGGTTTCACTATTCATCAAAAATTGAAATTTTTCAGAAAAATACCAAAATTTTACCCTAGGCTAATTTCGATATTCCGAATCCAAAAATGAATTCTATTTTGAAAAATAAAATTTACAAAATTTCAAAAAGTGGTTATTACTATTCATAACGGCTAGTTTTAATAATATTTTAATAGCATATTTTTGTTTAGTGAAACTCGTTATTGCGTACAACACACGCTATCGAGGAGGTCGTGATTGTGTGTAATGCAAGGCCAGTCAAGGATGCGTGTTGTGAAAGCTCCTTTTGGTGTAGCGTACAACACAAGACATTAGTGAAATTAAAAAGAATATTTTTCATAAAATCTTGGGCTGTTACATTCTACCCCCCTTAAAATGAATTTCGCCCTCGAAATTTATCGGGGTTATAAATGGTTTACTATTCGATAGTTTCTTTAATAGAAATCCACATCGTAAAAAGGAATACCAAAACCAATCTTAAAAAACGAAAGTATGAAACATAACGGTTACCCAAATAAACTAATCACTGGGTTTCCACATAGGTGAAAATATGGATATGGAAGAAAAATCTAACCATCATGTTTTGATGGAGAGTGGTAGAGAACATGGCTATGGAAAAGCCAACAATCACAAATCCATAAATTTGTGAAGATCTAAGGTACCATCTGATTAATCAGATATTAGAGCACTAGGACAACATTTTTAGTTTTCAAGATCGTTTCCCTAAAGTTCAAGAGTTTGAATTAGAATAAATACTTACTTTATTTTGGTACAATCTCACTATTGTTCATGCCTTGAACAATTTCTACTTCATCTCTTGAATAAATGAAGTTGAATTTGTTATTCATGAAGTTTCAGTAGATCATGTGAAAGAATGACGGGTCATTCCATCTGTCTCAAACAAAAGGTTAGCAAAAGTTATTAAATATACATAAGTCATTCTATAGTGAGATTAATCATATATGGTTCTTAAATGGACTTATACTTCATATATCATACTGCTTAATATAATAAAACAAGTTTCTACTAAACATGGACTTCCTGTAGGCCAGTGGTAGGCAATAAAGGCCAGTCGCACTTCTGTTGTGGGTTCGATTCCCACAGCCTTGTCCGACGCGATGGGCTGTCGCCCGTCCTGCAGGTTGTCCTTTTTCTAAAACTATATTACTATAACATCCCATCAATAATATCAAAAAATAATTTCTATCCATAAACAATACTAACTTATGTCAAACATAATCCATTCCAATCTTTAGGCTTATCTAAAATACTTCGGTCCACTCTCATAACATAGTGAAAATGATTACCAGAGATTTAATACCATCGTTGATCCCCATATATCATAAGATATGTTTTGTTGGTCACATTCCAAACATTCAAAGTACTTAATCATGTATTCTCTTGAATACCAATTGAACCTTAGTGAAAACATGAATGGAGTTAAAAGTTAACACCTTCCACATACCAAAATCTTCAAAATTCTATATACTCAAACCATGATATCACATAGTCCTTATATCAATCATGAGCTCATGAATACTGTCAAACATTTCATTTTCACTTTATCACTTCATTATGCACATATCATCCACTTTCCAAAATAAATATCTAAATAACCTTTCATTGTTACTCATACCATTCATCATAAACTTTCAAAACTTAAGGAAAGACAATAGTGTAACAATCCTTAGATGTATTTTTATTCTATAGTACAACATTACACTTGATAAACATGTAATCATTCCACTACCTTCTTAAACCATTGACCGAGCTTCAACAATTCTTTCATCTCACATATCATTTGTAGTCTCTTCATCACCATCAACAAAAATACTACCCATACGACCATACCGATTCTCTTCATGAGACATTACCTTAGGGTATTGGTTTGCATAATGCCTGTACATTCCACATTTAAAACATTTAACCATTGTTGATGTCGTAGTAATACCATTATCCTCATCCCTGGTGTTAAATGAACCTTTTCCTCTTCACTTACTGGCTTTGTGTCCTTCTTTTCCACACCCAAAGCATCTTCCAGTTCCTTTGAAACATTCTCCTTGATGCCTACATGATTTACATAGGGGAAATTGAACTTTCTTTCCTCTATGATCATCATGAAACTCCATCTTTCTCTTATTAGCTGAGTTAGGAAACTTACTATATTTTACTTTATTGATCATATTATGAGATTGCTTATTCGGCATAATAATGATGTTTGGACTTCCAAATCCCATTTCATTTGGTTGCTCATGAAGAATATCATTCCATTGTCCATCATATCCTCCATTATCGTGAATCATCTTATTTCCAGCAATTTTCTAAAACCCAAAAAGAATAGTGTGAGAGGCAAAAATCATAATAAAGGGGGAGTAACATCAATATCTAACATATTAGGTTAAATTCTATGATCGTTACCATATTTCTAGGACTATCCTATACGTATACTTATCCTTAGGGACATCCCTAGACATACCTTAGAAATATCTCTAGGGATCTCACTAACGTTCTCACATCCTAGTTTCCAAAGGTTGACTAAACCTTTCCTCTGATACCAACTGTAGAGACCCGAAGCTTGACGTACATTGACATTACATTACATTTGCAGAATAATTAGTACATAACAAAAACACACACACAAGGATCGTAATAGTTTAGTGTCTTTGGAAACTCGGAATATAATCATCTAACCCTAGTGAAAGATCTTCAACATCTCCCATAAAGATCTTCTTTTTTTTATACCTAAAACCTTTCTTTATATCCTGGGGAAAAGAAAACATAAAAGGGTGAGCTCAAATTCTCAGTAAGGGTAAACAAAAGAAATATCAATCACATCATATACCTAAGCACATAACTTTTGGAAATCTTAACCTGTAAAAGAGATCATAATTTCATAACCTGGGATAACTCATGGAAGTGAAATTTAATCACAATAATCATAACATAAAACATGAAACATTGTGGAATACACACATAATCATAAAGAATCATTTCTTGTTAGTCAAGACTCATTGCCAAGACTATCTTAGTGGACAAAGTCCCTTTCTGAACCGAGTCACCCTCGTTTTAGTCCTGTTTCACTGAACCGGTATAACCTACCATTCCAGCCATGTCTATCTAATGAGATATAAAATCTTTACCCAATGCATTGGAGGGAGATATAGGACCCACCCATCTTATAATGAATCCTTTCTTATGTGTGCCACATAATCATAAATCATACATCATCGCATAACACATGTATCAAAAATGGGAATATTAAACATCATGACATCATAAAACAATTCATATAAGGTAAATGACTTCATAAAAATAATTTCCTCAAAACATAATCAAATCAATGTAATAATAAGGATAAAAACAGAACCCTATATTATCTTAGATGGAAAATAATTTTGATAAAAATTTGAACTCCATTCTTGAGGAAAATATCCTTTCTAATTCAAAAACACTATTCTTTTCATAACATGTCATACAATTATAAACTAAAAGAAGTTGATTAAAAATAAACTTGAAAACTTGTAAAGGAACCTTCTTGTAAATAATCTTTTAAAAATCCATTCATGTCGTATAAGTTAAAAAAAACATTCCTCGTACTTTTTTCAGAAAAGTCAAAAAAGTACCTCGTACGAAAATTGACAAAAGATTCCTTTCATATCTTTCAAAAAAACTTAACAAAGGGTAAAATTGGATATAAACTATTGTATAAGGATGTAAATAATATTACATATCGAGGGAACATGGATGTGGATGATAAAATACACCTCAGTAAATACTAAATTATAAACAATCTCGGATAAAAATGAGATTGTGATATTTCCCTTACCTTAGGTCCGATTTGAATTGTACGTGTCCGAAGCTCCTGTATAATGGTTTAAATAATGTTATTGACTTATTACAGAATCATACATATTGATATGATATCATATATGGTCATATTCTTAGCTTCTTATTAGTAATATTTCATTGTTACTTGTTACTCGGGTCTTTATTGCCTTTTGTTCTTATGCGTGTTTTGCCGAATAAATTCTTATTCTTATTTTAAGGTTATAGATAACTTATATCCATAATGGTATTAGTGTAACATATATCATATTTATTCATTCAATTCATTTATATAATTACTATGTAATGATGATCATGTAGAACGAGTCGCATCACATCGTGGAGACGGTATTCTGTACGTACGCACGAGCGATGATATTGTTCCCATGATCGTGGAATTGTATTTAAGTGTATTTATACTACTTCAGTATCAATATAAAATTATAATAATCATATATAGTTACTCATTACAACATTATACCCATCCTTGTAAGGTGATGATGGAAAATAGATTACACCACAGCGTGGAGACGGTATTCCGTAAGTACGCACGCACGGTGATTTCATTTTTCCGTAGGATGGATAGAAGGTGAATTAGGGTTGTTTAATATTTATAATAAAATATCAGTATGTAAGTAATACTGATGTTATTACTTTATCATGAAATAACTAAAGAAGAAGACGTTTAAGAAGAAATAAATTGAAAAGATCGGTAATGGATATTACCTCTTCTTTGAAACGCCTCTTTGAATCCTTCACTTAGGGAACTAAGATTGGTCAATGAAGAAGACCAGGACCTCTAGGATAATTCTAGGGAAGTGGAGAAGGGATTTTGGCAGGGGTTGGCCAAGCTTGAGTGCTCAAATTGGTGGGAGGAGGATGGGGAGAAGGTGCCCTTTTATAAGGGAGGAGAGGGGTACCTTTGGAATAACTAAAAGTATTATTTTATTATAAAGTAAATTTCGGTTTTAAATAGCTCCAAATTGATATATTTCAAAGCTAAGGTGGGGATGGGTCGAAATCCTCTCATCCAATAGAATTTAGACAAGTTTAGGTTCCTATTTTAACCTTATCATTTAGATTTAACATTAAGTTAAATAATTGTACTTTTACCGTGTCTTCTTGTGTTCTTACACTATAAGGTTAATAAACTTACTATAAGAAGACAATAGAACCCCAAGTTGTTTATTATTAATATATATAACCTTATCTAAGTAATTTGGCCGAACCTTAGATTTTTAGGAATAAAATAACAATTAATAATATAATATTCTTTTTAAAAACTATTTTATGTCAATTTTGACACTATTTAGTAATTGATTTTTCTAAAAATCATAACAGAATGATAAGTTCGAAAAAAGTTAATTAAATCAATACTAACATGTCATATTAACCTATAAAATTAGTTTAATTCATATAAAGTCTCAAATTATATTTATTTGGGTATTTATAACATCAATTATGTCAATATTTCATTAATAAGATAATTACTGCATCATTGTTGTGTCATAAATAAATTGAATTATTTAATGTCTAAAAATTACAAATAAAAAACCATTATGTAGGAAATATTTTTAGCTTTCTAATTAATATTTATAGTCTAATTTATCTTATGTATAGCCCCATATTAAAAATGTTTTAGTAAATAAACTTTGAATTTACCTCTTTTAACCCTTCTTTAAATAAATTAATAATAAATGTCCTAATCTAATCCATGTGGGCTTAGATGGTCATATTTTATTCCTATGTTTGTTTTTGGTCGAATTACACTTGTCCAATAGAATTAGGACATGTGTTAGGGTAATAATAATATCATTTCTACCCTTAATTACCCTATTTACTTTTTACCGTGGTAAAAAAAAGTAAACAGTTACTATTCACCAAAAATTATTTTCATCTCATTGAACCACATCTTAGTCCTTGATATTAACTGTGTCTCTCGGATGTTCAAAATTCCACTCACAGAAGCGGTAAAATTAAGTTTTATGAAAAATTCAGTTTTTTAACTACCACTTAGTGGTTTCACTATTCATCAAAAATTGAAAGTTTTCAGAAAAATACCAAAATTTTACCCTAGGCTAATTTCGATATTTCAAATCCAAAAATGAATTCCATTTTGAAAAATAAAATTTACAAAATTTCAAAAAGTGGTTATTACTATTCATAACGGCTAGTTTTAATAATATTTTAATAGCATATTGTTGTTTAGTGAAACTCGTTATTGCGTACTACACACGCTATCGAGGAAGGTCGCGATTGCGTGTAATGCAAGGCCAGTCAAGGATGTGTGTTGTGCAAGATCCTTTTGGTGTAGCGTACAACACAAGATATTAGTGAAATTAAAAAAATATTTTTCATAAAATCTTGGGCTGTTACAATTAACTTCATGGATCCCGGTTATAGTTTTTTTTAAATAGTGTCATTAAAAAACGCCTCACATCCCCATACATGTATATGTGACAAAATGAGGTTCTCTCCACTCCATATCCCAAAGGGAATTTTAATTTCTTCTTTATATTGTAAAAAACATAGTTTTCATTTCATAGTTTTTAATACATATCCCCAAAATGACATGGGATATCTTCATAGATCATCATAAAACATACCATGAAAAGTAAGGTATTGTTCTTCCTTTAAATAATTTCATCCATTATGGGTATTATGTTAGATTGAGTTGATATAGAATCCCAAAATCGCATAGAAATTAAATTTTCTCTCATTCAGGATATTCAAAACCATGGTTACATCAATATTTATTTATCTTCTAACCAAAATGATTCCATAATTAATTAATTATATATTTAAATCATTCAATGGTCTCGTAATTATACCTCATCATATAGAAATAACCATATCTACTAAATTCATCAATAAAAGTCATAAAGTAAGAATATCTACCTCAAAATTATACTAGAAATGTTCCACACACATCAGTGTGTACCAATCCATAAGTCTTTATGGCCATTTAACCTTATCCGCTAAATGGTGACATATTCAATTTTCTTTTCAAAAAATCATGAACTCATTCAAGTGGTCTTAACTCTAAATCATATGAATAACCATATCGTTAGAGATTTTTCAGACAATTCTATCTTACATGACCAAGATGTTGATTCCACAACTGGGTGTTATGTGAGTCATGAGAATTTGATTTGTTACCTATTTCCAATACTTGGAATTCATATTTTAATACACCAAGAAAACTATATAATTATGTTGTATCATAATAAATGTTCTATTTTTAAAAGATTCATTATTTACTTCAAAATTAGAAAATTCCCATACATATAAAGAAAATAAAAAGTGATTATGTTCTTAACAACACATGGTACAAAGTAACATTTCTATCTATCCAAAATAATTCTCTTTAGATATATATTTTTGTAGTATCTTTCGAAAAATTAAGTAAGTTATCCCCTTTTGTCAACATTATCATCCACCTATCGTATAGAAATCTTACAAAATATACTTGGTTCTTTTAGTTTGATGTAAATATTAGCACTAAAAGATGTATGTAATACTTAATTCAAATATATATTATTATTATGTTCGACAACGAAAAAAACTTTAACATCCCCTTACGTATGGGGGAAAATATTCATCTGGTGTCCTAGATTTTTCTATGAAAAACGTGTTGAAACTTTTTTCCTTTTCTAGAATTTGGAATTTATTCTTCATGGAAAGATGGTTCTCAAGATATTTACACACAATATGAATATTTAGATGTTTTTAATTGTTATTCCTTTTATTGTTCTCCATAAGTACAATTGTATTTTCTTGACCCATATCCTTGAAAATAGGGTGAATGATAGTAAGATGTTTTGAAAAATACTCCTAGAAATTTATCATATTTTAATTCACAATGAAACTGGAGAATGATTTAGGAAATGGGGAAAGGATTAGATCAGTGTATAGATAATCATGTAATTTAATAACCATAATGTCTAAGTTATCTATGTAGCCAATCATGTTTACTACATGATACTCAAAAGGTGTAGTCTCTCCAAGCTTGAATATGAATAGTGAATCAATGATCTCAAACCTCTTGTGTCTCTTCATCTATTGATAGAGATTACAACAATGATACATAATGATATACAAATCAATATAATCATGATTATTTGGAATTTTATTGGACATGGAGGATAGCATGAAACATTTGGCATATGTGGAACCATACAAATGTTTCTCACATAGAGATAATTCTTCATCGCTAACATATTTTCAAGACACACTACGAATGAGTTTTTACAAAACATATAATTTCATTTCATCACATAGAATAACACATGAAAGGCATTTCAATTAGTAAATATTAGTTATAGTGAGAAGATTATAATTTTCATGTTTGAATCATATTGATATCAGTTAAGTCATGTTTATTTCTATTTCTGTAATTAGTAAGAGAAAAAAATTTAGTACACTATCAAATTTATATATTAGATATTAAATATTTAATTTATTAAGATCCCACTATATTATTGAAAACCAATATCTCCCTAAATTGGTTTCAAAATATTTGTTTCTTGGTCATTCAAGTGGGAATCAACCATATTCCTCTTTTCATTACGCATAAGTTTTCTCGAAAAGTTATTTTAATGATTTTAGATAGACAAATATTTTACAACTGCATTAACACATAGTTCATTGATATTTTGAGTAGACTCCCAAATATTAAAAAGATTAATTTTGATTTCCTTAACCCTTACCTCATATTTACACTATGTCTTGTATTGGGAGTCAACCCTTGATGTGAAATAAGTTATGTTTGTAGGGACCCATGATTTTCATGCATAAATATCACATCTTTTTAGACAAATAATAAATACATTTCAAAAATGTATTATCAATTAACATAATATTTTAGTGTATTTAGAGATTTGATATATAATATTCTTATTAAATTAAATATCTTAACCATCCACCATAAATATATTTCCCTTTGATACTCTTCATAAAAATACACTACTAAAAACATGTATTCATAACCTGGTGAAGGGAAACACCTGAAAGGGTTAGATTAGATTCTCAATAAGGGTAAACATGAGAGATATAAATATAGGATTTTATGAAATAATAATAAAATAAAAATGGAACTATATCGTGAATATAACTTAAAAATTTAATACCCAACCTATCAAAGGTCATAAATATGAGTCATGAAATAAATCAGTGTAATTAAAAACACATGATCCATAAGAGGGTCAAATAATCAAAATTCTGGAACCATAATTTCATTTCAAAAATTGGCTGGCATAAACATATGTATAGAAACCATTTCATTTTCTATGGTAAACTACCAATATCATCATACATATTAGATCAGGCTTCATCACATGTTTCCCATTATGGATTTTTCCCATCATACTATTTCCCATTCTAGATCAATTCCATCATATTATTTCCCATTGTGGGTCAATCCCATAGAATTTTTTTACAATTTTTATATTAAGATTTATAAATCCTTATATAGCTCATTATAGGGAGATATGGACCCCACCCATCCTTGGTTATACCATGTAAAAAATCAATGGTTATAATGTAACCACCATGCTTGTTTATACTGTAACCACTATCACATAATGAAAAATATAAATAAGTGTGAAAAAAGATCATAAAAATTTCACCATATAATAACCCATGAAAATAAAATGGTATCATAAAAATTCCATCATAGTATTACACATATAAAATAAATAGGTCTCATAATCATAACATCAATTTGTCCTAGCATAACCTATATGAAAGGAGTGTGTCTCATAAAAACATATTATTCATAATCATAACCATGTGATTAAATAATTAGGATGGTAAAATTGGATCATATCCCAACTTAAGTGTAAGTAATATTAAAGGATTACATCATAGATGGAAAATGATTTTGAAAGACCACATGGAAAACTTCTTCAGGAAAATAGCCTTTCTATGTTGAAAATAAATTTTTGAAACTAAAATCTCAAAAAAAAAAATATAAATATTTTTTATTTTAAAATAAATTTGGAAATATATAAGGGAATATTTAAATCATTAACCATTAATGATTAAAATAAATCCATTCATTCCGTAAATTTAAAAACAATGATTCCTTTTACAATTTTGTAAAATACAAAAGGGCCTCTTTGGAAAATGACAAGAAATTACATTTAATTTAATTTAAAAAATTAAAAATATGTATAAAATTATTTAAAAAATTATTTGATAATATTTAATAATTTCATTAAAACATTTTTATAAAATATTGATATGTAATAAAAAGTGTTTTCAAATGACGAGAGAAATAAAGATGATTTTTCATGAAAATTTATTTTAGTATCCTTAGAACATTATGAAAGGAAAATGGAGTGGAACCATGTATATTATAAAAATGGGTATATTAAAATAAAATACATGGATTTATTGAGATTATATCATAATATCACATCATTGGATGCATATTATAAATAATCCTATTAAACAATGATATTGTAACATTAAAACGTACCCCTTTTTTCAGTTGAATTGTTAGCACCGTGAAAGAAACATTATACGGATATGTATATCACATAATTATCTTGAAAATTTGCATGAAATGCATTCATTAGTAGTGTATAAACCACATAGAAGAAACATGTTGTGTATAATTCATGTATCTCACATTAATAAAAATGAGACGAAAATAACATACCACATTAGTAAATTTTAAAATCATTATCACCATGAAATAATTACTTTAAAATAAACTTTTAATAAAATTAAAATAAATAAATCGATGATATAAAATTTCTAATGGTCTATATATACACTATAGAAAAGAAATTCATGATGAATATGGAATCGGTTTACAAAAAATAAATGAGAGACAATAAATCCCATACTTTAAGTCTCAACTTCCTTCGTACAGGTCGGAATATATGATATAATAAATATAAGTCTATTAAAAAAAAATTATATAACAATAATCATAATTATTATTCTATATATGTATTACTTATGACCTTTTATTACCCTTTCATTCACATTTCATCCTTAAAATAACCTTTAGAGTTATAACTGATTTATTTTTCATGTATGTTTTCGTTTGTTATATTTGGTCCTTCAACATTGATCATGGTTACATCATCACAATATTTTTAAACATGATATAAATATAAAATATATTAATTATTAATTTTTTTTATTTATCCAATAATATTAGATATATAAATTGAATTACACTCTTTATGGAGACTATATGCCACAGGTACGCATGAACGTTGTTGCCAATTTATCAATGGATGAAATTAAAGAAAGGTATATAATATATTATAATTACAAAGTATTATTTATCTAATATATATCAAATATTTTGAATAAAAATATCCTTATTACATTCTATTTAATTGATAAGTGAAGAACCACTCACATCACTTCCCATGGTGGTAGTATTCCATATACACAAGCGACGTTGTCCTATTCCCAGAGAATGGATCAGAAATTGGTATATAGGATGTTAAAATTAATGAAGTATAATTATTTAATAAATATAATATAAATATATTAAATAAATAATTATATATATATTTGAACGATAGTGATTGAAAATTAATTACATCGGTTTTCACAATGGTAGTCCACCGCACACAAGAACAACATGTTTGTTTCCCACTCGATGGAAGATGACCTATATGTTGGTAATAAAATTACCAGAATAATATTTCATTATATTTTAGATATTTATTTTATTATATCATAATATTTTAAAAATATATTAATAATTTATAGGACTAAATAAAAAAGCACAAGATTAATAATTTTTACTCTTCTTTATAGAGCCACTTTAGGTTTATACCTAAACAATTATTAGGGGCCTCCTAATATAAATTCAGACTCTAGGATGTATTAAGGTAATTAAGGAAGATATTTTGGTATGTATTTTCTACAACAAAGGGATTTATTTTGGTTAATTATAGAAGAGAGGTCGTGGACTTTTATATGTGGAGGAGAGGACCAGCATGTAATGTTTAAATAGTTTATAGTGAACCTATGTTTTTCAAATAATATAAAGCCCCAAAATGGCCCATTAAAAAAAATATAGAAGAGATAAGGGGTAAATATGTCATTAAAATAGTAATTTGACGTGTTTTATGATCATTCCAACAAATATATTGTTAGTTTTACCCGTACTAAATCCATTTTTACCTTTACCTTAGTAATTAATTATTAATATTTTTACTATTAATTTTGACCAAAAATTAGGATGAAATGAATATATATTAATAATTATTTGGTTTAAAAATTTGGAAACCATTTTTCTATATTTAATTCACAAAAAATGGAAAATTTAAATTTAAACTAATCCCACATATTTGATGAAAAAGAAGTGTTCCAATCAGAAAATTATCATAAGTGTATAAGGTTTTAATATCAAATGACATTATGAATTATAATAAAACGAACTAAATTGGATTAATAATTAAATTTTTTAACTAAAATAATGATTAGAAAATTTTCAAAAAATATGTACAATTTTTCATTCCATAATTAATAGGGTAGTTTTAAATAAAAATTAGAATATTCAACAATTCACTAGAAAATTAATCTTTCCAGAAAATTATCAAAATTCATCATAAGATAATTTTGAAATATTGATTCTAAAAAATGAAGTTAATTTTCATAGATAAATTTCATAAAAAATAATTTAATTTTAGTTTACAAAAAGCGATAAAAACATTTTTTGAGAAAAAAGTATTCTCAACGAATATAAGAACTACAAAAATTATGTAGTTTTTTATAAATATATTTTATTCATATAAAACCATTATAATTAATTTTAAATTTTTTTATTCATATTCATATTTCAAAATATAATTTAAATGTTATAATGGTCATTTTTAAATAATAATATTAAGAGTATATCAGGGTTTGTTAAAACACAGTGTTGCATGTATTACAACCTATCGAATAAATTAAATGTATTTTAATAAAGTTTCATTAAATTATATAGGTGTTATATTATAACCCCACTTAAAATTAATTTATCCCTCAAAAGTTTTAACTCTGATATAAAAAAATGAGATTAATTATTCATCATCATATCCTCTGGTTCCAATATAGCTTCTTCAAATCAGTTGTTTTTTCAAAAAACATTGACAAGGTGAGTTGACTTATTTCATACACTTTTTCTCATTGATCCAAAATCGCCATTGGTTTTTACCATTAAGAAAGATATTTCTCAAGTGGTACAACTTATTAGTTAATTATATGTGAAGTATCTAGTATTTACTTTCTCAAGAATGACATAATGGACACATCATGGACTTGGGAGTAGTTTGGCGGAAGTGTGGATCGATAAGATACTATCTTGATACAATCAAGAATTTGGAAGGGGTTGATATAACTAGTGTTTATTTTTCACTTATTTCCGAATCACATTACATTATTCCATGGATTAATTCTTATAAACACTTTGACTCTAACATCAAATCCATAATCATGTGGGTGAATTAGATCATAACTTATCTACTGAAATTGTGACTCCCTTATGTCTTCCTAAATAGATCTAACCATATCTACCATTTCTTCAGCTAACTAAAACCCTAATTAATTTAATTCACAAAATTTATCCCTATATGTTTTATTTCTACACTTCTTTTCATAGTGGGATTTATGAGGATCCATTTTAATTATCAAGTGAATAATATTTTTGTAAGAAAACTCAACATGAGTAATGTGTTGATCTCATGAAATTTTTTAATCCATAAAAGGACATATAATAATATCCTATTGGGTTTGATTTTTTTCTCTCAAACAGACTGTATATCTGAGGATGATATATAGTTCGGAATCATAGTTCCATATCCAGGGCCTAGTGAAGGCTTTTCTTGAAGCATTATATAAACCATGGATTCCAAAAAAATAATTATAAAATGTAGAACCCCATAAAACCTCACCACAAACATAATGTATATCATAGAAATCTAATCTAGATATTAATCTTCTCTAGTAGTGATGACTTCTGTTGACTCCGTAAGGTGATCGACTGCAATCCAAATTACATTATTCCTTTTAGATAATTCAGTGAGTCCTATAACAAAATTCATTACGATATTTTCCCATTTCCATTAAGTTATAGCCAATGGTTATAAAATACCATTAGGCATTTTTCACTTAGCCTAAATTTTTTTATAAATGTACAAATTTTTTAATATTTCTCTTCATTTCATCCCACTATAAATACTATTTTAGATCTCTATATATCATTGTGCATCCAGGATGAATAATGAACGCTGAACTATGAAATATCCCAATAATAGTTCTTTCGTCATATATTCTATGGAAGGAGAAAAGACATAGTTTTAAATCCTTATCATTCCATCATGATAATATTTAAACTCAACAAAAATTTACACCTTATTCTACATCTCAATATATTCTTTCAATGAATCTTTAATTCTTACATGGATAGATTATTGAAAAAAAAATTGAGAGAGATATTATTTTACCATTACTTCAATATTTCTAGATCCATCATTTTTATATCCATAAATGATAAATATTTTTTGACCCTAATCATAGATAAACTAGAGTGATCCTTTTCACTCAAATCATTGACTACCTTGTTCTGTTCCCTTGGGTGGAAATTTATTGATAATTAATATTCTCTAATTAGTTTGAACCATCTTCTATAGAGAATGTTCAAATATTTCTAGGTGAATATATAATTTGAACTTTCTTGATCAGTATATATATCATAATTTTTCCCATGAAGAAAATCCCCAGACCTTTGTAATGTAAATATTACAATAGTTAAATCTGAATAATGATTTGGGTGAATTTATTTTTCATAAACCATCAATTTCCATGAGGAACAAGCTATAACCATACCATTCAACATAAGAACACATCCATCTCCATTCTTCATTGAATCATTAGATATTACATATCCTTCTAAACTCATGGTAAATTTATGTGACGTTCCAAAACAAGGTTCCACTCAAAGGTTCCAACATCCCAATTGGCCACATAGCCTCAAGCACATCTCTTAAAATGAAAATGGATGCCAAGTAGTAGGGAGGGCATAGGGTGTATCCTTATTAAAACTATTACCTCATTACTAGAGTGTAGAAAAATAGATAAATAAAATAGAATGTAAATAGTAGAAATATTATAACCACTAATTGAATAGTAGAAGCTGGTAGAATCATAATCAACATGTTCAATTAGTAATAATACTGAAAATATGGTGATGATATATTTTATGTATCTATAATTATTGAAAACAAGGACATGAATTATCAGATATCTCAATATATACAAAAGTAGAACAAATAATTCAAAAAGCTATCCATCATCCAAAGCCCTATCTTGATCATATGCTACTAGGATCTATGAAAATGAGAGCAAGAAATATCATGTGTCCAATGCAGTATTATTCCCTTTTTCAACACCTGAATATATGTAATCATTTTAAGTACTAATAGGGTCCTAGAAAGGATGTGAGATAAATATCATTAGGCCACCACTAACAATGTCTATAATATCGAGTTCATTTAATATAAACTAAAACAATGTCAATGAATGCATATATAAAAGTAAAGTACATTAATGTAAATAACCAAGTACATTTTTTAGCCTTAGCCAGTGTCTGAACGTATAACCATTTCATTAATTAATTTCTTTACAGTTTATATAGGTAGGTCATGAGAGGTTTAACCTTCACTAACAAACTAACATGATATTAATAAAAAAGGATCAAAGATACAATAAGTAATCCTGTAACGATGATAATAATTAATGATAAAAGATATTACAAGAAATCCTATGATGATATTAATAATGAATAGGATCCTATGTAATAACCAAGGAATCCATGAGATTAGGGGTTGATCAAACTTAGTAGTAACATGTGTCCGGGCTATGAGGGTAAGAGTGTGATGCAATGGGAATCACCCAAGGCATTGCAAAATTATGTAATTCTAACCAAGTTAAAGTAAATCAACCATGGTAATATAAGACAAGCAATGACTTGGCCCAAGGGTATATCAATGTCACCTTATGTCTGTAAAATTCACTCTGGATCCAATGACTGTATCAAAGGATTCCAGTAATAAAATTGGAGGGATCCTATGGTGGCATACCAGATATCAATAGGTAGAAAAAGATTGTGTTCTAAGGGGGTATCAACCCTGACAACTAGAACCCCTAAATTAGAACAGAATCCATGATTTCTCAAGGAATTATATCAAGAATCCATTTCTAACTCAAGTATGACCTCTCTTATAGTAATGTCAAGGTCTATATATAATAGGAACCTTATATTTGTATCATTAATTAATTAAGGTCATGTAATAATCATTCCATTTAATTAGTTAATGTCTTATTCCACACCTTTAATTATTGTTTCAATGATAACGGATGTGAAACCATTTGTTAATTCATAATAATTTTATTAGGATCTCTCTACTACCTTCCATTATACATGGAAATATGTTCTATATATGTCCAACCAATCCATTCAGTTTCATTTAATTTGGACAAGTCATATACATAGTATAATTTCCAAATTTTACCATTTAAACAATCATTAATTAAGTAGAAAACAAACATTACAAGGGTTAAGTGACACTAACATATTAAAGGGATAATCAAATAAAAATTTAACCATAATTTAATTATATAATGACTAACCATTTACATGGGCAATCCAAATAACAGCCGAACAACGGTGTATATTCCCATAACCAACATCAAATGGAATAATTATTGGAAACACCCTACTTTGGGGTGTTCAAATATGAGGTCATAGACTCTAATTATGGATAAAATTTATAAAAATTGTCTTAGAATAAATTTATATTAAATACATGCAAGGAACATCAAATTAATAGGCCATGCATGATGAAATCAGTGTGCACAAAAATATGAAAATTAATAAAATGAAATAACATGAGGGATGAGTTTTATAACACCTACCTTATACTAGTACAACACTCCTAGTCCATTATAATCCCCTAGTTTTTACTAGATTGGATAATATATTAATAATGGATCAATTATATTAAAATACGTCATATGATCCTGCATCTAAATAGCATCATCGAGGGGAAAAATGATGACATATGACTAAAAAGGGATTGAGATCTTACCAATGCACAACCAACATGATGAATGGTGATTTAATCATAGTTTGAATGGTGATACGAGATCAAAAACTAAGAAATATATTCAAATAGTACAAAGGAGGTGGAGAGGATTTGGTGTTGTCTATTGGAAATTCAAGGGAAGAAGAAATTTTGTTTTAACATCTCATTAAGGGAAATATGGGTATTTCACCTAAAAAAGGGTTACATGGTTTAGATTTTGGGTTGGAAAACCCATTTTATAACCATTTTAAAATTAATTATTCTATGGGAAAATTTAAATTTTAGGCCACACAGTCTAAAAAATCATGAAAAAACCATTCCAAATTGTTAAGTTAAAAGCTGCAGACCATCCCCATGACCATGCAGTCCAATATAGACAGTTTCCTTAAACTATGAAGCCTCATGTTAATCCCTATCAATCCCCCATTGTTAAGAGAAACCATAAAGGATGAGTTTCATGGATCTTAATGACCATGAAACTAAGTGTTTTTCTCCACTGGTCGGGGTTTCGAGCTATTAGCAAGACCCAACCCCCCTAAAAATTTTACAACCCCATAAGAAATATATACTAGGTCCAAATTAATGAAATATGAATAATTTAAAATGATTCATACATGAGTGATAAACTAGGTTCTTATAGTTAACCCCTTAATGTAATTCTTCCTCAAGTTCACCTTCTAAGGGAAGCAAAACAATTTTGGAGAACAACTCTGGCCACTGGGCACATATATTTGCCTCCTTCTCCCAATTCTCATATTGTACATAACCGTGCTTCCCTGGAACTAATACTAAAGGGATAGATGATCCTCATAGAGCCTTTGTACTTAGGTAAAAAAAATTTATAGGATACTCCTAAAATAATGTATTTCCACCTTTCTCAACTTCTTTGAAATCAAAAGTATGATGTGTCTCGACATGATAAAGGTGAAGCTATGAAACATAGAAGATGTTGTTCACATATTGGTAACTATGATGTAGTAACACCTAATAAGATACTATCCTGAATCTCACCATAATTTCAAATAGAGCAACATAATAAGGAAAAAACACCATTTTCTTCTGTATACATCTATTCCATAGCCCATGAGATACCCATAGGAAAACACAATCCTCAACCACGAAATCTTGAGGCTGATGATGATGATTGGTATATAATTTTTTTCTAGAATGCATGGAAGAAATATTATTACTTATCAGGTAAACCCACTCCTAAGTCTCATTAATGAGACGATGGCCTAGCAGAGATGCCTCTCCTCCATCAAACTAGCATATGGATGAAATGCAAAACCTTCCATACAAGGCCTTAAAAGGAGCCATCTGAATCCTCACCTAAAAACTATTATTACAGTTTAACTGAGTAGGATATATAATCTTCTCCCAAGAACAATTAAATTAAAGTAAAAAAGAACAAATAGTGTTTTCTAGAACATGTATAATAAATTTTGGTTTTTCTATTGGTATGTCTGTGAAAAGATGTGCTCAGAAGTAGTAGCATACCCATAACTCTCTATAACCCCTTCCATAAACATGAAGTGAAATGAGAATCCTTATCTCAAATGATAGTATGATGGACCCATGTAGTCATATGATCTCCAGGACATAAAATATTCCCATATAATTTAATGATAAAGCCTATTGAATAGGATGTAAGTGGGTTACTTTCATCAGCAATTCAATAAAAACTAATACAACATCTCTACATCGAGGAGACCTCGGTATGACAACTACAAAATCATAGAAACGTATTCCCATTTTCATTCCAATACAAAAAGTGACGTAAAAATCTATTGGGTCTTTAATCCTCTACGTTCACCTACTTATAGGTTGGACACCTAGTTATAAAGACTATGATTTGACATTTCATCACACACCATCAATATTGGTGTCACAAGTCTTGATATATCTTGGAGTTGCCTAGATGAACTACCCCCTAAGAAGCATGGGAATCCCTCATCAGTTATGGAATAATATCCTTAGGATCCTAGAAACATATATAAATTCCTAGGATTTTGTCTCTATATATTGACCATTAGGGAGGTGGTATATATCATGGAATAATATAATAAAGAACCAAGACCTCAGGATCTTAAAAATGACTACTCTTTACCTTTTCAACGAGGGAAGATGTAACTGTCAAAGATTATAGATTGGACTACTTGTGACTTCCATGAAACTACAAATGTAGATCCTAAAATAGAAATATCAATTTCAATTACTCACTAGCTTCCCATAAGACATGTTCCTGATTTTTCCAACTCAGGGAATCTGCTACCGCCTTGCCTTTCCCAGGTGTATATAAAATCCAAAAAATGAAGGACTATAGATATTCAACACATATCCACTGTTTTAGGTTCATGTCATGATATATGAAGATATATTTTAGGATCTTTTTTTCTGGCTACAAAACAAAGTGCTCACCCAACAGATATTGTCTTCAACAGTATTAGGAATAAACAATAGCTACCACCTTGAGGCTGTGCATTGGGTAGTGTCTGTCATGAGGCCTTACCTGTTGAGATACATACATAATGTCCTTTCCCTCCTACATAAAAAATTACTCATAAGAGAATGAATAATTTATAATAGAACACTGTATTTCTTCTACCAGGATCTAGAAGAATCAAAATAGGTGTCCAGACAATCTTCCCTTTCATCTCTTAAATTCCATTATCACACTCTTCTTATTATTATCACTTACATCTTTCTTTGTAAGATTAGTAATAGGTGAATAATAGTGTTAAAAGTCATGTACGGAACATCTATAATATCAATCTATCCCCAATAAACTCTATATATAAAAAACATTATGGGGTTGATCCTAATAAACCATTACACTCACCTTATCTAGGTCCATAAATACTCTTAAATATAATATAGTATGACTCAAGAAGATAAGTTTTTGATCCAAATGCATCTATTAGAAAGCATAGCCAAAATCTTATTCTCTTTAAAAAGTATTAAAAATCACCTCAAGGTTATTATCATGGTCACTAAAAGTGTTATAATACACTAATATGTCATCAAAAAAGAAAATGAAAAAAGAACAGAGGTCAGTGTGGAAAGCCTTATTCATCAAAGCTGGGAAAAGGGTGGGAAATTTCATAATACCGAACAGAATAATAGGATACTAATACATACCATACCCACTATGGAATGATATATAAGGTATGTTTGGTGGCCTAACTCACACCTAATGACAAACTGATATCAGGTCGATCTTAAAGAACACTCTATATCCTCAGAGATAGTCAATTGGATCATATATTTGGGGTAGTGGATAATGGTTATTAACTATAATCTGTTTTAACTATATTTAATTCACACAAAAAAGATTCCAATATTCCTTCTAAGTGAAAATCATGGGACAACTCCAAGTGGAAGTGATAGGCCATATAAAACCTTTTGCTTCTAGATCATCCCACATTGGATTAATATCCTAGAGCTCAGTGGGTGCCATCAAGTACAAAGGAATGTAATCTAGAGCTTCTCGTGGAATGATCTCAGTTGTAAACACTACATATCTCTTAGTAGGTTAGATGGAAAAATCATCAGGAAGAATGTCCCTGAAACAATCTATTATGGGAGGAAAGTATTAATGGTGTACTCCCTAATACTCTATTAAGAGTCTAGAAATATTGTTGGACACTCCACCTAGACTATGAAGCTCTATTCCTACTATGGTATCCTTGGTATCCCACTCACCCTTGGGTAGATAACTGCTACCCTATGGTGATGTAAATGATACCTTGTGGAGATATTAGTCTACAAAGGTGTGATTGAGGACCAACCCATCAATTTTAAGAATGAAATAAAAGCTAGAACTATCAAGAAAATAGAGGATCCAAGAGAAACGATAACTTCCTACCTCAAGGAGAAATACCTATATTGTATTATTTCCTTTTACCATACTCAGAACCATGTATCTTGGGTCATTACACCACAGTAATACTATATTTCAAGCCCAAGACTTTCTACGAGATATGTAAAGATGAATGAATGTTAAAAACATATATATAAAAAATAAGACACTATAGTGGAGGATACATTAATAGTACCTCATACTATAGATGGTCCTACGTGTTGTTCCGTGGATATCAGTTTTAATGCATCCAACTGGATTGATCCATGAACCTATGGTATAGATAGATTAAACTGATAATTAACCATATACTGGGGCTACATATAATCTACATTCTTTCTACTATGGATATAAACTCCACCATAAAAAGTCTTGCCCCTGCTAACCCAACTCCCTTACTAAAGTGGTATAATATAACCCACCCCTAAAGGTGTAACTAGTGCAGACCTCTTCCTCTATAAGTTGATGGAATGTTCTGAAATAATCTTTTGAGGTTCCCCATATTCCCACAAGAATGTAACTCAAGAAGGTATCTATCACAGTGAATATTTATATTCCTCTATCATCCATACTGAGGGAACACCATAGAGTTACCGGTACATGTTCTCTAGATACCACTACCCAGATGAGAAACCTCAAGGGAACATTTCCTGCTACTGGGGGAATTGTTATCCTGCCTTGGAACTAATTCTCTGTGCCTAGTACTATCACTATCCTTAATATTGAACTCAATTATATGAGTATGGTTTAATATCTCAAATATGGAAGGTATGTGGAAAACATTCACCATAGTACATATGCAATACTAAAGCCCATCGTCGAAGCATCTATTATGTGAAATATCTTCATCAACCAAATGTTGTGAAAAGAACTATAACTTAGTGAAAGATGATGAATACTTCATACTTGATTTAACATATTTATAAATATGCCTAAACTCTCTACCTCATTTATCTCTTAGAATATGAGTAACTAACTAGTCATAGAAGACAATATGAAAAATCTTCCATACCATGCCCTTTTTGTGAAAATGCTGGGTAATTACATCCCCCTGACACTTAGAAAAATCACACAGCAAGTAAGTAACAATCTTAACCCAATTCTACAAAGGCATATCCAGATCCTCAATGATATAAAGGGTGTCTTCTAGAAAAGACATTGTAGCCAATGGGCTTCCATCCCCCAAGAAGGTATGATGATTCTGTTTTTGGAACTAATGAGTCAAATTAGCCATTATTGGTTTAGGTCATGGAACACCTTGCATGGACTGCATCAGTTGTAATTATCTATCATGAAGTAGTGCGTCAATTCCCAAATCGTGTATAACTAGAAGGGCCTCATGTGGAACTCATGGAGATACTAATAGCAATTTAGGGCCCACTATGTCAAGAGCATGGTCATCTCCACCCTGATGATGCATAAGATGAGGACGTCGGGGAGGCATTGTTATAAAATTCCAAGCACAAACCTTCAAAAAAACATTAAAAATATTCATATAAATAGTGGAAGAAAAAAAATGAAAGGGATCACTAAACATGATATACTACACAAAATACCGACTTTGTAGAACATGTATTGGTAAGTTTTATTGTTTAAATTTCAGGGGTTTTTATGGATGAATGTTCAATAATACATTTCATATCTATTGACTGGAAACCATTTCATTTTAAGTTAAGTTTTACTTTTACTGTCTTCATTTTATTTTTACCATATATCAATGATCATTTGAAAATGCATCACCATTCTTAGTGAACCACGTCCCATACCCCTTATCCCAAAAATTTACACGCATTAAATTTCACTAAAACAAAACCAATGAGAATCAAGTGCATATATTACTACCATATCATTACTTAAAAATCACAATTATAATAGGATATGAAAGCATTGAAATTCACCAATATAGCATGGTGTATGCATGGAATGTGAATTCTATGTTCCTATAATTATACATTATTGATTACCTTTTCCTTGATCACATCGAGGCAAGGATAAAATAAAAACATCAATCATGAAAATAATAATAACCACCAAATATCATGTGCATCACCAAATGATGACATTATAACATCTATAATTGGAAAAAGAAGAGCATCAATTATAATTCAGGAAACTCATCATTTACCTCTTACATGGGTTAGCTATGAACAAGAATAACTTATAACCAACTTCAAATTCATGCATAGTCTCTATTTTCTTTTCTCCAAATAATATATAAATAAAGGAAAGCCTCTAATACAAATTTTTGATGTTCTCAACCCACGTTCCACTAATAGGTTCCCCAAGCCTAGTTGGCCACATTGCCTCAAGCGTATCTCCACGAACGCAAGAGGCTACTGACAAGCAATGGGGACCTAGGGTGCCTCCTAGAACTGACTATGGAATCATTAAAAGAGTATATAATAGCGGATAAATAAAATATTTAGTAAATAGGGTTATCATTATAATCAAAAATCACACAACAAAAGAAGGTAGATTAATATACGACACGAACAATTGGTAGTAATACTCAAAATATTATGATCATATATGTATCGTTTCTACTAAGCTGAAAAAATGATTATTATGTAGTAGAAAATAAAATAAATAAATAAATTTAAAAAATAAACAAAAAACTATCCATAATCCTAAGATCTTTCCCGATCATCTGCTACCAAGATCCGTCCTGATGAAAGAAAGAAATATCAGGTGTCCAATGCAGGATGATTCCCTTTTTCATCACCTAAATATATGTAATTTGCATAGGTACTGATGGATTAATAAATATGGTGTGAGATAAATTTTAGTAGGCCAAAAATATAATCATCTATTACATCATATTCATGCAATATAAACTAAAATAGTGTGAAATCATGTATACATAAAATCAAATAAGTACGTTAAGGTAAATCCCCTAGTGGACGATTAATTTTAATTTGGTGTTTGAATATATAAACATTTCAATAATTTATTATGTTCCAATTTATATAGATAAGTCACATGAGGTATAATGAGCACTAACATCCCAACATGATATTAATAAAGAAGGATACAAGTTATAAAATGCATCCGGTAATGATGATAATAATAAAGGGTTCCATAATTTATGAAGGGATCTTGTAATGATATTAACAATGAATGGGATCCAAGGTAATAACCAAGGAATTCGTGGCCTCATTGGTGGATCTAACTCAGTATTAAACTGTAGCTTGTCTATAAGGTTAAGAGTCTAATACAAGGGGCATCGCCCAAGGCATTCCACAATGATTTAATTCTAACCGAGTCCAAGGAAATAATCCAACTTAAAACAAGATATGAAATGAAAAAGACCAAGGGTTTATCCAAGGTGCTTCATTTCCATAGATGTCATGTTGGATCCAAGAAGTTTATACAGTGTGTCATAAAATAATAATGTAGGGATCCTACAATGTTAAACTAGGAATCCACAAGTCGACAAAGATTGGGTTCCAAGGTGGACATCAACCTTGGCAACTAGAATCCTTGAATTGTAATAGTATCTATGAGTGCTCAGGTAATTCCCTCGAGAAACAAAGGCTAACTCGACTCTAACCACTCCTATAGTAATTTCATGGACTACATAAAATAGGACCCTTATAATGTCTTCACTAATTAATTATGTCCATGTAATAATAATTCCATTTAATGAGTTAAATTTTCATTCCATACCATTCATTAGTGTGTCAGTTATAAAGGAAATGAAACTATTTATTAATTCATATAAGTCGTAATCATTTTATTAGATTCACTCCAATACATTCTATTGGACATGGAATGGGGTGCAACAGAAATGAAACCGAGCCTTCCAATTACATTCAATTAGGCCAAGTCATATACTTAGTATACATTCAAAATTTTCAATTTACACATCCATTAATTAAGTGGAACACATACCTTTGATGGTTGAAGTGACACTATCATTTTTAAGGGATAATCAAAAAGTAATTAAATAGTCATTTAATTTAGGATGGTCTAACAATGTCCAGGGTCAAGAAAAATCACACCAGAATGGTGGCGCATATTCAAAAACATTTTATTACACCTTTTATATATTATTTTCTAAATTTTCCATCAATTTGTTTTTTGTTCATAAAGAATGAATATTTCATAGAACAAATCCTTAAAAGATTAAAATTCTATAAAAATGATATCATATTCCAATTATTTATTTAGAATTAGGGATCACCATTGGTACACATATCCATTTATTTAATAGACAAACATGATGAACTTTTCTTTCCCACTACTACCCAAAATCAGAATGATCTTCTCTAGATAGTTGATAAATTGTTCATCAACTAATGGATTAGTAGTTCAAATAAATGTTGTAAATTATTGATACATGAAATAGACCAATATATTTTTACCATGATGTAGATCAGCTGGTCACAATATACATGATAGATTATTTTTCATACAATTGTTCAACTGCCCCAATATGTTTATGAACTAATTACCCTCAACTCCATATTCATTATCCTGTTCAAGGGGAATATTCTTGAATTGACTACAGGGGTTGTATGGTTCCCATTGCACCAGTAATTCACCATCATTAAATAATTAAATAGCGAAAATTTTATAATGATATTAAATCATAAAATATAATTGCTATTAAAATTTATAGAGTGTTCCATAGAAATTTTGAACTATATTTATATGAATTTTGAAATATTACTTTACTAATATAAATTTAATCCCCAAAGATTATAGAAAACATTCCTTAATACCAACTATAATATCTTGAATTCCAACAACCCAATCTATAGTTATATTAAATTATTGGTACAAAGTATAGGATTTTCTGAAGGATTGAACAATTTATTAGTCTTCCAAGACAAAACACATACTTACAATATATTTTATGACATAAGATAAAACATGAATATATCTCAAGAACATGTTTTACCCATCTATCATGTCCATGATAATTATAAATAGTAATCCTCTAGGTTTATTGTGGAAAGGAATAAAATTAAGGGTGAGATTAGATTCTTAAAAAAGGGTAACATATAATAGAAACTTACATAACATAAACATAGAATAAGTGATAGAGAGAGAATTAATGTACAAAGGTGTCCCATAATCAACTGAAAATGATGGAATTCCATATCCATAAATAAATGAAACCATGTATAACAATAATAATTTATATCATAATGATAGAATACATAATTTTATACATAAAAACATATTATATAGGCTTTGATAAAACACACTTATCCTATTATTGGAAGATTATTACACCAAAACCTATTTTTTTTAGATGACCTTTCAATGAATCAATGGGCTATATAGTTCTAGGACCCACCCATTACCTAAATAAGTCCAATGAATTCACCACCATAGTAATCAAGACCTTTCATACCATTCAATGAGTAACCTATTGTTAAATAAAACATTTCTATCTATATATTGATAAATACATACATCGAATTATTCCCCATTCAATATAATAATGAGGATGTCTAACATAACATCCATTAATCAATTTAAAAGTAATGGGGTATCATCAATGAAATAGGTAGTACACTTATCAAAGAAATATAAGGGTAAGGGTAACTTAAATTTTATGGGTCATCCATGGATGATTATATTTTTGTTCAGTAGATTTCATTGTTATGAGAAAAAAATTGTAAGATAACTCCTTCATCAAGGTTCACTATGAGTGTGTGAATATTCTATATCATTTCGTTAGGAAGTTCCTAGCTAGGTGTGAAGTCTTTGTCCCACTCTCCATGAATTAGGGTTATGATTGAGTTAATTATCAAACAAAACCTTAATGGGTGATTACTACTAGGTTCACCTAAAGAACATCCACATCCATTTTCTAGTATCATGACATGGATTCACATCTTAGTAAATTACACACACTATTACTTCACCCAAACAAAGAAAGGGTTTCCACCATAAAGTATGTAACTTTTGAATAAAAAAAATGATGGAGTGATGAAATTATATACTCATAAATCCAATAAATTTCACGAGTAACATGAAAATAAAAATTCTATTGAAATGTAATCACCACACAAAAGTAAATAGGTAATTTTTATATTAATATTCCCAATGTACGATAATTGAAATAGGAAAACCCCACTTATAGATTTTGTAGTAATTAAATTATAACCTATTAAAATTGAGGGTGTAACCATGATATTAAAAGACCATTAATGTAATTAACAATAATTTTATCAATGTAAAATGTCCAATTATAATTATTTAATAAAATATAAATCACATATAGAACACAATACACGCTTAATAAAAGAAAAATGAATGAAATATGTGGTATTTCAAGAAATTAAGAAACCTTTACCTACGGAATAGTAACATGATAGTTGGAATCGTATTCTGACAAATAGAATAGTATCTTCACCTATTAAAGTATAAATAAAATTTATGTATCTTATAAATGAAAATATGATATATTTATATAATTGAATAAGTAAATAAATGTTCTAAAAATAATAAATCAGGAATTGGTATTTTGTAAAATGTAAATGTTTATTTATAATTTTATAACAAATGTAATAATTTAAAATTAAATTTATTTTCATAAAATAGATTCATAAATTACTTTTTTTTCTTATTATTATAAGAAAATATAAGGGGACCTTAATTAATTTTTTTTAGTGTCATAAAATCAGTTATAATAATAAAATCGGTGTTTTTTTAAGTAAATGATGATTTTATTTAAATGTTATATTTCTCATATTTAGAAATTATGTTCCATAAAATTTAGTCTATTTTTAAAATATACACTTAAAACATTGGTTGTGGAGAGTTGTTTATATATTTATAAAATATTTGAATATTTTGTGAATAGTGAAATATGATAATTTATGGTATGTAGCATTATAAGTATATTATTGAATTTTTGAGTCATTAATGATGTATGGATGATATAAGAACCAAGATATGAAACCATAGTTCTCTATTTACTGTATTTAGTCCTAGGAAGCATCACTATTGATAGCCTTAAGCCAAAATTACAGATAGATGAATAAAAAAAAAAATCAAAAACACCCCTCTCCTCCCCCAATAAATACCACCCCTCACCACCTCTCCTCCTCACCATATTTAGGATTTAGATTTACATATATTATTCCCAATTACTCTACAAAACCTCTTCCCCAAATTTTTATTTTTCTAGTCTCAAAAAAATACCATTTACAAGTTCCTTATGAGGTTCCCAATGAGACATCATTCAAGAGGTAAAACCCTCCCTCTTTTTTTATTTCTTTTCTTTTCTTATACTTCCATCATCTCCCCAACAAAAAGTAACATGATAACTCCAATATAATTTAAATACTATAGTTTTATTATGTTAATGGAATATTATTATTCAAATCACTTATTTATTTATATTATTTTGATATAGAAATCATCATCTATGAGGTGTTAATTCTCCGCCTTCATGGATGATGAGTTTTATTCTTCATTATAGCTTTCAAGGCTGGTCATAAATCCATTTCTATGGTCAAAAAAGATTATAATATGTGTATTAAAAATTATTTATTTTATTTAACTATATTTTTTCATAATTTTAAATAATAAAACAAAAATCATTCATGATGATAGAAAAAACATCAAAATAAACTAGCTTTCATTGTTAAAATTTTATCAAATGAATCATACTCATATATGAAAAAATTATATATGAATCCATTTAAAATTATGTAAATATAGTAATACCATTTAATTCTAGTTTTTTCATTTTTATTCCATTTTAAAAGAACATTAATAATTACACAGATGTAAACTGGCCATGGAACAATGGAATGAACACTGCTTGAATGACGCAATTAAATATTCTAACTCTTCAAAAGGTCATAAATGAATGTAATAAAATTATAATAAATTTAATACATGTATAAAATATTCCTAGTTTATTAATTAATGGGAATAATTTTATTTTCCAAGATAGTAAGTACATGTAACGAAAACATTCCGACATAAGGTAATGGATTATCTTCAAACCTATGTTCTACCACTGGGATACATTTGGTCTATATTTAACCAAATGTAATTATTTATTCTTCTTATTTACTCCTCCTACATTATTTGTCTATGTTCATGAAATATTTACCTAGTTTAATTCTTATTTATTTGACGTGGAAATACATGTTCTATAAGGTTCCCTTCTCAATTCCTCTTAAAAAGCTAGCCCGTTTTAAGGGAATTTCCATGTTTCTTACCCATTTTCATGTACACTCTGTAACCTATTTTAATACAACATAATATTTCTAAATTAATTCATTTAATCTTGAATAACTATCTTAGTTAATTTTTTTAATTCAAAAACTATTCGGTTTCCCCCTTTAGGCCTCTTCAACATTTTCCCTTAAACAAAACTAAAGTGGCTCATTTCTAAACTTTCTTAAACACAATTTTTAAATGATTTCAGTTTTTTTACATAATTTATCATTATATACTATTATATTCTTTATAAATTCCCATGTATGATTTTAATCTATTATTTCATTGAAAAATTTACAATACACCCATTTATTATGCCCAATGACATGATTATAATACCCAATACTTTTCATGGGAAACCCTTATGTTTGATTATTAATGTGTCACACATATAGAAGAAAATTATAAGAAGGGTGTTCCTAGATAACACTCTAATTCACTAGGAAATGTTTAGTCTCATCATTTGTCATGTTGAGACAAGGAGTAAACTAAATTACTTTATGGGATTTTGTCCACCACGTGATATAATCTTGGTAGTTATCAGGGAATAATTTTTATTTCATGTTATAATTTTCTTCCATATTTCTATATTTCCTTGATTGCATGATCCCATGTTATATATGTTGTTCTTATATAAGTATATTCTTGTTCTATTCCTTTTTATGTCACCATTTCATTTGGTATAACCTTTATGATATGAATTATTTCTATATTGATTACCTTACATTGATTTTTAGTTCAAACATTTGTTCATGATCTCCCTAGGTTATCATATGTAGATGTAAGAGATTAATAGAATTTAATATATAATTATGTATTATTAATAGACATATGTTTTATTTTAGTTCCATGTTTTTAGTTTTAGGAACCTAATCTTCTAAAGACACTATACATTACAATCCTTGGTTTGTATTTGATTGTTAATTATGCTTAAAATCATGTAATAATATGTGTTGAAGGCTACGGTCACTATAGTTGGCATCATATCATGGTCTAGTTATTTTTCTAGATTAGGAATAGAAAAATTTTGTACGAACCATTGGAATAATTTTATCACCATGGATAACGTATTGAAACTTAGGGAATAACAAGATAATATGTTATTTTAATTCACAAGTTTGTCCTTCAATGTTCAATGTTTCCTTTTTATATACATATTACCTAAATACTCAAGAACTCTAATAAATGTAATTTATTTTTTCATGAGTGGTTATAAATAAGAGGCCCCATGCCATCAGTCAATGTGATTGACATATCCATGATTTACATAATGAAATGCCAAATTTGATGGTAGTAGTAGCTCAAAACATCACGAAAGTACTTTCTCAACTAGATCTTGTTATGAGTAAGAAATTGAATCCGGTGGAGCTCCCTCATTATTCTATGAAATATCTAGTTGTGGTTAAATCCTTTATATGCCAAAGTCCTACCAACTTTAGTGGATATTAGGATCCCATCATCACATAATAATTAATTAACTCCATTGAGAAAATATTCCCTATTCTTTAATGATCAGAAAAAGATATTGTAATATTTAAATTTTATCATTTTGATGGGGAAGCTGATTAGTGGGGGAACTGATAAAAAACAAAATGTTTATGGAGGAAATTTATTCCATGAAATTGTAATATTTCAAGAAAGTATTTTTTAAAAAATATTTTCCCCCAAACTATATATCTTAAGATTAAAATGTAGTTCCTCATATTTAAGAGAAAATAGGATGATTATATTGAGGCATATGAGACAAACATTACTAGGATTGAAAGATATATCTCTCAATTCTTCATGAACGGTGAAATCAAGGTGGATCGCTTCTTCGCTTCTTTAGAGAACTAAAGTCGAGTCTATGAAAAAAAATTGGTTATTTGATTCTTTTAATACAATGAGGATATTTTACATTGTTCTATTAAGGTTGAAATGAAGATTAGATATTATCAGTGTTGTTATGGTCTTGGTGAAAAAATGAAGAAAATGTTGTTTAATATGGGAGGATCAATTGATAAATCCAATGATAGAAAGAAAACCCAATATCCCACGTGTCAAAAGTGTTTGAAAAAGCATCATGGGAACTTCTTAATGGGAACCAAGAAATGTTTCAAATGTAGAAAATATGGGAATCTAGATAATAACGATTGAATGGATATGAATAATCCCACCAATTTATAAGAATAAAAGAAGGTTACTATCAAAACATAACATTTAGTGATGTTCTTCAATGAAAAGGAACATGGATATTATGTAAGCTAATTCCCTAAGCCAGGGGTTGTTGGAGGAAATAAACAACAACCACCAAGGTAGGAAGGAAAGAAATATGATACCCCTCTTACTGAGGTGGAGTCTTAAAATAATGTAGTGACATGAATTCTAGTTATTCATGCAAGAATAGTAAACGTAGTGTCTGATTCTGGTTCAACGTATTCACTCATATGTTTCTTGATTAGTATAACTATTCCAACAAAAACTCAAAATATTGAGGTTCTGTTATTTGTGAGAATAGAAAATGGTGAAATTATTTCATACAAATTATATAATTCCCTAGGTAATATTTTTGGACTGAACATCCCACCAAATCATTTCATAATTTCTTTGGTAATGTCTGATGCTATATTGGGAATGGATTTTCTATATTTACCTAAATTCAACATCATCTATGAAGAACTAGAGATCACTCTTCATATTTAGAGGTATCCTCTAATTTTTACCAGCATAATTAGGAGGATACTTTAAAATCATCATCTTAACTGTGGATATTATTGCCTTATCATCAAGCATATCTAGCTCAAATGATTGAGACAAAAGATATAATCATGATCCAAGACATGAACATTTTGAAGGAAAACACTAATGTGTTCCTTAAATAATTTTATAGTATTTTTATTAAATGAGAGTTTGAGATCTCAATTAAACTTATTATTTGATCTCCTCCTATATCAAATACACCTTATTGAATGTCGACCATCGAGTTAGAGGAACTGAAGATATAGTTATAGGAGATTCCGAAAAATGGTTTTATATGCCTGAGTGCTTCCCCATGGGGTGTGTCAGTTCTCTTCATTAAGAAAAATTATTAGCTAACACATACCTAAATTGATTATTGCAAGCTCAACACAATCATTATAAAGAACTAGTATCCCCTTCCACAGATAGATCAATTTTTCTATCAATTATATGGGGCTAAGAATATCTCTATGGTGGACCTTTGGTCGAGATATCACCAATTAAATATGAAGAACGAAGACATTCCCAAGACTACCATTAAAACATTGAATAGAAAATATGGGTTCATAGTGATGCCATTAGGGCTAGCTAATTCTCTAGAAATATTCATGGACATAATTAATAGAGTCTTGGATGAATACCTCACTAATTTTTGGTTGTCATTATTTATGATATTTTGAAATACTCCATGGCCTAGGAGGAACATGAAGAGAAATTGAATACTGATCTAAAGTCCATTATAAGGGATAAATTGAATTAAATGTATAGTAAATGTTAGTTCTAGTACAACGATGTATCATTCCTGGGGAATGATATCACTAATAATGAAATATTTTTGGACACTTCCATGATAAAGGAAAATTAAGAGTGGCCCAAGACTACATCTGTAATAGAGATATGTTGTTTCCAAGGTCTAGCTGGTTATTAATGATGATTTTTGATGAACTAATCATTATTTATGAACCCATTAACCAAGATTAATTGAAAGGGATTGTTGTTTATCTTGACCAGTTAATGCAAAGACAGTTTCAATGAGTTGAAAAGGGGGCTTATAACTTCACTAGTAATCACACTACCAGCAAGTGGGGATGTATTTGGGGGTATACAGTGATTATTTAAAGAAAGGATTCAAATATTTAATGATTAAAAATGATAAAATGATATCCTACACGTCAAGGAAGTTGAAAATTATTTAGAAAAAATATCCCATACAAGATGTGGATTTCGTGGTTGTGATATTAACATTGAAAATCTTGTAGAATTATCTATATGGGGAGATGTGTGAGATATATAGTGATCATAAGAGACTAAAATATATGTTTAAACATAAAGAGAATAATATGATCCAAAAATTATGGTTTTATTTCATAAAGGATTATTACTACTCAATGCACTACCATCCTAGTAAAAAAATAAAGTATAGGATTTTCTAAGTAGAAATGATCATGAAAAATTACCAATGATGAGAATTGAGAAGAATCCAATATACATAGAATTTAAAAGGATGGAAATGGGAATCATTTTGGTAGGAAAATAATCAATAACTTCTCAAATTATTGACTAACCGTCCCTTATAGAGAAAATGACAAATTCTCAAAGAAATGATGAGGAAATTCAAAAATAGGTGGAAGATATTGCAAATGGGAAATCCTCAGAGTTCGTAAATTGATCAGGAAGTAGTCATAAAATTTGGGTCACGATTTTTTGTACCTTCAAATCCATAGATAAAAAATTCTTTTAAATGATTCCTATAGTTCAACATTATCTATTCACCTAGGAAGAAAAAAGATATATCATGTTCTATGAGGGCACTATTGGTAGGAAAATATGAAGAAGAAGATCACTGAATATACAATAATGTTCCTGGTATGTTAGAAATTTTAGTCTATAGGGGACAATTATAACTAGATGATGCAACCATTACCCATACCATCATGGAAGTTGAATAATATCACCATGGAATTTTTTCACTATATATCTAAATAAATCCATAGGAAATAATACTTTATGGTTCATTATGGATCATCTTACAATGATAAATTACTTTACTATATTTCAAGATGATTTCTCAATTGACCAAATTGGATGGATATAAATCAAAGAAGTGGTGTGGCTGTATTGATTAAAACTATAAATTGTATCCAATTGAGATAAAATATTTACCTACATGTTTTGGAAATGTCTCCAACTAGATCTAAACAATGATTATAGATTTAATACGAATTATCATCTAAATAAGAAAGGCTTATCTGAATAGAATATTTTGACACTAGAAGACATGATGAGAGTATGATATAAAGACTTGAAAGTAGGATGTGACTAACATATGACTCCAGTCATGTTCTATTACTTAAATAATGTCCGCTCAAGCATAAAAATGGATCCATATGAAGAATTTTACGGTAATATAAGTAGATTATAATCATGTTGGGATGATGTTGGTGATTGAAATCTGCTGAGAGATGAAATAGTTGAAGTAATGGTGAAAAAGTGAAAACCATTCACCTGCATATCCAGGAAGCCTAAAGTTGATAGAAGAGATGTAAAAATAGTCATAAAAGGGACATACGATTTGGGGTTGGAGACATGGTATTACTCCACATATTTCCATGGAAGAGGATCATGTGATTTTCGAATAAAGGAAAGCATGGTCCCAAGTACACAGACCCCTTCGAGATTCTTGATCATGTCAGAGTTGTGACCTATCAACAAACACTTCCTTCTACCATGTATCAAGTACACGATATATTCTATTTATCCATCCCAAGGAAGTACATACCAAATCCCTCACAAGTAATGAGTCTAGAGGTGGTAAAACCAGTGAACAACCTCTCATATGAATAGTATATGGTGATGATAATGGAAAATAGGGATAAAGTTATACACAATAAAACAGTTTTCTTATTCAAATCACTATGGTGGAACAATAATTACCAAGATGAAACATGGTAACTAGAGGCGGTAATTAAGGATAAGTGGCATAACTTTTTTCACCTTTGTATGTACAACAAAATTATGAGTGACAAAATTCATAAGGGGGATGAAGGTAATGAACCAGAATTAAATCATTGGAAATTCCCTTCTAATAATTATTTCATATAGTATAATTCACTTATAATCACATAGATAACACAATTAAAATTTTATAAATGAACAATGAATGAAATAAGAGGTATTTATAGATATTAGGGAACCATTATAGAAGGAATAGAATCTTGACATTTGGAATAGTAATATAACCATTAAGAATAGTAATCTACTGATTATAATAGTAACCTCAGCTATGAACGTATAAATAAAATAAATTTATCTTATGAATGAAAATATTATATATTGATATCATAGAATTAGTAAATAAATATTTTAAAAATTATAAATCTTTTGTTGATATTTCTGTAAAATATAGATGTTTATTTAAAATTTTATAATTATTATAATTAATTAAAATAAAATTTATTTTCATAAAATAGATTCACTAATTGATATTTAATTTTTTATGATGCTATGATAATTTTATTATAACTTAATTAAATTTTCAAATTGTCATAAAATCTTGTATTATATTAAAATCTTTATGTTTTGAGTAAATGAAGATTTTATTTAAAACTGAAACTTCTCATATGTAAAAAACTATTTTCAAAAAATGGAGTGAATTTTTTAAATATAAAAGACAAAAAATGGATTGGGAGAATATTTGGGATTTTTCTAAAATAAATGAATTTTTGTTGAATAATGAAATACATAAATTTACAGTATTTAATATTATAAGTAAATAAATGAATTTTTGAGTCATTGATAATATATAGATGATGTAAGAACCATTATTTCTAGATATCCTTATATATATACTGTATTTATTAATGATAATTATCACTATTGATATTAATGGGCTAAAATAACAGACAAAAGGAATAAAATAATTGAAAACACCCATATCCTCTATATCGTTTTTTAAAAAAACTGACTAAATCATCTGTGAGGTGTCGATTAACCGCCTTTGTGGATAAAAATTTTTCATTCTTCATTACCACCTTCAAGGCAAGTCATAAAAACAATTATATAGTTAAAATATATTATAATTTATGTATTAGTAGTTGTTTTATTTTTTGGATCTAATATATGTACATAAAATTATGTTATTAAATAAAACTAGTTCATGATGATTGAAAACCCATAAAGATAAACAAATATTTATAATTTAAATTTTATCTAATAAATCATCCTAATATTTCAAAAAAAACATATATAGGACCATTTAAAATTTTGTAAGTATATAAATACCATTTCATCCTAGTTCGGGAGTTTTTCTTCCATTAGACAAGAATATCCCTAATTATACATAACAAAATCAACCATGAAACCATGAAACAAAAATGCTTGGAATGATGAAATTGAATCTTATAACTTGTCAAAATTAGATAAATGAACCTGATAAAATTATAATAATGTAAATACATGAATTATAGGTTCTGAATAAATTAATTTAATTTTATTATCCAAAACATTACTTACATGTGGAGAACACTTTCATACATAAGGTAAGTGATTCTCCCCAAACCTCAATTTTACCTTCGAGTTACATTTCCTCCCCCTTTCCCCAAATGTAATTATTGATACTTATTATTTATTCCTCCTATATTCTATGTGTATATTCCAAAAATATGTACCCAGATCAAATATTCATTCTTTTATGGGAAATACGTGTTTTATAATGTTCCCTTCTGAATTCGTCCTGATAAGTTATCCCAATTAAAAGGAAATTCCTAGTTTCTTATCCATTTTCTAGTGAACTCTATAATCTATTTTATTAATTTCTTTTATAAAATAACACATTTTGTAATGAAAAATTTTTTTTAGTTCATTTTTTGTTTTATTCAAACAATTATGTGTTTTCCCCTTTATGTATCTTTAAAAATTTCCCTAAACCGCACTAAAGTGGCTCATTTTTAAAGTTTCTTGAACACTATTTTTACTTGATTTCACTATATTTTTACATAGTTTATCATTTTCTACGCCTATTTTATGTTTTGAATTTCCATGTATAATTTAAATCCATTCTATAAAGGGAAACTTTATGATACACCCATTTGTTATTCCTTATGACATGATAATAGTACCCATTACATTATGGGACGTCATATTTGGACATGGAGTAAAACCGATTCCTTTATGGGAATTTTTCCACCATGTGATATAGTTTTTAAATTTATACTTGAATAATGTTTATGTTATGTTATATGTTTCTTCCAAATTACTATGTTTCAATTATTACATGATCCCTTGTTCTATATATTATGCTTCAATATGTTTATTCATGTTCCATTAATTTTTATATCATCATGTTTTACCTTCTAAAGAAAGTGTATTTATTTATATCTATATTTATTCCCATGTTGGGTTTTTTAGATCATCCGTCTGATTATGTATTCCCCATGTTATCTAGTGAAAATTTATGATATTAATTGATTATATGAGTTCATTATGGATGATTAATATATATATGTTTTATTCCAGTTCCATGTTCACGGTTTTCTGTACCAAATCATCCAAAGACTCTAGGATTTTTTATTGTTGGTTTTTATTTTATTGTTAATTATGCTTAAAATCGTGTAATAATATGTGTAAAAGGATAGTTTCACTATAATTAATAATTTCATTTCATGATATAATATCATAAATAATAATTATAATGACCACATAAATAATATTTGGTGTATAGTATATAACATGTCTCAAAGAGATGAATTTGAGATGGAAAATGCTTAAATATTATTCAAAATTAATTAAAAATAATTTAACATATTATATGATAAGAATAAATTTCTTGATAAATTAATTTTTAATCGCACTCATATCATTTTTCATTCATATTCTTCATTTATAGTCATTATAAACATGATTTCTCTAGATTTTTCATATAAGTTGTTTATAGTTTTGATCGTTTGTACTAGTTTCAAAATAGAAGTGTTCATATTATTCCTTATTCAAAATATAATCATTAATAGGAAATTAAATTTAATAATATGTATTTATTATAAAATTATATGATGTTTCCAATCCCTTTCATGATTGTTTTAGTATTTATCCACAAAGATGAATTCACTAATAATCTTGTTTCCGTGATTCTTGGTGACCAGAGTGTGTTTTCTTAGTCAATGAATTAAATATTGGTATAAAATCTAAATAAAAATACATATATTAAAAATTTATACCATAATATACTAGTAATTATGATCCCATATTAATTCAGGATAGAAATTTTTAGTATTGCTTAAGTAGGTGGTTAAACCGGCCTAAACATGAATGAACCCTGATTTAATGAATGATTATGAGGTGGTTTTGTTGTAACATAACTAAATGAGGTGAATAAAGATATTATTTAGTTATTATAATTGTTATAATTAACAATTATATGTAATTATAATAATAATTAATGGATATGAAAATATTATAGAATCTTAATAAACAATTGTTCTCTTAGTATGCTTATTTTAAATGATTAAATTAACGATGATCATTTTCTGATCATATTATTAAAATATTATCTAATTTGTCATACCATAGCTTTAATGATATCATAAAAATAATACAAATATCTTAATATTCTTTATATATTTTCTTATAAGGTAGTGAAGGAAAAGCAAACACATTACGTCATGGAGGGGGTATTCTGCACAACGTCCAAATAGAGATTTTGTTTCTGTTAATAGATTCAGTATGGGAATTAATAATTATGATACCATTAATAAAGTAAAATTATATAATATATATTGTAATAATATCATTATATTTCTTTGTATAGAAAATATTTTTAATAATATAATTAAGAATAAAACTTAGTAGTTGATTATACTCAATTCAGGGTCTTGAATTTTCTTTGTAAGTCTCAATGAATTTGAAGGTATTAAGTTAACTATGGGTGAATATGAATTTATAATCATGGGGGTGGGTTGTTGGGGATGTCAAATTACAAATTTTAAAATATAAACTAGAAATACATGAAGGTCTTTATGTGTTTAAGATGTTACACATTTATAAGTGAAGAGAAGGGAAGTTTTGGGGAAATCATTGGATTTTAATAATTTAATTTTACTATTAATGGATACAAAATTTAAAAAGGTAAGAATTAGGTAAAGGGCTGAGAAGAATTATATCTAGAACTTAAAAATATATTTTTAAACATGTTTTTAATTTTTTTGGGGGTTTTCCCTTTAGTAAAAGTCATTTTATCATTTTTACTTTTTACCAGGTTGAATAATTTTTAGCATTAGTAATTATTTTAATTGACCAATAATAAAATTAACCAAATTACAATATATGAAAATTTTTATTTCAAAATTTTAAAATTTTTATCAAATAATGTTTCTATATATATTAAAATTAAATTTTAAAATAGAAGAACCTAAACACATAAAATTATTTTTAGAAAAATAATATTTTTCGTCTTTAAATTTATATATAATGAATAATTCACATGGAAACAGATTATAATGAAATAAATATGTTTTCTATAAATTAAATAAATGATTTTATGCTTCTAAATCAATGTAAAACTAATCTCTTGAGAAATTATTGTTTCAAATAAAAGGCCAAAAACACTTATTTATATTAAATTAATATTTTAATTAGGTAGAAAAATGTATTTCAAATGTTTTTTAATTTAAAATTATATTATTAAATAAACAATTTTACTACAAAAATTTATATTTTATCACACAAATATTTTATAAATTTATGGGTCTTTCTTATATATTGATAATGTAATACAAATTAAAAGTTACATGAAAACCTTATTTTTTATCAAAAAATATCCTTTTCATAAAATGATGAAAATTAATAAAAAATATATTTTGTAATTATTAGATAAAAATGAATTTACATTGGTTAATTAAAATTTAAATATTAATATTTTAAATAAATCCATAAATAATGGCACTTTAATGTGTGCTTTTAATGGTAGTTCAAGGTATGGTATTTGCCTAATACAGTAGGGTCTCAATTGTTACACATTGATTTAGAAGAGACTATTGTATAATTGGAAAGAATGGAGTATAACATAATTTTTATTGTTACAACAGATCCCATGAACAAAAAAGTATAATATATGGATGTGAATTTTTCTTTCTTTACAATGGAGATCTATAAGAATAATTTTCCATTGATCAATGTGATTGATTAATTCCAAATAGATACAGAAACATGGTATATTGGATGAAGAAAGAATTATATAGGTTAAAAGAGTTTCAAATAATCTATTATTATATATTGGATGACTATCTAAAATAAATAAAAATTAAAAAAAGGAATGTTAAATACAAAATTTTATTTAAAATTGATGTCCATAGGAACTCAGGTTTTCATAGTTTATGTCAATGAAATAATATTTTTTTTATAAAAAGACAACCCATTTGGAGTTTTCTAAAAGCATTGAGATGAAATTCAGATTTATATTCTAGAATAAATGAATTATTTTGTAGGATTATATATTAACAAATTAATGATTACATATTCCTATCCCATGATAAATATTATATATAAATATTCAATAAATTTATCATGAAGGATTCAAAATAATTTTTAACTCCAATAGAAGTTAGGAATAAATTAAAAAAAGATGAAACTAGTAAGGGTGTTTATCGAAAATATAGTAGGTGAATTATTTGAATTATACTTTATGTGCCATATTCAAGTAGTTTATGGGGTGAATCATTTTACAATATAGTAGAGTATACTTATATATCCTCATATAATAGTAGAAAAAATTATTCTAATATATGTAAAAGGTTCATTTAATTAATGTATTCTATACAATAGTAGGGTAGTGCTAAATCTAATAGGTTTTATGGATTCATTTTTGGGGGGTGCTTTAACTGGAAAAAAATCAACTGCAACTAGAACAATCTTTTATGTGAATGTTTTTTTAGTTAGTATCGTAAGAAAACCAATTAGTGACTATATTCCAAACAAGGAATAATATATATATGTAACTCCCACCTATAAAAATGTAATGGATGAAAAATTATCCATAATACATAATAGGTGATGTTAAGATGCCGGTAAATATTGGTCATGAATATAAATCATTAATTACCTGATCAAATAGTCTAACTCATCACTCAAGGAAAATAAATATTGATATTGGATATCACTTCATCAAAGAAACCATGGAATTTGGAGATATTAAGCAATGATACATTTGTAAAAAGTACAATTTTACTAATTTCTTATGATATTAATTCCAAGATATAGGTTTCTGTGTAATGGTTGAAACATCATGTTCATCATTACCTTAAAACATGAGGATATGTGGGATTAATCCCCACTATGATTTGAATTATTTTATTAAAGGGGATGAAGAAGTACACAATTCTTTTGGGAGAACCGTTTAATATTCTCTATCTACAGTTAATGTGAGGCTATAGTTATTATATATAATTGTAAAAAAAATAAGATATAGGATTTAGGGGATCAATATCCACGTCTCTTGGACAAAACATGATTATTAATGAGTGATGTAATTCAATAAAAAACATTATCATATCCAGATATACAAAATAAGGTCATTTTCCTCTAAGAAAAGTTCTGATTTTATGAATTTGATTTGAGTTTTGTGTTTTTAAAATAGTTTTTTAATGTTGAAAAAAGTATAAATGGGATGATTGAAGAGCCCAATATAATTGGTAAAGTATTTTATTTGATGTTAGCTATAAATTATAACGATTAAGAAATGTTGAGTCATACCTTGATGGGTAAATAAGGTGTTTGCGATGTTATAATTTGATTAAAAGATCTTCTGTGTTAGGTATTCTAGATTCATCATGTTAAATCTACAATGTTTTAAAGGCATGGAAGATATGAAATATATTAGTTGATATATAATATGTGATGAGTGACGTCTCAAATGTTTTCTAATGAATTAGAAAATGTGAGAATGAAACATATGTTATTATATAATATGTTTAGCTTCATATGTAATTACTTGGTGAAAAGACTTAATAAATTTTATATTATCAAAATTATTATATATTGTGCATGATGTTAATTTTTATATATAATAATTTTTCACTAAAAATTTAATTTGTATGAAAAAATACTTCATACATATGATTCAGAAGATAATAAAAATATTAAGATTAGTGAGGGAGATCAGATTCATATAATATAATATCCCGAAATGTTATTATGTGATATTATGAATCTCCTAGGTTTATTTTTTCCTATTCATAAATTTGAAATCATAAGTTAATGCTGATTTTATGTTTCAATTTGAGTTTGTGGAAGATTAAAAGTGTTGATCACTAATTAAACATTTATAAACCTCTAAATGAAAATATTTTGAAACGATTTTAGCGATTAAAGATTTATAAATTCATAATTTTTTTTATTTTATTAACTCAAATGAGATATGGGTTTTTTGGATGTTATTTTATGGATCATGTGGAATAGTCCCATGTTAACATTTTAATGATAAATCTTGTTAGGTATCATTGAGTATAAATTTGTTGAGGCATATTCTAGGATCATAGGATCAAAACCACATAGAAAATTAATAGAAATAAGTATATAAAGGTAATAATGGTAAAATCTATTTTTAAAATATTCTTTATTATAAGCTAGAATATAATTTCCTGAATTCCATTAATTATAAATAATTTAAAAATTATTAATTAATAAAAAAATTAGTGAAAATAGAAAATATGTTCCTGATACAATATAATAACCTACAAGTATATTGAATAGTTTCTGAGACTTGGATTATATAAATTTTAAAGAAAATATATTGATCAATAGTATGTAATGATCAAATATTGGGAAAATAAAAATTAATTTTTTTATGTACTATTAAAGGTTAACATCAAGGCCCTGGATTTGTACAACCCTATATATGGTGTTTTCCAAGGACTCGTGGAGTTTGGATGGTGTTTGGATCCTTTTTTCCTTTGGGTTTCACTATGTTTATTTTCATGATCACTTGTTTTCTTTATGTGGTCAATAGTTTGTTTGTGAAGTAGGTTTGTTTGACATGTTTTCAGTTACAATAGTCATTTTTTCCTTTGTACAATATATTGTTTATTCATATGATAGGTTGTCTAGTTATTTGGTTGGTTGGCATGGTCAATTTATTCCCTCATGTGGTTAGTTGTTTCTTCATATGGTAGTTTGGTTAGTCATGTAGTCAGTTGGCATGGTCAATAGTTTCTTCCATGTAGTTTGCTGTTTGTTTATGCAGTATGTTGGTCGATTGAGAAGTCAGTTGGAACAACCAATTATTATTTTTTTGTATTTTTCTCTCTCCATGTGGTAGGTTGGTTGGCCATGTGTCTAGTTTTCATGATCATTTATTTCCTTTATGTGGTCAGTTATGGACTTAGCTAGATTGTAGAAATTTATAGTTTTTCAGAGAATACAACTAGATGTCATGAAAATATTTTTGTTGGACATAAACTTATTTTTAAATATTTAATTGTGGTTATTTAATGGATTTTTAAGGAGGATAATTATATCCTTGAATTTCCATGATGACCAATGCTATTAATAAGTAATTCATCATGCAATTTAATGAGATATGGATTAGTGGTTAATTAAAGTGTGGACAACAATCTAAAATCCTGATGGTTTCCTATCTGTAATTCTAAAAACTATATATTCCCTTCATTATTTCCTAATTTCTTTACCTTTAGTAAAGTTGTTCTAAAGCTATTCCCTTTGATTCATGGAACCCTACTACTATTGGTTTGAGTTATTCTTGTTGTGATTCTAACCTATTCATGCGACCCCCATTTTGGTACAAAAAATCATGTGCAGCTTCATTCCTCTAGGATTATTTATGTGAATATGTGGGGATTTCAAGCTTTTTTCCTTCTATTAGGTGAATAATAAGTATATTTTTAATATAGATAATGGTTTTTCTTTATCTAAAATTGATGGGAATGAAGATAAATAACATGTTTTATTTTTTTATATGTTCTTGAAGATGACATTTTACATGCTTGTTTCGAATATTGAAAATCATAGATTCAGGACCCTTTCTCAGGTTTTAGTTGATATTTATGTGTGACCCTTTCTGTGTTGATTTTATGATCACACCTTAAGAAAAACGATAAGAATGTATATATTTCTAAATAATTATATTTCCATTTAAATTTGTACTTTTTGTGAGAATACCCATGCTATATATTGATGTAGTGTAATATAAACCTTGAACATAAATTGTGGATGCGAAGATATGATTCTACGTGAGGTTGGTCTTGTTTCATTTACTTTTGGGATGTGGTATATTGAATGGTGATGGCAGTGATCTATTGGGTTATTAAATGTGGGAGGTTTTGATGTTATGGTTGATTGTAATGTGATGTGATATGGGAGGTAGCAATATGGAAGTGATGTGTAGTGGTTGTGATGTCTAATTTTTGTGGTGATATGTCATGGAAGATTAGGTGTTTTGGTGCTAGTTTATGCCAGATGGGTGAGCTCTACTATGGTGTGGTTTTTTCATACCTATTATATGTGGAATATTTTTAAATATTTATTAATAAAATAACATGGGTTAGAAAATGAATAATAAAGGGACAAAATTAATTTTTGGTGATTGGAATAAATGAATTAAACAAAAAATGAATGGGTTATGTAAATGTTAATGAAATAGATTATTAAATGGGAGTTATTGGATACCAATTAAATCTATAAAACAATTTATCCTATAATAGATTGTGTAAGTGTGTGGTTATGTGTGGTGGTTATGCTGGGTGACACATTTAGTGGTGAAAATGGTGTGACATATATTGTATAGTGCAATGTTGATGATGTGATATATTGAAGTATAGTTTCTGTGAGTGCATAGGTTAGGTGTTTTCTTCTTTATATCTATCAATTATTTTATTTTATTTATATATATTCCCCACCTGAGATGGATAATATTAGAAATTCCATTTTTTGGGTATTAGGTCTTTCTCCCAACACCCAGGTTAGTGGTGTTATGAATGTATAGATACACCCTCTTTCCCGCTCTTCCTTCTGTAGAATTGATTGCATGTATTGGTGTTGGGGGTTACCCACTGTTGATAAGTTTTTTATATGTGGTGGGTTTAATTCGTGGTAGGAGGATAGCATGATTTTGATTTCCCCCACATTCATGATACCCTACTACTCTGGTTTTCTGAGATGGTTGTGATTTAATGCAATCAGAAATTGATGTGATGATAAATATTTCTAGAACCCAATGGTAAACCTTGTGAGGGGTGGTAGGTAGATATTCATCCCAAAACACATTATATATGACTATATATGTGAATGATATATATACAAGGGATGAGATCCCATGACATTTGGTGTTAAGGTATGGGAGAAGAATATCAATGGGTAAGATGATGCATGATTCAGTTTATTTATGTTCCTGATATCATTTCACTGTATTTTATGAATAATTTGGTGAGAAATCCATGGAGAGGATGAGATTCAATAGTTGAAATGTTTTGGTACATGTTGGTTCTGCTATTGTATCAATGGCGCAACAGTATTATCTTTTCACATGTGCAGTTGAGACCTTTGGTATAATCCAATTTTTTATACATTTTATGATCTACCTATGTATATAATAGTTTTATAGTTTATAGTAGGACTTTAGGGATCGGGGTACACATTAATAGCTTTAATTTTGTAGTTTATATTGAGTTTCTTTCATAGAACATGTCATTTGGTATTTACATAGATATTTTTATTTGTATCTGTTCACATTGTTCATGCTTTGTGGGATGGTTTTGGTATAATTTTATATTATTTTCTGGAGAATCTTAATTCTTTATTATCTTATATTTTAAACCTATATTATATATATGGTAATTACTTATATATGTGTTATTTTATACACTTAGTACTAGTCTCCAACCTAGGGCTGACTAGAGGTGGGACTAAGGTGTCATTATCTTTTTTCCTTTATTAAAAATCCAGGAGGGGTTCCTCTAGAGGGAGGGATCGTTAAAAACCAGAATCAAATGTTTTGGTTGTGATATAGGATGGAGTTTTACAGTAGGAACTATAAGGATTTCATGGGTTATTATAAGAATAGTTCTAGTTGATCTTGGTGCATGACATAGGCTAGGGAGATAGGCTAGGACATAAGATTTTGGGGACCCTCATAATTAGATTCGAGGAAACAATTCTTATTGAAAAGTCAAGTGAGATGGTTTTTTTATTGGGTAAATACATTAGAGAGTTATATATATCCTGATTGATTATATTCATGTTTGAATTGGGTGATTGAGGTAAATTTAAATGAATGAATTTTATAAGTTTTTTCAATATTTATACTATAAGAATCAGGATTTGGCCTTTATTTTCAATAACTCTCAGGGACATCATCAATGAGTAGCTCAGGATGTAGATGTATGAAAGGATGATCTAGTTGATTTATTGTGGATATTAATAATATAGGAGTATGGGTCATAGAAGAGTATTTTTATTCCTTTTAGTAATAGTGTTTGGATAAGTATAAGGGTAGTATCTCTAATATAGAGATAGAGTAATGGATGGAGAAACTAGATATTGGATTTGGTTTGATTTGACCTCATAATGAGTTTTTTATGCCTTAAATAATTATTCAAATGTGAAGAGATTTACGTCATTGGAAGACTCTAAATCATAGTGACCAAAAGTTGGAATATGTGTTGTGGTCGGACTATCATAAGGAGTTCTGTTTAGAGTTCATGTCATTAGTGATGAAGGAAACAAATAGATGATAGTCTCTCTCCCTTCAATATGGAATCCTATGTGTGTGGCATCTTGGGATGAAGTTAAATGACCTTTTTCACTTTGATCCTAATGATATTCTAGATTAGGAATCTACATCATATTTTCTAGAGGAGGCTTTACACCCAGTGATCAGGTATATAGTCACCCTGGTTATGCATTCTATATAATTCGAGGTATGGAAGGAGGAGGAGGTTATCAAGGAAATTATTTCTCAAGGTGGTGATACAGAAGAGAGTGTCCACCATAGATTATTGAGGAGAAAGTGTAACACCCCAAGATTTCATAGTGTGTTATTACTTCAAAATAATTCAATAAATTGCACTACACGCAACACCGAGTTCAGTCGCACCATGAATTACCAAAAAAAATCCATTCAAAAGTGATTATGAATAATATTAACTAAATTTTAATCTTTATATAATCCTTATAATTTTAGAATCCATATTATGAGAACAAATTCATTTTCAGTATTGCACTTTTATCAACTTTTAATAGTGAACCCTTTTTAAATAAAATATTTTAAACTTCTTGACTAAATGGGGACATCAAAAATTTAAAATAAAACATCCCAAGATTCCACGGTACACTTTCCTTTGAATAATACAGCAGCGTGTGTTGTACGCAACTTCGAGTTTTAACACACACCACAATCGATCAAACTAGCCGTTATGAATAGTAATACCTACTTTTTGAAATAATATATATTTTATATTTCAAAATGGACTTCATTTTTGGATTCGGAGTGTCTAATTTACCCTAAGGTAAAATTTTGGTACTTTTTGGATAACTTTCATATTTTGATGAATAGTGAAAACTACTAAATTTTAATTAAAAACAACTTTTTAAATCAAAATAATTAATAGTGATAAATTATGAATTTGAGTGGTTTTAAAGTATATTTAGAATATATTTTTATCATTTAATACAATTTTGGTCATTGGAAATAATTTCACAATTAAACCGAACATAAACAAGTATCAATCTTTTGATAGTTATTATATCATAAAAACACGCTTTTTAATTTGACAGCAGGATTTAATTTTAAATTAATTTCTGCCACTTCTATGTTTTGAATTTGGGAAAATGGATTCCATATTTGGAATCAGGATGTTCAAATTGTGTAAATAGGTAACTTTTATTTTTAGACATTTTGAATAATTACTGCGGTAAATATTTTATTTACCATGGTTAAGGGTAAATCTGGTAAATAAGGGATAAAAAATAATATTATAATAATACTAAATTACCCTAAAACGTGTCCAAAACTTATTGGTTGATACATGTTCGACCATAGGCATCTTTGGGTCGATTTTGGGACCTCATGGAGCCACATGTAGGTGATAGGGACACTTTATGTTAATTAAGTTAAAATGAATATAAAAATGACACAAGCATATATCTTTTATAAAAACAATTTTTACATAGGGTTATATATGTTTTCTTTTCGACTATAAATATTCATTAGAAAGATAAAACGATTTCCTACATAATGATATTTTATTTAGAATTTTTAGAGATTACATAATGTAATTTCTATATGACACAATGATGATGCAGTAATTACCATAATAGTGAAAATTTAAAATAATTGATATTATAAATACCCAAATAAATATAATTGGAGACTTTTAATAAATTAAAATAATTTTATAGGATAATATGACATATTATTATTGATTTAATCAACCTTTTTCAAAGTAATCATTTAGTTATGAGCTTCACAATAATCAACTATTGAATAGTGTCAAAATTGACATAAAGGAGTTTTTAAAACAAATATTATATTATTAATTGATATTAAATTCTTAAAAGTCTAAGGATCGGCCAAGAGACTTAAATAATGATAGGTTAATCATTAATGGACCACTTGGGGGTCGCTTGGATGTGTATGGTATGTTTATTAACCATATAATATAAAAATACAAAGAGACATTGTAAAAGTGAATCTAATTAACTTAGAGTTATTACTTAAAGATAAAGTTAATATAATGACCCAAACCTGTCTAAATTATATTGATTGAGTGATTTTCGACCTATACCCACCTTAAAATTTAAATAATAAACTATGGAGCAATTAGAAACCGAATATAAATTTATTATAAATTAATATTTCTAACTTTTCCAAAGGTGCCACTCACCCCTCTTATAAAAAGGCACTCCTCCTTCTCATTTCTTCAAACCTTCAAAGCCTTTTGGTTCAGCCACAAATCTTCTCAAATACTCTCCAAACTTTCCTCAATACAACCTATAGGCCTTAGTTTGATCAGAAAGCCATCCTAGGGAGCCCTTTTGATCAAATCAAATGGAAGAACCCGAAAAGAGGTAATGTTTTCACCATCCCTTTTCAAGTTATTTTCTTCTTCCACATCTTCTTTCTTTGTTATTACCATTCTAAAATAATAACTAAAGTATCTTATATATACTGTGATGTTATTATAAATATGTTACAACCATATTAAGTATTCTATCCACCCTTTGAATAACATGTCACCATACGTGCGTACGTACGGCTTACCGTCTCCACGTCGTGGTGTAATTGTTATTCAATATATTATTATTTAGATGGATATAATAATTATGTGTAACTCATGTAAATAATAAATATAACATGTTAATGATTCTGTATATATGATATACCATCCATTTATATATTATTTTAATATCAAAATAATGATATTGTCGCTCGTGCGTACGTACGGACTACCGTCTCCACGAACGTGATGAGGTTCATTCTCCCTCGTATCCATTAAAGTATAATTATCATTTGATGATTTAAAAATGATATTTAAGGACTTGATATCATTCTGTATATGAATAAGATACAACCTATCCATAACAAACATGTCTTATGTAACAAAACATATAAAAGAAAATGAGTAAGTTAACACCCGAAATGACGATAATTCAAAGATATTATTAACAAATCAATGTTAAAAGATCATATATGATATCATATTAATATATATGATTATTGTATAATTTAATAACAATTATTTCACCATTGTACAGGAGGTTAACCTACCCCAACCAAGGAAAAGTACAAGGTAATGGGTTTTCATCTCACTCTTTATTCCGGTGATATTCTGGCCATATTTCCACTATTACCTTTTGTGTGCTGTATGTACTACCCATAATTGTATTCTTTGTGTAATAAAATTTAATTTATGTGTATTTACATATTAATTGTATGATACCTCTTTCATGGGGTGTATTTTTTGTAAGTTACCAAATTGGTAAGGGTTATTTCGCAATCTCTTCATTATCCGAGGTTGTTTATACATAATTATCTACTGGGATATCTTTATCATCCACATCCATGTTTTTTCGAAATGTAATTCAAAACATTTTTAATATTTACAAAGAATATCATTTAAAGTCATCTATACCCTTATTGGTTTATAAAGGAATCTTTCCGTCGTTTTCCATACAAGGTGCTTTTTATCCTTTTCGACAGAATTAAGGTAAGAATGTTTTTTTAACTTATACGGCGGGTGCGCCTATTTACCGCCATTATAAAATCTTCAATGCTTCCCTTACAAGATTATAAGAATATTTTCAAAGAAAATGTTTTATTTTATAATTATGTGACTTTTAAATGATTTCAAAATGAATATTTTAAGAATTTCAGAAATGTACTCTTTATTAAAATCATAATTTTAAATGTCTTAAAGATTTATCTTTCTAAATATTTTTAATAAATGTCCATGTCTTTAAAATCGTTTTTAAGGATTTATTTATATGGTCATGAATTTTTTTAAAATGTTAATTCCTTTCAAAAGTTTCAAAGTGGTATGGGACACTTTGATTCAAAAATCTCTTTTAATTACTTCCTTTATAAATGTGTGACTTTTAAATGATTTAAAAAAAGGAGATATTTCTCTCAAATAGTTTTGATTTCATCTATGTCAACATCCTTTGATGGATTTTATGATTATATGAAGTTGATTTATTGTGATACAAAACTTCTATATTATATTGAAGTTTTTGTGATATGTTTGACTGTGGATGTGCTATTTTTATACCATTCATAGCTTATGGTGAAAGTATTGACATTTATTTTGCTAGTTTTAATACGAATGTTTATGTTATGGTTAAACCTTTTCATATGGGAATGCATTGGACTTAATATGTGAAGGGTGGAGCCCGCTATAGCTCCTCGATGCATCCGTAGGTCTCATGAGACAAACTAGTGTCTTGGCACAAGGCCTCGACAAAATCTTATTTGTAGTCTTGGAACGAGGCCTTGGCTATGTGGTTATGATAGTCTGGCATTATGCATTCCATCATTATGAATGTTGTTATTGATATTGCATATGATTATTCGATTAGTAGAATATCCATGTGAATAAGTAAATGGAATTATTTCATTTTTCTTTTGCCATACTATGTTTAAGTTCAAGTTTAAAAGGCTTTTGTTTTAGTTATACATTGCGTTAAAAGTTTATGCTTATTTTTGAAAGTTTCCGCTATATTGTTATCCTTACTGGGCATTTGTGCTCACCCCTTTTCTATGTTTTATTTTTCCTAGGATGTGAAAAAGTAAGTTATGAATGACCTGCAGGGATAGTATGTGGGGATATGAGTGTGGAATATGGAGACTATGTTGTTGTAGTAGTTTTTCACTTTATGATGTAATGTAAAACTTTATGAATATATCTAGTGTTTCCAAGGCTACAAAACCAATCGGTATTTCGAGATTTGATCTTTCTTGTGATCATGCCAGTGTTATGTAATAATGCACCGACTCTGGGTAACTGGGGTAAGGGCATTACAGTTGGTATCAGAAGAAGTTTAGTACAAACCTTGAAAGCTAGATTTAGATAAACTCTGATTAGAGCACATATATTTAAGATGGACTTTGAGGATTAGTATAGAAGAACTTCCTAGAATTTTGGTATTGTAGAGATTTTGTGAGTTTTTTGAGCAATACATCCCTGTCTAGATACGAGTAGGTAGAGGCGGCTCTGGCACAGATGTACCTAGGGGTAAAACCCAAAAACAACGCTTTGAGCTAGACTCGAACAGGAACTGGTTCACGAAAATGGGCATTGCTGCACTCTTGGTTACGACACTCCCGGGGGATATGCTTAGGATAATTCTCATTTTCTTTACAAACCATTATGAAGGGTTTATGTGGATTTACTTCCTCAAAGGAGAAATTTTTATGATTATGGATTATATCCATAAACTATTTAATTTATGTTATGTGTCTTACATGTTTGGGATTAGTTATTGTTATTCATAAACTAATCTAGTGTATCCCATTGTATAGAAATGGCGCCCAGTAGAAGGAATCAGAACTCCAACAATGTACATGATCCAAAGAGATAGAAGGATCATATCTTTCATGGTCTTAAGCCAGAATTTATAAGAGAAATATTCTCCCATGTATTATCATCATATGAAGAAATAATATCATGTGTTGATAAGATAAGTAATGATTTTACTGAGTCCTATGGCTTTGAAGGGAAGAAAGAGAATAAAAGGATGGAAGAGATAAAGATGGATAAAGGGAATAGGGAAAATAAGAATTTTCCCATAAGTGATAACTGTGGGAAGAAACACCCTGGAACTTTCCTGAAAGGAATGTGAGTTTGTTATAAGTGCGGAGGAAAAGGTCACAAAGTACGTGACTGCAAGGGTAATAAAATGGTTTCAAATGTACAATGCTTTATTTTCAAGGAGTTTGGACACTACGCGAACCTATGTCTCAGTCATCAAAATATACCGCAAATGATGCTATTGGATAATAATCAAGTTATGATACTACCACAGATGAAGAGGAATGATTAGAGATCTTATGTTGATTATGTTATTTGAGTGTTGTATCAACAATGTACTTTTTATAATAATTTTGGAGTATATAAGGATTGTACTGCAGTACTATTTCATTATGGACTTGAGATTGTGTGGAACAAAGAAAAGTGACTCAATAGCAGGTTAAATTTTTGGAAAATATATGGTTGAGAGAAAGATAAACCATAATATGGTTCTGATACCGAGGTAGTGATTTTAGAATAATACATGATTGATTTGGATAAATTATAATGGATATTCTTGACTACCTTGAAGCGGATTAATGATTTGTGTATTCCATCATTATTGGGGTTTAAAACATTTTTGGATTGATGAAGTATATCCATCATTCTATATGGAATAATGGAGCATGAATGTAATCAATAAGTATTATGGTAATTTAGGATGTTTCAGTGTTTTAAAAGAATACATGATGAAGGTATTCGTATGCTATTACGGGGTAAAAAGGATATATATTATGTTTACCTTCCTTATAAATGTTGGACTGTGAGTTTGGACATAAGTATTTTGGATAAATTCTAGTTTGAGATTAATTTTGGATTTCCATAAAAGGACAACCTGGAGGTCGGGCGACAACCCGTCGCGACCGGCAAGGCCACGAGACATAAACCCACAACCGAAGGGCGACAAGGGTGTATCACCTACCACTCACCCACGAGATGTCCTAGATTAAATAATGTAGTTTTTATTAAAATATCTGGTAGATAAATTATAAATTCATTTATTTTGGAACCCTATACGAATAGTATAAATAGAATTTTTTTTACGTTCTATTATCTTTTAGAGTGAAAGATGAGTTTGTGGTAGAAATTTATTAATGGATAAAACTCTAATTATAAAGTAAGTATATCTCCTTATGATCTTATCCAATCTCATAAATAAATTCTTCAACATTAATAAAAGGAACATAGAAAAAAAATGTTGTCCTAGATGGTACCTTAAGTCATCACTAATTTATGGCTTTGGGATTGTTGGCCTTTTCATAGCCATGTTCTCTACCACTCTCCATCAGATAATTGATGGTTATATTTCTCTTCCATATCCATATTTTCCTACATGGAACCCTATTATGTGTTATTTTCAGTAATCTCCATACTTTCCACTCTTTATTTTAAATAGAGGCCTCATTAATTCATTTTTCGATGTGGGATTTCAACTAAGATATTTTGAAACGTCAAAAATGTGTTATCCTAATACCTTATGTTTTGTTGAATCGATGGTATTTTAAATCATCGTATATTGATGAATTTAAGGACCTCAATTTTAAACATTTTTTTGATTGATGACCTCAATCACTACCTATAAATATTTATGTTTTCCTCCAATTATATGTCTCTAATTGCCACCAATGTTCTCCTAATCGAGATCATAATTTGGTGGTGACCCTTTCATTTCTCTTTTCCTCATATTAAGACTAAATTATAGTAACCCAATTTACGATGTGGGTTTTCCCACAAATATATTTTCTATTTTCAAACTTTTATTTTCGAAGAACAATTTCAAATTGCGAGGATGTAATTTATTGAAGGAGAGGAGAATGTAACACCCCAAGATTTCATAGTGTGTTATTTCTTCAAAATAATTCAATAACATGCACTACACGCAACACCGAGTTCAATCGCACCATGACTTAACAAAAAAAAAGCCATTCAAAAGAGGTTATGAATAGTATTAAAAAATTTTAAACTTTATATAATCCTTATAATTTTAGAATCCATATTATGAGAACAAATTCATTTTCAGTATTGCACTTTTATCAACTTTTAATAGTGAACCCTTTTTAAATATAATATTTTAAACTTTTTGACTAAATGGGGACATCAAAAATTTAAAATAAAACATCCCAAGCTTCCACGGTACACTTTCCATTGAATAATATAGCAGCGTGTGTTGTACGCAACTTCGAGTTTTAACACACACCACAACCGATCAAACTAGCCGTTATGAATAGTAATACTTAATTTTTGAAATTATATATATTTTATATTTCAAAATGGACTTCATTTTTGGATTTGGAGTTTTTAGTTTACCCTAAGGTAAAATTTTGGTACTTTTTGGATAACTTTCATATTTTGATGAATAGTGAAAATTACTAAATTTTAATTAAAAACAACTTTTTTAATCAAAATAATTAATAGTGATAAATTATGAATTTGATTTGTTTTAAAGTATATTTAGAATAAATTTTTACCATTTAATACAATTTTGGTCATTGGACATAATTTCACAATTAAACCGAACATAAACAAGTATCAATCTTTTGATAGTTATTATATCATAAAAACATGCTTTTTGTTTTGACAGCAGGATTTAATTTTAAATTAATTTCTGCCACTTCTGCGTTTTGAATTTGGGAAAATGGATTCCATATTTGGAATCAGGATGTTCAAATTGTGTAAATAGGTAACTTTTATTTTTAGACATTTTGAATAATTACTGCGGTAAATATTTTATTTACCATGGTTAAGGGTAAATCCGGTAAATAAGGATTACAAAATATTATTATAATAATACTAAATTACCCTAAAACGTGTTCTAACCTTATTGATTGATACATTTTCGACCATAGGCATATTTGGGTCGATTTTGGGACCCCATGGAGCCACTTGTAGGTGATAGGGACACTTTATTTTAATTAAGTTAAAATGAATACAAAAATGACACAAGCATATATCTTTTATCAAAACAATTTTTACATAGGGTTATATATGTTGGATTTTCGACTATAAATATTCATTAGAAAGAAGAAAATATTTCCTACATAATTATAGTTTATTTAGAATTTTTAGAGATTACATAATGTAATTTCATTATGACACAATGATGATGCAGTAATTACCATAATAGTGAAATTTTAAACTAAATGATATTATAAATACCCAAATAAATATAATTTGATACTTTTAATGAATTAAAATAATTTTATAGGATAATATGACATATTAGTATTGATTTAATCAACTTTTATATAAGTAATCATTTAGTTGTGAGTTTCATAAAAATCAACTATTGAATACTGTTAAAATTGACATAAAAGAGTTTTTAAAACAAATATTATATTATTAATTGATATTAAATTCATAAAAGACTAAGTTTGGGCGAAGAGACTTATATCATGATAGGTTCATCATTAATAGAACGCTTGGGGGTCTCTTGGAAGTATATGGTAAGTTTATTAACCATATTATATAAAAATACAAAGAGTCATTATAATAGTGAAACTAATTAACTTAGAGTTAATACTTAAAGATAAGGATAATATAATGACCCAAACCTGTCTAAATTCTATTGGATGAGTGGTTTTCGACCTATCCCTACCTTAACATTTAAATAATCAACTTTGGAGCCATTATAAACCGAATATTAATTTATTATAAATTAATATTTCTAGCTTTTCCAAAGGTGCCACTCACCCCTCTTATAAAAGAGAACTCCTCTTTCTCATTTCTTCACACCTTAAAAGCCTTTTGGTTTGGCCAAACTCTGGCCAAATACTCTCCAAACTTCCCGTACTACAACCTATAGGCCTTAGTTTGATCAGAAAGCCATCCTAGGGATCCCTTTTGATCAAATCAAAAGGAAGAACCCGAAGAAGAGGTAATGTTTTCACCACCCCTTTTCAAGTTCCCTTCTTCTTCCACTTCTTATTTCATTGTTATTACCATTCTAAAATAATAACTCTAGTATCTTATATATACTGTGATGTTATTATAAATATGGTACAACCATATTCAGTATTCTATCGACCCTTTGAATAACATGTCACCATACGTGCATACGTACGGCTTACCGTCTCCACGTCGTGGTGTAATTGTTATTCAATATATTATTATTTGGATGGATATAATAATGATGTGTTACTCATGTAAATAATAAATATAACATGTTAATGATTCTGTATATATGATATAACATCCATTTATATATTATTTTAATATCAAAAGAATGATATTGTCACTCGTGCGTACGTACGGACTACCGTCTCCACGAACGCGATGAGGTTCATTCTCCATCGTATCCATAAACTATAATTATCATTTGATGATTTAAAAATTATTTTTAAGGACATGATATCATTTTGGATATGAATTATATACAACCTATCCATAACAAACATGTCTTATGTAACAAAACATATAAAATAAAATGAGTAAGTTAACACCCAAAATGATGATAATTCAAAGATATTATTAACAAATCAATGTTAAAAGATCATATATGATATCATATTAATATATATGATTATTTTATAATTTAATAACAATTATTTCACTATTATACAGGAGGTTAACCTACCCCAACCAAGGAAAAGTACAAGGTAAGGGGTTTTCATCTCACTCTTTATTCCCGTGAGATTCTGGCCATATTACCACTATTACCTTTTGTGTGGTGTATGTACTACCTATAATTGTATTATTTGTGTAATAAATTTTAATTTATGTTTATTTACATATTAATAGTATGATACCTCTTTCATGGGGTATATTTTTTGTAATTTACCAAATTGGTAAGGGTTATTTCGCAATCTCTTCATTATCCGAGGTTGTTTATACGTAATTATCTACTGGGATATCTTTATCATCCACATCCATGTTTCTTCGAAATGTAATTCAAAACATTTTCACTATTTACAAATAATTTGATTTAAAGTCATTTATACCCTTATGGGTTTATAAAGGAATCTTTCCGTCGTTTTCCAAACAAGGTGCTTTTTAACCTTTTCGACAGAATTAAGGTAAGAATGTTTTTTTAACTTATACGGAGGGTGCGGCTATTTACCGCCGTTATAAAATGTCAATGCTTCCCTTACAAGATTATAAGAATATTTTCAAAGAAAATGTTTTATTTTATAATTATGTGACTTTTAAATGATTTCAAAATGAATATTTTAAGAATTTCGGAAAGGTACCCTTATCAAAATCAGAATTTTAAATGTTTTAAAGATTTATCTTTCTAAATATTTTTAATAAATGTCCATGTCTTCAAAATCGTTTTTAAGGATTTATTTATATGGACATGAATGTTTTTAAAATGTTAATTCCTTTCAAAAGTTTCAAAGTGGTATGGGACATTTTGATTCAAAAATCCCTTTTAATTACTTCCTTTATAAATGTGTGACTTTTAAATGATTTAAAAAAAAGGAGATATTTTTCTCAAATAGTTTTGATTTCATCTATGTCAACATCCTTTGATGGATTTTATGATTATATGAAGCTGATTTATTGTGATACAAAACTTCTATATTGTATTGAAGTTTTTGTGATTTGTTTGATTGTGGATGTGCTATTTTTATACCATTCATAGCTTATGGTGAAATTATTGACATTTCGTATGCTAGTTTTAATACGAAAGTTTATGTTATGTTTAATCCTTTTCATATGGGAATGAATTGGACTTAATATGTGACGGGTGGAGCCCGCTATAGCTCCTCGATGCATCGGTAGGTCTCATGAGACAAACTAGTGTCTTGGCACAAGGCCTTGGAAAAATCTTATTTGTAGTCTTGGCACGAGGACTTGGCTATGTGGTTATGATAGTCTGGCATTATGCATTCCATCATTATGAAAGTGGTTATTGATATTGCATGTTATTATTCGATTAGTAGAATATCCATGTGAATAAGTGAATGGAATTATTTCATTTTTCTTTTTCCATACTATGTTTAAATTCATGTTTAAAAGGCTTTTGTTTTAGTTATACATTGCTTTAAAAGTTTATGCTTATTTTTGAAAGTTTCCTCTATATTGTTATCCTTACTGGGCATTTGAGCTCACCCCTTTTCTATGTTTTATTTTTCCCATGATGTGAAGAAGTAAGTTATGAATGACCTGCAGGGATAGTTTGTGGGGATATGAGTGTGGAATATGGAGACTATGTTGTTGTAGTAGTTTTTCACTTTATGATGTAATGTAAAACTTTATGAATATATCTAGTGTTTCCAAGGCTACTAAACCAATCGGTCTTTCGAGATTTGATCTTTCTTGTGGTCATGCCAATGTTATGTAATAATGCACCGACTCTGGGTAACTAGGGTTGGGGCATTACAGAAACTTTCAGGATATGGGTTTTGGAGGTCTATGCAGTCAGTGTTCTGACCCGTGGGGAATCGACCAAGGAAGATCCCTCTATGTCATTCTAGGGTAGATTAATTCTTAGAAATTTCCATGAGTTTCCAACTTTTTTTCTATGTTTTTGTGTTACATGGATACTACATTGTTCTATGTATAATAACTGAGGGAAGTATGTTTTAGATGGGAGATCAGACCCCTTTTCAATAGCTATAGTAGTTTCCTCCATGGTAGTTCAACATTATTTATCGCCTTCACTTATTCAGTAGTCGACGAAATTTGGTTTTGGTAGGAGGTAGCCTCATAATGGTCCCCTGCCTTTGGGACATATTCCATTGCATGGCTGTGGAGACAAAAAACATATAGGAAGTGGAGTTTTGTGTGGTAAGATATATGTGATAGAGGCAATAATGCAAGTAGTTCCAAAAGTTGTCTGAGTTATGATCAATTTTTCATCTATGCCTATTTGTTCCATATTTAATTATAGAGTCTCAAACTTCTTTATTACTCTTATAATTGTTTGTACCTTTAGGTTAGAAATAGAGAGGCTTAAAAATCTCTTAGTGTTTTCTACGATGGTTGGAGTCCAAGCTACTTTCACTATGCCTAAATTTTTATTTTGTGGCACTTTAAATAGCCGTTAAATCATTCCGCAACGTTTTTAGAAAACTACCACTAAATTGTGTGTCGGAAATCAATTAGTGATAGCTTTTTAAAATAGTTGCAGAATGAATTTGCGGTAGTTTTTAGGGGAGGTTTAAATTGTCACCAATATTTTTTATTTTTTTAAAAAATTAGTAAATAATTTTTTATTTTCATAATTAATTAATTAATGAATTATATTTATTATATATTATGTAGTTAATTATTAGTTATTTGTTTATTTATTAATTTTTTTTGAAATTAGTAATTTAATTAATTAATTATTAATTATTATTTATCATTTATTATTTATTATTACCATGCTCGGAACCATCTCCGTACAGATGCCCATGCGATATCCGAAGACTTTACCACTCCAGAAGACTCTTTATGTGGTCATTAAATCGAATTTAATATACTTATATATATATATTAATTTTAAAAACAAATAATATATAATAAATAGATACAAACTAAATAATTATTAATAATTAATAATTAATCAATTGAATAATGATTAATCAATTGTCGATAATAAATAATAAAAATTTAATATTTAAAAATCATTAATTAATAATAATTATTAATATTTAACCACTTATAATTACAAATTAATAATGAGAATATAAATGAATAATAAATTAAGAGATATATAATATGGAAATAAATGTTACATAAATAATATTAAAAAGTAAATAAAATATAGTTAATTGTAAATAAAAAATAAAAAATAAAAAATAAAAAATACTAAATAATATATCATATATAATATAAAATATATAATACATTATATATAATACATAATTTATAATATAAAATATATAAGATATAAGATATAAGATATAAGATATAATATATAACATATAACATATAACATAAAATATATAATATATGATATATAATATGTAATATGTAATATGTAATATATATAATATATTATACAAGAAATGTATAAAAAATAAATAAATTAAAAAATAAATTAATATATGATAAATATATAATATATTAATTATATATTAAGAAATAATAAATAAAAAATAATACATAAAAAATAATACATAATAAATAATAAATAATAAAACCTGAATAAATAATTAATAAATATATAATGAATATATAATAAATAAATAATAATTAGTTAATTAATAATAAATAAATACTATAAAAATACAATAATAAATAAATAAATAAATACATAAATAAACAAATACATAAATGAATAATAAGCTAATAATAAATAAATAAATAAATAAATAAATAATAAATTAATTAATAATAAATAATAAATGAATAAATTAATGAAAAAATACATGATTGAATAAATAAATAAATAAATAATAAATAAACAATAAATAATAATTTATAAATTATAAATTATATTTATTAGACAAGTATTTATCATTACTAACTAATAAATTATAAATTATCATTAAGAATTAATAATTCGTAATTAATTATTAACATTTAAAAACATGTAAATAATTAATAAATTATTAACAAATAATTAATTAATAAATTATTACTAAATAAATAATTAATATATTATTAATAAATAATTTATATTGAATATTGAATAATAAAAAAATAAATATGTTTAAATACATTAATAATTAATTAATAAATAATAAAGAATAATGAATAAAGAAAAAAAATTAAAAAATAAAGAATAATTATAAAGAGGAATAAATAAATAAAAAAAACAAAAAAAAACAAATATATAAAGAGATAAATGAATAAATAATTAATAATTAATAACTAATGAAAAATAAATAATAAATAAGAAATAATTGATAATTAATAATAACTAATTATTAATAATTGATAATTAATAATTAATTATTCTTAATTAATATTTAATAGTTAATATTTATTATTTATTATTCAATATTTAATAAATAATAATTAATTGATAAAAATGAATGAAGAATAAATAAAGCATAAATAATTAAATTAATAATAAATTAATAATAAACTAATAATAATTAAATATTTATTAATTAATTAATAAATTTAATAAATAATAATCAATGTTTACATAATAACTCTATAATAAATAAATAAATAGATTTATAACTAATCAATAATTAATAATAAAAAATAAATAATAAATAATCGATAAATAAATAAATAAATAAATAAGTAGATAATTATTTAATTAATATTAAATAAATAAAGAACATATAAATATAAATAAATAAATAAATAATAAAATGTTAAGAACTTCAGAAAATATGAAAACACTAAAATGGACAAAAAATCTGATTTGAGACACCATTTTCAGCACTAGAACCAGTCAAATCAAAGATCATGAAACCAGCTTTGATATGATATGTGGTACAGGCTAAGCAGAACCATTAATCAAAAGTTATAAACATTTGAATTTTAAGAAATCTAGGTCGACAAATAAAACCTCTATTTCAGAGGATTTCTAGGTCTTTCTAGTGGAATAGAAGGGGTACAATGCTTAAACAGCTGTTACCAGACCCAAACGGTGTAGAGCATATCACAGGCTGTGATTTGATATGTGGCGGATCCCAAATGGACACGCGGATTAAATTTTGTTTCTGTTTGAAGTTTGAGTTCAATTTTTGACAATTTTGAAATTTTAATATATATTTTTCATTTGATTTTCTCATTATTTAAATCAAACATGGTTTTATCTCATTGCATAATCTTCGATTTGACTAGTTGTGTATCTGAAATGGACTCCTGGATTAGAAGTTATAATCATTTGAGGATGAAGTCTGGTTTTCAGGTTTTGGTTGATTTTTTTTAAGTTTCATGTTATTATTAACTATAATTATAAATATTTATTAATTAACTCATTATAATTAATAATCTATATTGATTATAAATAATTGATGAAACATAATAATTTTTTAATAAATAATTTTTTAATTTTTTCTTCTTCAATTTTGGGGCAGTTTTGAACAAACCGCTGCTAAAAAATTGTAATTTCTTAGGGATTTTTTTAACAAAATTTATAAAAAATATTTAAAAAACATTTAGTAGTGAATTTTAAAAATTCCTTAAAAAACCTCTCCGAATTTTTTTATTGAAAAAACATTTAGCGGCAGTTTTAAAAACCAACGTGAAAAAAAACCTTCGTTAAAACATTTTTTATAGTGTTTGTTAGATTTTTGATGTGTATGTAGACTGGTGATGTTGCATCAACAACCAATATAAAAATTATTTTTACTATTGATAAAATGATATAGTGTTATCCTTACTATGGGTTGGATATATTCTATTCTCACCTTCATCAACTGTACATAGATTATAGTTTCGTTATTTGAAATGGAGGGCCAATGAGTGGTGTTCATTGGTGAGAAAGGTTATCGAATGGGTGAGAGTCCAGTGGATCCTATTTTTTCTTAGTCTGTAGGGATGTTATTTTAATGTGGATAGAAGTATGTTCCTAGGGTTGTTGAGGAGTTCTTGGATGTTTTCTAAGATGAGGTTATGACACATACCCCTTGCCGTAATGTTAGGTTTGGGATAAAGTTTCATTTGGGAACGTCTCCATTTTATATGAATCCTTATCAAATAATAGCTATAAATATATGAGAGTTGGGGTTGTAGGTTTATTATAGGATACAGAGGGGTTTCATTGGACCCTATATATCTCAATGGGGTTCTCGAGTGTTTTTCCTCCAAGAATCCAAATGATATTATGAGGTTGTGTGTGGAATAATAATGGTTGAATGATGTAACGGTCAAGAACCATTACCCACTTCTAAGGATAGAGGGTCCGTTCAACTAGTTAAAGGGTCCCAATTGGTTTTTTATGATCAATTTGTGGTCTGGATATCACTATACAAGGGTTAAAGCTGAATACATCCCAGATACATTCAATATATGTTGGTATGGATGCATTAACTTCATAGTTATTATATTCAGTGTCATGAACACACCTCTTGTGTTCTTGGGGCTCATGAAATCTTTTTTCATTGATTTCATGGACCATTTTTTTCATGTTGACTGACGATATATTGATCTACTCAAAGTCAGTGGAGGATCAAGATAATCATCCTAGAGTTATATTTTAGGTCATTGGACACCACTCGATCTATGTAAATTTATCCAATTACATTTTCAATATGTAAGAGGTTTATTTCCATGGACATGTGGTATTTTATAAGGGTGTGGTTATAAAACTGTTAATGATTGATTCTGTTTTTTCATAGGTAGAACCCAAGAACGTAGAAGAGGTATGTGGTTTCCTTGGTCTTATTGTCTATTAAAAGAGTTTTGTGTCTGATATCTCTTAGATTTCATCTCCATTGACAACATTGACCATAAAGAACTATGGTTTTTTGGACTAATCTGTTTCAAAAAACATTCAATTACCTGAAATATAAGTTGATCAGCGATCCACTGCTACAGTTTCATGAGGTGGGTGTGATGAATGAGGTCTTTTTGATGTGTGTTTCCTTTGATTGGGATGCATCTTGAGGTGTTATATGGTGGATACCTCTTATGGTGGTAGTCAGTTATGTCCCCATGAGCATAACTATGTAAATTAAGGACCTAGAGTTGGTATTTTTTTTGTTTTCACTATAGTTCTGGTAGAGTTTCCTCATTGGCTATCACTTTGTGGTTTTCACGGACCAAAAGAGCATGAAATATGTCTTTTCATAGTGGGATTTGAATTTATTCCAGTGAGATAGATGAGTGTGTTCTAGGAGTATGATTTTATGATATCTTATACACCAGTAAAGGTGAGTGTTTTGGATGATATGATGAGTTGGAAGTTTCAAGTAAATGTGTTTCAAGAGTTTTTAGATATTTGGATATGGAAAGAAGTTATTTCATTGAAATATCTTAATGCAAGGGAATGTAATGGATGATGTTTCTTTATTAATTGACTATAGATTCATCATTTATGTAGTAGGTGGAATATTTTTTTGGGGATAATCAGAGGTTGAGGTGATTCAAGATCATGTTAGCCATGGTGATGATCTGGAGGGATGTTAAGTGGATAGACAGAACCAAATATTATTCTAGGTGTGACTATTTTTTTGGAAGGAAATGCATGAGTTATTTCTATACAAGTTTCATAGATCACCATTATAGGTACATCATGGAATGAACAAGATGAATCATTTCATGAGGAGGCATATTTATTGGCTGGGGATGAAACTATCTGTGGGGGATTTTGTATAGAAGTGTTATGTTTTTTATTAGGGGAAAGAAGAAAATCATGTTACTAGAGGTTAGTTCTAGCTCTTGTATTTCCTTAATTAAAAATAAGAGAACATATCAATGTATTTTTTTCAAGGGAATACCACATGATTTGGGATTATGTGATAAAATTTGAGTTATTTTTGACTAGATAATGATGTATTATCATTTTCTGGGGATCCATGAATCGATTGCATTAGATTTCATGGAAAGGAGATTTGTGGATGGTATTTTTATGATTCACATGGTATCAAGGAACCACATCTATAATCCGGATCATTATTTTACCTTTTTTTATTGGGGATTGCAATAATAATTATTCTCCCAGTTTCACCTTATCACTTCATTCCACCCTCATACAGATGGAAATATAGTTAAACCATAAATATATTAGGGGATATATAGTTAGATTGGATCATAGATTTTAGCACATTGTGGTCAATTCACCTTCATGTGGTTGATTTCTCCTACAATAATATTTTCGACTCATCTGTTAGAATGTATCCCATTGAGTAATTGTATGGGAGGTTATGTTGTACTTTATTATACTTGATGGAGGTTGGGGATTCCACGGTTTATAGTCCTAACATGGTTCATAACATGAATGATAAGATCCATTTGATCTAAGAGCGGATGAAGGAATATCAAACTATCAAAAAGACTATGATAATTATTAGTGTAGGCCCCATGAGTTTTAGGTTAGATGTGATGTGTTCTTGAGGGTCTTCCATAGTTTGAAAATGTGGAGGTTTAGTAGTGGGAGAAAAATTTATCCACAATTAGTTGGGCCTTCTAAGGTGTGGAGGTGTATTATTGAGGAGGCGTACTATTGTGAAAAAATCCCTCAAGGCATCATTGAAGCATTTTTGAGGTGATTGTGTTTGTTGAAAAAGTGGACATCTGAGTGATGATTGTTGACAAAGAAAAACAATGACATAAAAATTTGTTGACAAAGAGGATTTCCTGATGGAATGTCAAGTTCAAGAGCTATGGTCAACGATCCATGTTTGATTCAAGAACGTCGACAAAAGGAATGGATGATCTGGAGGTGATATAAAAGAACAGATACAAGGTGGCACTGTTTTGAAGTGTTTGCCATATTTTTTGGCCTGAAAATCGAAAAATGAAGAAAAGTAGATTTTGGAAAAGGGACATGACCGTCGTGTACATGAAGGCTTGGAAACTTGCGCGCCATATGTTTTTCAAGATCAGATCATCAAAATATGGCAAAGGGATAAGTGTCGCGTAGGTGACTTGCACACTGTGAAGAGACTTGCACGATGATGACTTGGAATCCTGAGAACTTGTGTGCCTATGATTTTTCAAGATCAGAAGATCAAAATAGGGAAAAGGAAAGAGGTTCGCCCAAGTTTGGAATTGAGTCGTGCAAGTGACTTGCAGGGGAAGAGACCTGCACGCCGAGACTTGGGTGCTGAGGAGAGACTTTCGCGCCGTCGCGTAGGGGTGACCAAATGCCTATAAATACTGGACCACCCCTCTTCATTCTTCACCGGAGTTCAACACTTTGAAGATTCAGAGATCCCATCGTGCATGTGTGGTGGTCGCGCAGGTAGGGGTGTGTCGTGCAAGTGGGACTTGCGGGCCAGTATTGGAAGTTGTGCGCCATGTGTTAGTTGCACACCTGAGGTGGTTTAGGCGAGGAAGGAAGTGAGTTGAACATGTTTGGAGTTGCAGAACCTTGAGTCCTACCAGTAGTTGAGTAAGACTTGCGCACTAGTTTTGACTTGCTCACCGATACTTTTGCGCTGAGGTAGACTTGCTCTCCATGTAAGGTTAATTCCCTGGCCATATTTTGGGGTCGCATGGAAGCTGGATGATTGCCCGATACCTTCGGTGCAAAGTTAAATTCATCTACGGGTGAAAGATGGGCTTCAACAGAGCATCTAAATACGGAGGAAGATGCATTTCTTCATGCATGTGAAGAGACCTACATGTCTATAAACTGTGAGTGGATCCTTTCTAAAGTAGTGAGAAAAGGGAGAGGAAGAAGGTGATCCTCCCCACCGGTAGTGATCCAGAGAGAGAGAAACAGGGAGTGACCCTTGGGAAAGCAGTGAGCTGACCCTAAACATTGTAAAGGATATGAGCCTAGGCATAGAAGTGATCTAGCCTGAACCATTGTATCCATATCTAGTGAAGAATAGTAGAATTAGGTACGACCGTCAAATTGTCGGCGTATGCTCTATTGACGTAGCCCAGTGAGGGTGAACCAAGTAAAAATCTATGTGTCTTCCTACCTACTTCCCTGCATTGCATTTATAGCATCAACATGAGATAAAGAAAAAAATTAGGGATCATAATAAACACACAAGTTCAAACGATGTAGCCCTTATAATAAAGAGGTCAAGATTTAGTTGGGCAGGAAGAACGTTGAAAAAGAATATCCATACCCTGATTCAGCCCCCCTCTCAGGGTATATAGGCCCCTATTGGTCCTAACAATTGGTATCAGAGGGACGATTGCTTTTATCAGATTTTTTTCTCAGACTTTGTGTAGTCGATCTGTATGGTTAAAGAATCATCATCCTCTTATCTCGGTGAGCCGTAGAAAATGAAAAAACATCAAAGAAGAATCAGAAGTTAGGTGGTATTCCTCAGTGTGTAAGTGTGTATGGAAAAAGCTTGATTCAATTAAAAGAATCAAACATATTACTAAAATAAGTCCTGGATGAATCTGATAGGGAAAAGATTGATTCACTCAATCAAGATGTTGGAATGAGTGAAGTACATGAATTTCAAAGTGATACCGAAACAACTGATGATGAAGAAGTTTTTAGAAGGAATCCACTAGTAGATGTTGTCAAGATGACAAAGAAATTGGACCGAAAATTGGATGAAGAAGTTAAATCTAAAGATATCCGGATAAAAGTATTGGAGATTGAGGTCAACAAGATAAGAGTCTTAAATCAAAGTCTTATTGATGTGGCTAATGACCTAAATGAGAAGAATGATTCTCAAGGTGAAGAACTACAAAAGGTGGCTAAAATGAAAGGAAAAAAAGGCTGGTGATTATGAAGAGAATCAAAAGTCAGATGATGTTCAGAATCTGAAAGCTAGAAATGACGATCTAGAAACACAGTTGTCTGATGAAGTTCAGAGGAATCAAAGGCTACAACAAGAGAATCAATATGTCACTGAATCATTTTCTGAGGAAAAATTGAAAGTAATGAAGCAAGGTGACATGGTAGAAAAGATCAAATGGGAACTAGAAGATGAGTTGAGTAGAGGGAAGAATCTCAGAAAAGAACTCAATACTCAACTTGAATCAATAAATAAGAAGATTCAACAATTGGAGGAAGTAATAGAGAAATCCAAGAACGAAATGGAGATATCAAGGGAGAAAGGAAAACCTAAGTTGAAGGATGCACTTCACTTACTATTCGATTTCCCTTCAGAAGGTGATGGTAATGTGAAAAGGAAGTATGAGATTTCTGAGGAGAAACAACAAAATATTTTCTCAGCTCAAAGACCATATATCTTGGGAAAATATGTCATTGGATTTGATGAATCCCCTCCCTTGAATGATAGAATGTGAGTTATGAATAGTTCCTGGAGTAGATAAAAACATATAGGTGATGAAGATAGGCCTAAGAGGACAATTACAAAAAGAAGTGATGACATGTAATTTTTCTGTGGGATTCATGGCCACACGTCAAGCTTATATTCAGAGGCTCTAGAATACATCTTAGGCTGTGACAACAGAAACATTACTAAATCTGAGAATAACCAGAAGCACCATGAGAAATTAGAGAGAAGAGTCTATCAGAGGAAAGCATCCATTAGATGCTATTACTGTGGAATAATTGTACATACCATTAGTTTGTGTTAGGAAGATCAAGAGCCCCAGGATTGAAGAAGAACTGATGGTGTATCGGAATCTCGACATAGAAGTTAAGAAATAAGGTATGCCTTTGATTGATAATGTTTTATATGTTCAGATTATGGGTATTTGGTAAGAAATTGCAGCAAGAAGAACACAAGAAGGGAAAGGGAACTCCAACGGAGATTATCGACTCCAATGATTCATAATGAGAAATTCTACACTGAGAGACAAAGTTGAAAAGAGAAGAATATGCTTAGCGCCTCAGGGGAATCACATGGAGCGCAATGAAATGTGTATCAGTCACCTTATCTGTTATAATCAAAACATCTCTCAAAGAGGGAATGTAAACAAACTTGGAAGATTAAGCAGAGATCCACTCTAGCTATGATAAAGAAGAATAAATGTTCAATAGTGGACTCATCACCGGTGAAAAAGAGTGTGGTGACTCAGACATCTGATAAATGAAAGATGGACAAATAATGTAATGAAAAATTCGTATGTCGTGTTACACAATGAAAACTGAAAGAAGATGCAAGATCCTTACAATGGTGGAAGAAGCAATGGAATATGGAAAGAGAAGATATTCCTATTCAGAGTAGAAATCCAGGGAAATAGAATTTTAGTGGAACATGAAAGACAGAAATGTGTACTAGTAGGTTTAAACCCAAAATGGTGAGAAAGGCCACGCCTACAGAACCTTCATATCAGAAAAAGACTCAGCATGCATGTAATGAATTCTTAGTCATATGGCCAGAGCAGTTGAAGTTGGCCAGGTAGCTGGAGGAAGCAAGAAAGGAATTTGATGTGCTCCATGAAAGATTCAAAGGGTTGAACCATTAGGATCAACCACTATCCTCATCTTGAGGATTCAAGAAACATCCCCTCTCCTTATGTATATAAATGCTATTAACTGATGATTCATGTGTTTCAGGTTTTAGGGAGATACGATCCAAGGGGCAGTGGAATATAAAGCTGCAAAGTGGATATGTGATATGCTTCTGTGTTTTGATTGACTCAAATCATGTATCAAAGTTGATGATGAAAGGGAGCAATAGAGCACAACATGAATTGATTGTGTTATTGTCTTTGTCTCTTGTTTCCTACACCGAGTGCCAACTTAGTAGGCTTAGAGATTTTGTTAATGGCTCAATTCTGATTGGAATATGAGAGTAAATGATGCATGAGGAAAAGAAAGGTTATGGGTCTATACAATTGGGCCTCACAGATGGAAGAGTTTCATGACTCAGGTAGAGCAGAAGTGGCAGAGGCATATCAGAAGAGGATACTGATGATGAACAAGAAAGTGTCGAGTCTCTGTATTCAAGGAAGTGAATGAGTCGAGATGAAATTGATAGGCAGAATATCATTGGTGATAATACAGCTCAAGTTCAGGCTCGAAGAATTAATTCATTACAGCAAAAATCATTTTTATCTCAGGTGGAGCCGAATTTTTTTTCCGATGCAACTGAAGAAAACTGGGTTCATGCTATGAATGAAGAGCTAGATCAGATTGTGAATAATCAAACATTGGAGATTGTATCGAGGCCAGGAGACAAGAATGTCATCAGGACTAAATGGTTCTATCGCAACAAGTTGAATGAAGATGGAAATTTGATTCGAAACAAAGCACGACTAGTGTGCAAGGGATACTCCCAGATAGAGGGAATATATGTAGATGAGACATTTGCAACAGTTTCAAGGCTGGAGACAATCAGATTATTTTTGTCCATAGTAGTGAAAAGAAAGTTAAAAGTGTTCCTGATGGACGTCAAATCTGCATTTCTAAATGGGGTTCTGGAAGAAGAGGTGTACATTGAGCAGCCAGATGGTTTTCTTATTCATGAGGATGAGAATAATGTTTGTAGGATGAAGAAGGCATTGTATGGGCTGAAACAAGCACCAAGAGCATGGTACTCAAGGCTTGATCAGTACTTGAAGAAGCTTGGTTTCCAGCGTGTTGGAGTTGATTACAATATCTATTTCAACAAAAATAGTAATCAAAGGATGATGGTGCTGGTCTCTGTCAATGACTTAATATTTGGTGGATCAGATGAAGCTCAGTGCAAATTTTTTTTCAAATTCATTAAAAATGAGTTTGAAATTTAAATGATTGTAGATATAACGTTTTTCCTTGGTCTAATGGTGACACAAGGAAGGAATGAAACATTCATTTCTCAATCTAAATATGCCAAGGAGGTCCTGAGAAGGTTTGGAATAGAGAATTCCAAGGAGATGAAGACTTTGGTTGCTACCCAGATGAAATTATCAAAACATGAGGATGGAAAAGCAGTTAATATCACAGAATACAGGAAAATTATTGGAAGTCTATTGTACTTAACCGCAACAAGGCCTGATATTGTTTTCGCCACATTCCAAGAAGTGAGATATCAATGTAATCCCATGGAAAGACACATGATTGCAGTGAAAAGAATACTTTGTTATATCCAAGGCACAGTGGATTTCGGCTTGAAATATACTAACAAATCTCAGACAGATTTATTGGTATATACTGATGCATACTGGGCCGGTTCCGCAGATGATAGAAAATCAACGTCAGGTGGTGCATTATATCTTGGTGGATTGTGTATTTCTTGGCTAAGCAAGAAGAAAGATTGCATTTTGTTGAGCACCGTGGAAGTTGAGTATATTGCGGCCACTCAAGCATGCACACATTTATTGTGGATGAAGCAGCGACTTGATGATATGGGAGTTGAATTGAATTATCCGATCGGAATCCAGTGTGATAACTCAAGTGCTATAAATCTCAGCAAAAATCCCATCCATCACTCAAGTACAAAGAACATTGAGATAAAGTATCATTTTATCAAGGATAAGGTTGAGCAGGGAATCATGAAGTTGGAGTATGTGCCTATAGATCTCCAGGTTGCATACATTCTATCAAAGGCCTTACCCAAGGAAGTTTTTGAGAGGAATCAACTGGATCGGGGAGTTTAGTCGATTCCCCGCACTTGAAATGGTGTGGATGTGGAAACCCCCCTCTCCCCGAGGTATGATGTGTTTTTTCCTAATGTGCTTATTTGTTCTCTACTCTGTTACAGTATACAAAGGAGTGACCTTTGGGTTCATTGACAAAGGGGGAGAAAATAATGGTTGTTCAAGCGGGAGACATTGTGGATATTTGATAAATAATGAATGATAGGGGGAGAAGATGACAATTAGAGTAGCCAGATAGGGGGAGTTGAAGCTATTTGAATGTGTTTATCTTGGACAACACAGAAAATAGGGATAAAGAGGTATTGAAGCTATGAGCAGAAAGGGGGAGCGTATAAAATCTGACGATGCTAGAAGTGATCGATCAAAGAATAGATATCACGACAGCTGAAGATCGTGATAAAAGCATAAGAGTTGTGTTGGAAGGTGGTATAAATATTTCCAAACAAAAATTGGTCTTACAACAAGTCCTTCAACAATTGGTATCAGTTTAGTACAAATTGATATCAATTTGGTGTCAAAAGTGGATGTCAGAGATGAAGTGATTCATTGATGAACTTTTCATTTACTCTTGTTTCTCACACCGAGCATTACTCATGTGAGCTTAGAGTATGTGTTGAGTAAATACTCGATCGCTATCAGAATCGCAAAAGGCGAATGGTGGCTGAAGAATCAACGATGTATATTTTTATGGAAGATTTGTCAACAAACCCAAAGGGGGAGATAGTTGGGAAAAATTCTCTCAAGGCATCATTGAAGCATTTTTGAGGTGATTGGGTTTGTTGACAAAGTGGACATCTGAGTGGTTATTGTTGACAAATAAAAACAATGACAAACAAAATTGTTGACAAAGAGGATTTCATGATGGAATGTCGAGTTCAAGAGCTAAGGTCAACGATCCATGTTTGATTCAAGAATGTCGACAAAAGGAATAGATGATCTGGAGGTGATATAAAAGAGAAAAAACAAGGTGGCTCCGTTTTCTAGTGTTTGCCAAATTTTTGGGCCTGAAAATCGACAAATGAAGAAAAGTGGTTTTTGGAAAAGGGACTTGGGCACCATGTACATGAAGGCTTGGAAACTTGAACGCCGTATGTTTTTCAAGATCAGATCATCAAAATATGGCAAAGGGATAATTGTCACGCAGGTGACTTGCACGCCGTGAAGAGACTTGCGCACCGATGACTTGGAAGCTTGAGAACATGTGCACCTATGGTGTTTCAAGATTAGAAGATTAAAATATGGAAATGGAAAGAGGATCATGCAAGTTTGTAATTGGGTCGCGGAAGTGACTTGCAGGGGAAGAGACATGCGCGCCGAGACTTGCGCACCGAGGAGAGACTTGTGCGTTGTCGCGCAGGGGTGACCAAATTCCAATAAATACTGGGCCACTCCTCCTCATTATTCACCGGAGTTCAACATTTTGAAGATTCAGAGCTCCCGTCGCGCAGGTGTGGTGGTCGCGCAGGTAGTCGTGTGTCACGCAAGTGGGACTTGCGCGCCAGTACTGGAAGTTGCGCGCCAAGTGTTAGTTGCGCACCTGAGGTGGTTTAGGCGAGGAAGGAAGTGAGTCGTGCAGGTTTGGAGTTACAGAAACATGAGTCGCGCAAGTAGTTGAGGAATACATTCATGCCAGTTGTGACTTGCGCGCCGATACTTGCGTGACGTGGTAGACTTGCGCGCCAAGTAAGATTGATTCCCCTGCCTTATTTTGGGGCCGCGTGGAAGCTGGACGATTTCCTGATACCTTCGATGCAAATTGAAATTCATCTATGGGTGAAAGTTGGGATTCAATAGAGCATCTACATATAGAGGAATATGCATTTCTTCATGCAAGTGAAGAGACCTACAGGTCTATAAACTTCAAGTGGATCCTTTCCAGAGCAGTGAGCAAAGGAAGAGGAAGAAGGTGATCCTGTCCACTGGCAGTGAGCCAGAGAGAGAGAAACAGGGAGTGCCCTTTGGAAAACCAGTGAGATGACCCTAAACTTTGTAATGGCAGTGATCATGGGAATATAAGTGATCTATCCCGAACCATTGTATCCAAATCTAGTGAAAAATAGTGGAATTAGGTACGACCGACAACTTGTCGGTGTATGCTCCTTGGACGTAGCCCAGTGAGGGTGAACCAAGTAAAAATCTCTATGTCTTCCTGCCTACCTCCCTGCGTTGCATTTAAAGCATCATCGTTAGATAAAGAAGAAAATAAGTGATCATAATAAACACACAAGTGAAAACCAAGTGGCCATTGTAATAAAGAGGTCAATATCCAGTGGGGCAGGAAGAACTTTGAAAAAGAATACCCTTTCCCTGATTCACCCCCCCTCTCAGGGTATATAGGATCCTATTGGTCCTAACACGTACTGTTTGTAATTTCCAAAATAAAAGGAAAATATCCAAAATGTTTTCTAATTATACCAAATTTATTGTTATCTTCATAATGAATCTTACGTCATTGATTGGGGAGAGTTGGTTATCGAGAATAACATGACAATTGTGGAGGAACCAGAAAGGGTTTTAAGATCACGAAGATAATGTTTTTAAGGTAATTAACATTCCCATAGTTCATTAATTGTAGATTAATGGTGTCTTAGAGGAATTCACATAGGAGAATGTGATTAATATGTATTTCCAATAGCATTATTTTTTTTATTTTGTCCTTGTTTTGTTTTTCATTGATGATGTAATGTTTGAACCTTACCGATTTTATGATATGTTCATTATTTTCCCCTTACTAGTAATGTGTGCAATAGATTCTAGTTCATGAATATAAGGTAACCCATTCTAAGAAAGACACTTTATTTTTAAAACATGTTTTAATAACCATGAAGGAAAGTTAGTTCCACCTAAATAAAAAAAATATCTTGATTTAGAAAGAATAATTCCAAGATATTTTTTCTTAGGGAAGTGTTATGGGATAGATACAATGGTTTTTGGATTGGGATTTTTAGAGTTCAAAAAGTGTAGGTTAGTGGTTATTTGGAATAGAAGAGGCCTATGGCTGCTGTAAAATATTTTGGTGGTTTTATTAGTTAGATAGTGGTGTTCTAGTATTTGGGGTGTAATGATATCCCTTAGCAGTGTCTAGAAGAAATGATTTTTTAAAATTTTCCATTTTTTTGTTCAGATTTAAATTCTTTTGGATGGGAATAATTTTAGTGATATTTGATGAAAGTTACTATCATTATAAAATATATTATTTTTTTTCTTAGACATGGTGGAGTCAAGAGGGAGTCCATAGTATTTTAAATATAGTTTTTCTATGTTTATTCTCTTGATCACTTTTTCCGTTTATGTCGCTGGGTTATTTTTTCATGAAGTAGGTTGGTCAGTCGTGTGGTATGTCAACAAGGTCACTTGTTTCCATCATTCAGTTAATTATTTTTGTGTGTAATATGTTGGTTGATCATGCAGCCGGTTGACATGATATCTTGTTTTCATTGTGTATTCATTTGTTTGTTCCTCTAGTATGTAGGTTGGTCATCCATTATGTTATAAAAATAACTCGTTTCCTTTATGAGGTTAGTTCTATGTCCTTGAAGTAGGTTGGTTGTTCGTCTTTTTGAATAGAAAAGTCACTTGGTTCCTTCATGAAATAATTTGTCTGTTTATGTGGTGGGTTGGTTGGTCATGCTGTTAGATTGTATGATAACTTGTTTTCTACATGGGGTCAATTCATGAATTATCTAAATGTTTGAAATTTAATGTTTCTCCCAAAATAAAACTAGAAGTCATGAATACAAAATTCTTACATAAACGTGGTTTAAAATATTTAATCAAGGGTATTTAATGGACATTTTGAGTGGTATAATCATATCCTTGATTTTTATAGATATCCAAGGTAGTTAATAAGTCCTTCCATGTGGAATTTAGTGAGAAATGAATTAATGGTTAAATAAAGTCTATCATTCAATATGAAATCATGATTCTTTCATATCTTTAATGCCAAAATGAATATCATTCCTTAATTTTTTCCTACTTACTTTCTCTTGAGATGGGAGGTTGTAGAACCTTTCCCTTATATTCATGAAACTCTTCTGTCATTTCTTCGAGTTCTTCCTATGAGAAATCAATCCCATCTATTCAAGCCCATTTTTTGGTTTATTAAATCAAATGAACATTCTTTTTTCCAGGTAGGGGATCCTCATTATCTCCATAATAATATATATGTGTATAGATTTAGTTCTTTTTTCCATTGGGTGGATAAAAAGGATCATATTAATATAGATAATTATTTTTTAGTCTGAAATTTAGGGGAATGACGTGAAATCCAATTTTTCATTAATTTTTATTTCATATATGATGGGATTATACATTATTGTTAACATTATGGAAAAGAACTATTGTTGGGAACCTTGATTGAGAAGTAGTTGATATTTTTGTGAGACACTTACATTTTTTATTATTTTATTTTTCCATGAATAAAATTCTAAGAAGATATATACAAAAAATTCATTTTTTTCCCATTGGAATCCAGTATTTTTATGATAATAACCTTTCTTAATGAGATAAATCAATGTAAGCCCTAAACCTAAATTTTTTAAGTTGGGATGTGATATTATGCATGGTCACTGAAATTGTATTGACTTTTGTGATATGGGTTATTGTGAGATGGTAGGGGAGATCACCTGAGTTATGAAATGTGTGGGGTAGTGATGTACTGATTGGTTTTCATGGGATGTGATGTGGGATGTTTTGTGATGGTGGTAATGTGTGGTTGTTACAATGTGTGGATATTTTAGTGAGATGGATTGGTGGATGTCATGTTTTAGAGATGGTTGATGTGATATTGGAGAGATCTTCTTTATTTTGGTTGTGTTAGTTACCTAATTATCCATGAAATAAATTATAATGCTAATGAATTAAACGAATTATGTTGGTAAATGAATAAAAATGATATGGAATAATTTAGTTGTAATTGGATTGAATGAATTGAACAATAAATGAATGGGTTGTGTAAATGAAAATGAAATGCTTACTAAATGGGTGTTAATGGGAAATCCTTAAATATAAGAAATGGTGGTACTATTAATTGAATGTGTAAATGGGTGGTTATGTGTGGTATTATGTAGTGTGATGAATTTAGAGGTGGAATTAGTCAAGGTGGATATTGTACAATGTAGTGGTGGTGATGTGATATACCCCAGTGCATTTGATATAAAACCATAGATCTGGTATTGAATGTTATCTTTCTATCAATTTTTTTTTATTTCAATACATTCCCCACTATAGGTGGATAACCTTACCAATTTTATTTTTTCTTGAGTTTTAGGTGTTTTCCACAATATCTAGTTTAGTGGTGCTATAGATAGATGGATACCCCCGTATACCAACTCTTCCTTTAGAAGCAGGGATGATTTGGTTTATTTTTAGAGATTACCTAGTAGTGATGAGGATGTAGTATGTATTGGGGGCCATTTGTGGTAGGAGGAGTGCATAAGGTTGATTTCCATCACATTTATGAAACCCCAATTCCTTTGTTATGTGATGTGGTTATGATTTTATTTGTTGAGGATGTGATGTGATGATGAATGATTATCTCACCATATTCTAGATCCTATTAGGGTGGGGTAGGTTGGGATGCATCATGACCCATACCATAGATTATTTGATATGTGTGTGATATGTATGGAATGCTTAAAAGTATTTGAAGTTTGATGTTGGGGCATGATAATGGAAAATATATTAGGGAGTATTTCCAAGAATCCTTTTCTTTATGTTACTGATATTATATTACTATATTGGATGTTTGATTTGGTGAGTGAGCTATGGGGTGGATGGTATTGAATTGTTGACTTGTTTGGGTGCATGTTGGTCACATTGTTTGTTTATAGGCGCATTAGAATAATCACTTAACATGTACAATTGAGACCTTGGGTATCATCCTTCTAAGTATTCATGTTATTATCACCCTACGTATATAATTGTTTTTCAGGTTTCTTAGAGGACATTGTGGACTGATTTGGACATTAATAGGTTGGGTTTTGGAGATGTTTTTGAGTCACTTTCATATGACTTGTCTTTTGGTATTGATACAGAGACATTTATTTGAATTTTTTTTGACATTGCTCAGGAATTTTGGGATGTTTTTGGTTTACTTTTATATTATATAATGGATTTTCTTTGTTTTTGATAATACTATCTCTAGATACTATACATCATTGAGGGTAATGCTTCTCATATGTTTGATTTTATACCCTCAGTGCTAGTCTCTAACTCGGGGCCTAATAGAGGTAGGACTCAAAGGTTATAATCTATCTTCTTTCATTGCCACCCTAGGAGGGGTACCTTTATGGGGAGGGGTTGTGACATTAACTAATACATGATCAACATTAAATGATATAATTCAATCTTCATAGAGAGTTTAACACATTTTTATTCTGTTTATATGAAGGATTAAGAGAAATATCATCATTAGTGGCTAAAGAATCTCAGAATCTATAATGATCTTACTCACCTAGTTCTAAGACATATTTCTTACTGGAAAAAGTCCATCTAATATTTTGGGATGGTGTGTTTGTGATAGTAATCACTCAAAGGTTAGAATATGATATGTCTATAACCACTTGTATCATTAGGTTGATTTTATTATAAAATATTTGACTCATTATCTACCAGATAATAACAATGAGTAGGTACCCACATTGACACTGAAACATGTAAAAATTACGCGTTCAATTTCATGTTTTTATTTATTATTCATTCATGTGAGGATGAGATTAATATTTTTAGGGGACTAAATCCTACATACCATTGAGGTTATGTTCATGGGAAATAAATTTTAAAATAAATAACTTCTAATTAAAACTTCCACCCTTAATAGTTGTGAAAACCACTATTAGGGAATTTAATAATTGAAATAAAATCTAGGATATGAAATGGCTTAATATCTAGAATTTTAGGTTGAACTTAATCCTTAATTAATACCTAGATTGAATAAAACATTATTTAAATAACATAAAAAATCCATAGTAACTAGCGTCAAGATACTGAATATATTTAACAAATCCCCACAATATATCATAAAACTATATATGAATGAAAGAAAATAGTTTCATTGGATCTCAGAACATTACATATTCATATAAACCAACAAATAATCTATTGGGTAACCAAAATTCCCTTATTGATCATTGGTTCTCTATCAATTATGCATTATCATTAATTTTAAAACTAATTCAAAAAAAACATGATTCTTTGTTTTCATCACATTCCAATCAATATATTAGTTAAAATCAATTACCATACAAAAAAACAAGGATAATTAAACCCAAATTTCTAAAAACTATATCATCCTAAAATTCATGGGAATTAAACAAAATATTTATGAACATATTAAAATAAAAAATAATGAAATATCATATTAAAAAGTACTAAATCAGAAATCATTAATTTAAGTTATTAAAATATAGAAATCATAATTGTTATATGCTAGAAAAAAATTGTATTTATTGATTACTATACTATTTTCAAAAAAGTAGGGAAGGAAATTCATGATATAATAAATATATAAATATATTTAATATCCCAAAATTTAAATTTTATGAATCAATATCACTCTCAATCATAGAGATAATCAATAGAAAGAAAAGTAATGGTCTATAAGACATAAAAGTTCAATTACAACAAATAAATAATAATAATTGAGAATATATTCACATCATGAGTTAATATGATGAGTCTAACATAACTAATGGAGGAATATTAGAAACAAAACCCTACCTTAAATGACTTACTTGAATATATTATCAATAATAGATTAAATAGATTGATTTCATAGAATAAATAATGGATTCTAATGACATTAGAGATGATTTTATTTCTATGTTTAATATAAAACAATAATTCATATATATATATATATTCAAGCTGAGATCACCTAAATGACCAAAAAAATTTATTGTCTTAGAATGATATAGGGTTGTTACATTATAGTAAACACTTTATTTTATAATAATGGTGTGGTTTTAATTTCAGAAAAATGTCCATAAAATAGTAAAAATTCAATTTTTATCAATAATAAAAGGACTAAAATATATATAGATCTATAAAATAAATTGAAATAAAATTTTAAAACTCTTTATAAAGAAAGAAACAAGTCATAAAATATAATACAAATATATTCATAAAAATTACAGGATACATTACATTCCACCATTATATATATATACATTATTTTAGGGTATTTTTGTTGAATTGATATATATATTTGAGATATAAATTATCTTAATGGAAAATTAATATCAATTATAACACAATATATATTTTATATTATAAAGAACATATTAATATGTTTATTATTTTTTAATTTCAATGGATGATATAATGATAATAAAATTTGAAGAATATATGATAAGGTCATCATTTATTTATTATAATCTTTTAAAATTTTTGTTTCCTTGTATATTATTAATAAAATACTAAATAAAATTATTATTTTATGTGATATAGAATTTAATAAATATGATGAGGATAAAATATAATTTTAATTATTTAAATTAATATGTCATTAAAGAGTATTGAACACATAATATTAACTAAATTAGTTTTCATAATTATGATAATCATATTTGTAACTATATAAAAACATGAAATGGATACTTTAATTATATTCCAAATATTATTTCAAGGAAGAATAATTACTATATGTTCACTATTAATAGTGGATATCAACCATTTGATGAAAAATAAAGGATAATTTAATCATTAGGAAGCATTCTAAAATGCTATTCTTTTATATTTTTTCCCCAAAGAAGATAATGATATAAAAAATAATGACTAATGAATATGAAGATAATGTTTGAAATATCCATGAATAAATTAATAAATGTTCATTTATTGGGAGAATCATCATTCATTAAAGAACACTTTTTATATATAATGATAATATTATTACATTGACATTTAAATATTATTATTTTTCTACTTATTAAAATAATTATATATATATATATATAGTTTTTTCAATTATATAAACAAAAACTAATGTGTGTTTTTCTATTTATATTATATTAAAATATTTTGACTATCAAAATACAAAAAATTAGGAATGGAATATCCATTTGTGTTGAGACCCCAGATTTATTTGACGGTGGATCACCTTTTTCATTCTCTAATATGGATAAGAAATCACACCATGAGATTCAGGACCAAGTCATTTATTTGAGTTATTTATGGATTGTTTCAATAGTACACTTCTCCATAACCAATCACCGCTACATAATCTCTTATTTGAATTCTAAAAAGATAATTTATTTAGAATAGTGGATATAAAAGAGGATTGAAAAATAGGTGTCCCACAAACTTAATGTTCATGAATATTATATGATGTTCATAAATGATATGTATTGGTGATAATAAAAATTGTGATAATTTATTAAATATCAAAAATAAAAGATAGTATTTATGAAAGAATATTATTTTCAATTGTAAAAACAATTCTAAATTGAATTTTAGATGGATTAAAATATAACTGTAAATAATATTTTGGATAGATCATTATTTAAATAAAAAAAATTTAATTTTATTTATGTTGGAATAAAACCCCAAATATTATTTATGATTATTTCCTTATTTACATTATAAAAATACATGGTCTAATATATTTAGTGATGGTTTTTCATAAATACTTCTTAATTATGATGTATCATTATGAAACATATCATTTCTTATCAAATATGATCACAAATAAGAAGTCCAAAAATATGGAAACATTTGTATAGATTTATTAAAACAGAATATCATTCATATAATATAATCATAATATGATGAAACTAATTTAATCAAGTATAAAAAATTATTTTTAATTATAAATAATTATTATTAGGTAACTTTTTTCCAAATATAATTCATGAAATTAGAAAATATTTTTTGTGGACTCTTACAATAATATTGAACACCTTTTATCTCAAAGTCAGCTTAAATATATTTTTGTCAACAATTTTTATAGAAAATAAATAAAACTCAAGTTTTTTAGTTATATGTGTCACTTTATGATGCATTTACACAACATATTCTCACCAATCATTAGTTTGTAGTGAGAAAATTGAAAAAACAAACTACTATTTTTTCCAAAACAATTTTGAATATTCCAATAACTCTATAATACAATCCAATACCATACAATCGTAGATATTTGATATTACATTATAAATATATAGTGTATATATTTTTATATTTATTATTCATTCTTAAATGTAACACCAAATATAATTAGTGTAAAATTCCCCTTAAATAAAACATGATCACTTCATAATATGTTTTTTCACACAAAACTAAACAATAAGGAACAATACCTTATTTTATTTAGGATTAGAATTTCAATATAAAATAAAATATATTAAAAGATAAAAATTAAAACAGTTTTAAGAAAATTTAAAAATAAATAAAAACATAAGTTAATAAAAATGCAATGAGATTGTAATATTTATTATCCATATATACCATGAGGATTATACCACTAATGATAACTATATAAACAATAAAACATGTTATAAATATGATAAGAAATTTTATAAAAGAAATTATAAAATGAACTGAGTTATTTTATGAAGTTTGTGAGTTTAAATATAGGAATGTTATATTGTTATTATATATATTTCTAATTATAAATATATGGTCATTGGTTTTATATAGTTGTTGGGTATATTATTCTATTTGGTATTATAACGATAAATGATATAAATTATAAGTTTTGTAAAAATAAAATTATATAATTAGTTAAAATATAATCATTATAATATATCCATAGTTGTCGTGAGTGTAAATAAAAGTAAGATTATTATAAAATTGATATATAAAATGTGTATCAATTACATCATGCTATAGAATTTTTTTATTGGGATCATTTTTTTGATCTAGTAAATGTGGTAGAACTGCAAGGTTCTGACTGATAGCATTTCCAATATGAACTATAATAAGTTAGTATTGAAAGAAATCATCTATGGGAGAAGTTTAATCTTGTAGAAATCACTATTATATCCATACTATTTGAATCACCCACCATAGGTTCCACCATTTTCTATCTTACCCACATATCCTCTATGTAGGTCTTGAGATATTTTTTACATAAAATATAGGATGATATAAACATGTGATTGTTAAAGTAAATAATTATATATATATATATATCATTATTACATGTATTTTTTATAATTTATGATTTTTTTAAAAATAATTTTTAAGAATGATTTTAATTAAATGAGAAAAAAATTGAAAAATATATTTATTGATAAAATTAAATATGTTTTTAGAAAATATATAATTAATTTTAATGAATCAAGAATAAAATCATTTAATATCAAAAGAATGATTTTTTCAATGAATGATATTTTAAATATGTAACTTATTTTCTTTAAATTAATTAAATTTATTACTAATAAATTTTTTTTTCTAAAATTTATATACAATATTTATAATACGCATACATTTAAAAAATATTAATTATTATTAATGAGAATTAAATAAGAATAAATTAATTTTAATACTAAAAAACAATTTTCTAATTTTTTATATGTAATGAGTTCTTATATTGAAATTTTTTATCACTTTAAAAAGTAAATACCAAAAAATAGATCTAATACATAGAATTGGTATTTAAAAATTAATTAATATGGTTAATTTCATTTTGGGCCAACACATAATTTATCTAGGTGAATAGTAAATTATTTCGGTAAATTATAAATATGGTAAAATATAGTACATTGCTAAAATATTATATAAGACATATAAAATAAAAAAAAATTGTTAATGGAGTTAATCTCAAGATTCATTTAATTTTACACATATATTCCACTTTCCATGTTAAAATGACCTTCCACAACCATTTAATAATGATAATTTACAATAATATACCCAAACACATTTATAAAAGGATCCATCCACCAATACATATAGTCCCAGAATTGTTGATACCATGAATGAATAAGATGGTGAGTTCTATTTTAGTTATTACCCTATGAAGTGTATTGAGATCCACTGTGAGTTTTCAATGAATTGGAGATGAAGATGGGTCCCCAAGAATTATGGTGTTTGTCTATGGAATAATAATTATAGAAGAAAAGTGGATATGGTTCTTATATTTTCTTTTACTAATAACATAAATATGTTTAAAACTCAGTTATAATAATGTTTTTAATCTAATTTTGGTTATTCTATGTTGATTATAGGTGTTTTAAATTGTTTTGATATTTTTGGAAGAAGTTATGATGTAGATATGTTTTGGAAGTAACTGATGTTTTTGGAATTGTAAGATCATAGATAAAATATTGGTGAGTATCAATATTAATGTATCAAATAGTTAACGATTCATGATTTCATCCAAGAATTTTTTTCATGATGATAAATTGACTAAGTCTAGATGATAAGAAATTTAGGAGAGAATAAGTTGGGGAATCTCAAAATTATAGAATCTTAGGTATTCAAATGTTAGATGTATTGAAGAATTAGAATATTTTTTATGAATCTATACCGTGATACAAAAGATAAATAATATGGTATGTAATTTCTTCTTGAAGAATATCATCTGATATTTAATTAAGGTGAATTTTCCAGATGATAAAAGATTGGATTAGAAACATGGAAAATGGCATACCTAGGAGTTAATTTAATCAATATTTGAAGGTCACTATGAGAATGCATGGTTACGAATTTAAAAAATGGGATATATAAAGATGAAATTTATAATACATAATAAAAACATTAAAAATATTGAATTTTTTTTTAAAATTATTCTATGTGTAAAGGTATCCTTAAAAATATGTAAGAGGATCTTTGAGTTGATGGATTGAAATTCAGAAAATTATTCAATATATAAAAGTTACATTCCCAAATATATATGTGTGTCCATTATAATAAATAAGTGTTATTATTAGAAGAGTAGGTTATAAATTCCATAAAGAAAATATTTAGAGGTAAATTTTTGAGGTATAGAGATAAATTTTAAACAAAGGAAACACACAGGAGTATTTCAACTCATATTTAATGGTTATTATAAGGTAAAATAAAACATGAAAGGGTAATTTATTTGATTACTAATGGTTATCCTGGATTTTTACAGAAAATGCAATGGTTACTCAACAATATATAGTGAACCATAGGTGTTCTAGAATGAGTCCAATTATTAGATTATTAGAAGTTAATTGGGTGCCTTTGATGAAGGATTTCTAGAAGCTGAGAAGAATTCAAATATTTAAAAATGATGATGTTTGATATGTTCTGTTATTGATTAAAAAACATAAAGAGAAATCATGATGCAAGATATTTTAGAATATGTTTAACTGATGAGTAAATTTTTTCTAGTTTTATATTTCTCTTCTATTTAATTAAACTCTTAATTAAGATAAAACATCAGAAAATCATTGATTTTTGTTACTTTTAAAAAATCTGGGTTTTTAAAAAAAACATTAAAATAATATTTTACTATTTTTATTTATATTCAAGTTTAATAGTGAATGTATTAATTGTTCTTGGTTTGATATTTTAATTGTTTAAAGGATTACAATTTTGTTTCAAAATATTTTGAATAAATTTTGAATTAAATTGTTGGACTCGTCATGTGTTACTCATGTTTTAATGATCAAAAATCCTATTACTATTAATTAATCTCAATCTTCATTGAACATCTTACTAATGCTGTTCAATCTCAATAATAGGTACACATCATGTTTTAATGATAACAAATCTTCTGGATGATAATTACTCTATTTATTATTTACAATTCTTATGCTTGATCACAATTCTCACATATATTATCACACCTTTATATTTATGATTGAAGCTCTTTTACTCTCTAGTGATTAAACATAATCCATGTTCAACATATTACTGTCTAAGTCCAAATAAAGATATTTGTCTAAGTATGGAGACACTGTGAAGGACTCACCGTGACCCAGACACCACGAAGGACTCACCGTGACCCAGACACCGTGAAGGACTCACCGTGACCCAGACACCGTGAAGGACTCACCATGACCCAGACACCGTGAACCAGTCACCATGACCCAGACACCGTGAAGGACTCACAGTGACCAAAACACCATGAAGGAATCACCGTGACCTAGACACCATGAGGGACACACAGTAAAGGGGAAACTGTGAACCACACACCAAGAAGAAGACACTGTTTACTTAATCACTATGACACCGTTTCTTATGTTTTTGTCAATATTATTTAAATAATGCTAATGGTAATATTAGTTGTTTTTAATGCATTTAATGTTGTTTAATGATAGTTTTTGGCATGTCATGAAACTGTATTTCGTACCTATGAAAAGTGAATCATTCCTACTACCAAAACTCATGGAATATAAGAAAGACTGAGATGCAGTACACAAAAAGAAGAGAAAACATGAAAGTGGGAAATCAAGAAAAGTGTGACAATACAATGGGAAGAACATACATACATCGGAGAACAATCCTGAACAAGAAGGAGATTGCAAGACCTTCAGAGAACTCTCATGAGTGTAATCCAATACTACTGAAGAACAAACGACGAATCAAGAGACCTTTCTCACTTCTGAAGAAGACAAGATGAACTACGACACTCTGTTTTTCAATAGAAAAATAAGAGAAGGACTCAGAAGCATTAATGCTAAATCCAACTAGTCCAGAGCTACATTGATAATCACTAGATCTTTCTAAACTCTCATCTATCTTCTCTATGTCATTTATTTATTAACTTTCGATTAGTGTGGTGTACTCTGTATATCTTTTACAAACACTGTCTCTTGAACTGAACTAGAAGATATCAAAATCCTCACTCAAATTCTCTTAACTCCTGTTTACCCACATAAAATGTGGAAGAGGTCCTTGTGTGACCTGGTCTTTGTTTTGTTTCCCACGAAGAACAGTGGTAGAGGTCCCTACGTGGCCTGGATAGTTTTGTAAACTGTTGTTAACACCGATCCAGGGTGTGGATCAAATTTATATATATATTTGAGAGGACAAAGTCTCGTCTTGGGACTGAAACTCTTTTTATATCTTCTGTGCATCTTTAATTTATTCTTAAAGTATACTACATATATCTTATTTATTCCGCTGCTATTACATTGAAATAAAAAACTATTTTGAAGCTTCTTTGATAGTTAAATTAGCAAGTGTTTACCCTTATTATAAATAAATATGTTAGCTTAAAAAGTTATTTTTACATTGTGGTTAAATTAACTGATACCTAATCAATCTTTGAGAAGCTAAGTGGACATTTAAAATCTGTATAAATTCACTATAGTTTAACTTATTTTATAAATTGGGGGATTTTAACTAGACAATATTTTAACAGAAATTTTAATTGGAACTCAATTCACCACCCACTTGAGTGTCCACTCTGACCAACATTTGTTATCAAAGGCTTAGTTTTTTTAAGGATTTTGAAGATACTTTGTTTTTCAACTGTGATTTTAGTTGCAACTTTAAAGATCTTAAATTTCTGTTAGTTCTAAATTTGTATCTCTTTAAATTATCTTTCTAAAATCTAGTTATGGATAATAGACTAGAGGGTGCTGCTACTAACATGCCACCTTTCTCAATGGTACAATCTAAGATCAATGGAAACTAAAAATGAAAATTCATTTAGAGAGCATGTGTTTTGATATTTGGACTTCCATAGAATCAGAATATAAACATCCCACTACAGTTGTATCCACATGGGATGAACCTACAAAGACTGCTTACAATAATAATTGTAAATCTTTGAATTCCATGTACTATGCTTTGTGGGATGAAGAGTTTAACATAATTTCTACATGTAAAACTGCTTTTGAAATTTGGGATACCTAGGGTGTTTCTCATGAAGGAACAACCAATTTTAAAAGAAATGAGATTAAATACTTATACTATTAAATATGATAATTTTAAAATAAAGACTGATGAACCTATTTCTGATATGTATCTCAGGTTTAATGAGATAGTCAATACAATGAGTTCATTTGGTAAAGTTGTTCCAGCAAAGGAACAAATTATGAGGATTCTGAGATGTTTACCAGAACGATGGAGAGGGACCTCTGTCTCAATAAGAGAGTCATGTGACATTGCTGCTCTACCTGTAAAAGAACTCATTAGTAAGCTTATGATGTATGAGGAATAACTCAAGGTGAGTAAAGAAGAAGAAGATTAACCTATGAGAAAATCAGTGGCTTTCAAGACTACTGCTTCAAAGAGAAAGGACAAAGATAAAGCTCAACTACCTACTGACAGTTCAACCAGTGAAAATTCAGACTCTGATAGTGATGCTGAAATGGCTCAGATAGCCAGAAGGTTTAAGAAATTTTATAGGAAGAATAAATTCATCAGAAAATAAAATTACAAAGGAAAGTATAATAATAAGGGACATTGGAAGAAGGATTAGAAAAAGACAGATAAAAGTGATGAAGTTGTCTGTTATGAGTGCAAAAGAAAAGGACATATTAAAGCAGACTTCCCAAAGCTCAAATTCAAGAATAAACATGATTACAAGGACAGTAAGTAAAAAAGGCTATAAAGGCTACTTGGAGTGCTTCTGAGGATAGCTCCAATGAATCTGAAGCTTCTGAGACTGAAACTAGAAATAAGGAAAACATGTGGTTTATGACAAACACATCCGAGGTAACCCTAGATACTCCTACTTTAAATTAATATTATTCTGAATATAGTGTAGAATCTGATTCTGATTCTGAAAAAATGACTAGTAAGGAATTGATTGAATATTTTAATATGCTGGAAGAGACATGCAATGAACTTAAGGATAAATACAAATCATTAAAGAAACATCATGCTCTCACTGCTACTTCTAAAACCGAACATACTATTGAAAAAGAGAAAAATGCTCAACTGTTAAGGGAGAACACTGAACTAAAAATGTCTAATGAGCAACTTAGAAATGATTTAGAGAAGTTCACAGATGGAAGTGAAAAACTAACTCAAATGCTAAGAAAGAACATTTCACCAAAATACACTACTAGAATAGGCTACAAACCTCGACAAAGACTGATTACTAAGAATAGATTTATTCCTAAATCTGGACAAAATACTGCTAGTTCTAGTTCTGGACATTTATATTCTTCAACTAGTTATATTCATAGATAGGGATCTAATAAGGGTTTTCTTTCAAAATCTGTTGATTCTAAAAAACATAATGAGACCCATAAGACAAATTTCAGTACCTAAAGTTTTGTTAGTTAACCTGTCTGGACCCAAGAAAATCTAGTTACCAAAATCATTTCCTATCTAAATCTGTTTTGTAGGGAACCTTCTTAAAGAGCACCTGTAGGAAGACTTGGTACATGGACAGTGGATGTTAAAGACATATTCCATGAGACTTCTCATGCTTTAAAAGATTAGTCAGAATTGATGGAGGCTTTATCACCTTTGGTGATAATTCTAAAGGGAAAATCATCAGCTTAGGCCAGATTGGTAACACTGACTCAGTTTTAATTTCTAAATTTTTATTTATTGATGGATTTAAATATAATATGTTAAGTATTTCCCAGTTATGTGATGATGGTTTTAATGTTAAATTTGAAAATGATTCTTGCAATGTTTTTAATTCTAAAAATACTTTATTATTTTCTGCCCTGCGAAATGAAAATGTTTATGCTGTTGATTTAAATTATTTAGCCATGAAAAATATTACTTGTTTAAATGATTTTCATAAAGAGTATTGGATTTGGCACAGAAGATTAGGACAAAAAAATATACTTTCACTTATAAAACATACTAGGAAGAACATAGTGAGAGACCTACCCAAACATGAGTTTCCAAATGACAAAGTGTGTACTCCCTGTCAAAAGGGATTGCAACACAAAATCTCTTTCAAACCAAAGATAGAAGTCTCAACTTATCAACCTCTTGGGTTGGTTCAAATGGATTTGTTTGGACCATTTAGAGATTATAGCTTAAATGGGAAGCACTAAGTCTATGTCTTAGTAGATGACTTTTCTAGATATACTTGGGTATACTTCTTAGCTCACAAAAGTGATGCTTGTTCATACTTTATTAAATACTCCAAATATGTAGAGAACCTTAGTGGAATTAAGATTAAAACTCTAAGAAGTGATCATGGCCATGAGTTTGAGAATCATGAATTTGAATCCTATTGCTCACAAAATGTCTATAGTCATAACTTTTCTGCCCCGAGGACACCTCAGAAAAATGGTGTAGTAAAAAGGAGGAATAGAACCGTAAAAGAAATTTCCAGAACCATGCTAAATGCGTATGACCTGCCAATTTACTTTTTGGCTAAAGCTATGAATATAGCTTGTTATATTATCTGGGGAGTCTTGATCAGACATGTTCTTAAGAATACCCCTTATGAGTTGTGGAACCATAGGAAACCTGAGGTTCACTATTTCAGAGTCTTTGGATACAAAGTCATTATTCTTAATACCAAATATAATATTGATAAGTTTGCATCCAAGAGTGATGATGGAATTTTCCTAGGTTATTCTATTTCTAGTAAAGCCTATGGTGTTTTTAATAAAATAACCAAGTGTGTGGAAGAATCTGTCCACATCAAGTTTGATGAAACTGATCCACATGAGCCTAAAACCTCTCTTGAAAATATTGAAAAAGATTTATCTATTCTAAACCTTAATGAAAAATTAAATGAACCTTCTATAATGAAAACCAGTTCTGGAAAATTTCCAGAACCTGCTTCTATTGATTCCCAACCTGTTGATGAACCTTAAGTTTCTAGTCCTACCTTTACTAGATCAACTATAATTCTAAAGAATCATCCTTTAGATGCAGTTGTAGAAAATACTGATAGAGGGACACAGACTAGAGCTTCTCTTAGAAATCAGGTTGAACATCAAGCCTTCTTGTCACAGCTTGAAACTAAAAACATTGATGATGCTATTAATTATGAATTTTGGGTAATTTCTATGCAAGCAGAACTCATTCGGTATGAAAGAAATAATTTTTAGAATCTTGTTGAAAGACATAAGGAAACGTTCACAATAGGCACTAAATGGGTGTTTAGAAATAAAGTAGATGAATCTGGAAACATAGTTAGAAATAAAGCTAGGCTAGTTGCATAAGGCTATAGTCAAGAAGAAGTTATTGAATATGAGGAGACTTTTTCTCTAGTAGCCAGATTAGAAGCTATTAGGATTTTACTTTCTTATGTTGCACTTCTAAATTTTAAACTATATCAAATGGATGTCAAGAGTTCATTCTTAAATGGATATATTGCTGAGGATTTTTTTGTTGAACAACCACCTGGATTTTCAAACACTCATCCTCCAAATCATATTTTCAAACTATCAAAAGCTTTATATGGTTTAAAGCAAGCTCCAAGAGCTTGGTATGATAGATTATTTACTTTTGTAATTTCTAAAGGTTTTACAAAAGGAATAGCTAATCCTACTCTATTTATAAAACGAATTTCTAAAAATGTTTTAGTTCTACAAATTTATGTAGATGATATTATTTTTGGATCTTCAAAAACTACATTATGTACTGGTTTTTCTAAAATGAGGCAAAATGAATTTGAAATGAGTTTAATGGGTGAACTTAAATTCTTTCTTGGTTTTCAAATCATTCAAAATGATGATGGAATTATTTTAACTCAATGTAAATATACTAGAGATATTTTAAAACATTTTGTATTGGATAACACAAAAAGTAGTGACACACCCATGAGTACCACCTGTAAGATGGATCTTGATGAAAATGGTAAATCCGTTGATCATAACACTTATAGAGGAATGATTGGAAGTCTAGTCTACCTGACTGCTAGTTGTCCTGATATTATGTTTAGTGTGTGTATGTGTTCTCATTTTCAAGAAAACCTTAAAGAGTCACATTTAAATGCTGTAAAGATAATTTTCAAATACCTCAAGTATACTCCCAATTTAGGACTGTTCTATCCCAAAGGACAATCATTTGAATTAGTTAGTTACTATAATGTTGATTTTTTAGATGTAAGTTAGATAGAAAAAGCACCTTTGGAACATGTCATCTTTTAGGCAAGTCAATAGTATCATGGTGTAGTAAGAAACAAAATCTTGTTGCATTATCAACTATAGAAGCTGAATACATAGCTGCTGGAAGTTGTTGTGCACAAATTTTGTGGATGAAACACACATTACTAGACTATGGATATGAATTCAGACACGTCCCAATAAATTGTGACCACACAAGTGCTATTAATATTTCTAAGAATCCTGTTTCTCATTCTAGGACAATACATATTGATGTAAGACATCACTTTTTGAGGGATCATTATCAACAAGTTGATATCACTTTGGAATTCATTGGTACTGAATATCAACATGCTGATATATTCACTAAACCATTAAATTCTAAAAGATTAGACTACATCATACATGATCTTGGTATAATTAACCGTAATTAAATATTCAACTGATATTAACGTTTAATACTTTAATGTAATTTACTTTACAGTTTCATACTTACTGTTTCTAAGTTAATATTTTATGCTCATAGTCTGACAACTCACTGTCTCACCGTGACTATATAAAATTCTCACTATCCCACTGTGACGACTGTAAACTTTCTCACGATGATGACTGTAAACTGTCTCACCGTGATGACTAGTTTTCTGTCTCATCGTAATAACTATTCACGGTCTCACCATGAGAATTATGTTTATTCTTATTTTAACCCATATCACGGTAATTTTTATTTCACTGCTATTTGATTTCCCGCATTTTTGTTTTTATGACATTTGACATTCCCAAATGATAAAACATAAGGGATTCATTGGATTCTTTACTTGAACTCTCCCCTAAACCTTCTCTTCCCTCTAGTTTGAACCTTCAGTGAATTCCAAGGATGAAGTGTCGATCTTCACCCTCTTCTGAGAAGCGCCGCTCTAAGAAACAAAAGAGGATACCGAGGATAACTCCCTAAGGACCTCTAAACCCAAACCTGGTAAGCTGTACAGTTGTACCTGAAAAAGAGGATTTCCCTGAATGGTTGTTGTCTAGAAGATCTTTAGTTTTGAATGTTTTAAGAGAACAAGGATAGATTGAATGGTTTACTGGATAGAATAGACCGATTTACCCAAGGCTTGTATCTCAATTATATCAGTATGTGAAGTTCTATTTTGAGTTTGGAGAAAGCTTTATGGTGGCCAGCTGGATCGAGGGTCAGAAGTGCTCTTTCTCTTCAAGGCAGTGGGATTCATACCTAAGAATTCCACATGAAGATGTTTGTGAAGATTACCAGAGAGAACCTCCTCCAAAAACCAACATCTTTTACCTACAAAATGCTTTAGAAAGTCTAACTAGAAATGGCACTAAGTGAAGGGCCACAGATGCTGAACTAGATGGGGAGACAAGAATTCTGTTCAAGTTTGTTCAGAATTTGGTTAGTCCAAGAAAAGGGGATTTTTCTATGATGAAGTATCAGGATGTGTTCCTGATTCACCTGTTGAAGAATGGCCATAAGATCAATCTGTGTAAGTATGTTATCGACCATATCTGTGAGCTAATCAAAGTAACTTCCAAATCCACCTCCCTGTTTTATTCAAGGATGATTTCAGTTATGCTAGTTGCAAAAGGGATGGTTGGACCGAATGAAGAAAAATTAGAGGACCTTGAAAACTAGCTATCCATTCCTATCATCAGATGGATTAAGATTAGATGGAATCCCTGGAAAAATAGGTGGGTTGAAGATAGCGATCCACTATATAAAAAGATTAATCTTGTTGACTATCCAAGAAGGACTAAGAACCTAGCTGATCCTGGTTTGGAACCAGATGAAGTGGATGAGTATTCAGAAGAAGAAGAACAAGAAGATGTAACACCTGAAGTACCACCTAGAGAAGAACCCAGAATACCTCAAATGGAAACAGTTCTGGTTGAAGAGGAAAGGGTTGTTTTCCCTGCTATTTTCCCTGCTGTTATCCCTGTTAAAATACCTCAAGGAGAGGAAGTTGTGGTTGAAAAGGAAAGGACTATGGATCCTTAAATTGTTCTTCATGAGGAAGAAGATCATCCTAATACTGCAAGGAAATTGGTTTTGCATGTTTCAGAATAGTAAGAATCCTTAGAGGCAGATCATGTTGAAGAGAATATTTCTGTTGAGTAAGAAGCAAGTCTGGAAGCTCATCCAGTGGAACAATCAGTTCCTGATATTATTCCATATGCTGAAGAAAGGATGGAAATTTCCTTTCAGCTAGAAAGATAATAGTTTACTGAAGATATTAGGGATGATCCTGTGGATCTTTTCCATGTTCCTGAACCTCAAGAATTTGTAAGGGAAACACAAGTTGAGGGGGAGGAACCTCAAAACCTTGATATTGTGGAAGCTGGATCTGCTGAAGCTTCTCAATCTTCTATCACATTTTTTTTGTACTCTCGGTATGTGTTCCCATGCTTTTATGATGTTAATGAGTCACAACAAGTGACTAAAACTGGAATGGATCTTTCTTCTCTGTTTCAACTGATGTCCTTAGCTCATCCAGAACTAGAACCAGAGACCCATCCTCATTCTGAATCAGAATCTGAGTCTGAAGATGACTCTAAACCTCAACCAGAATCTGAACCACTACCTTTACCTACATCCTTAAATGAGAATCACTCCTTTGTGATCAAAGATGATCTGAATGTTTTTAGAGAGACTTTGTTAGCTGGAGATGAAAAAATTGTCTCCACTCAACCTCGCCCAATGACTCAGTTAAGTCAATAAGATGCATAAATTCTCTTGGAAAATATTATCTTGAATATTCAACCAAGGATGATCCGAGAAATTCAAGAAGTCAGAATAGAGAATAAGTTTCTGAGTGATGATGTTGCAAATCTGAAAAGTATGGCAGCAAGTCTTCAGAATGAGTTTTCTTTGAGATCGGAGGCTGCTCCTGTTTCTTCCCCTGCACCTGTTGTTGTTTCTCCTGAGTCTTCTGATTCCCTCCTTTCTAGGGAGATTATGTCTCAAGTTCATCCGTACCTACCATATTTTGATGAAAAGATTGGATAAAGACACACCAAAATGCTTAACCGCATGAGAGAGATTGTGGAAAATCTGAATAAGCATACATATGAATACACTAGATGCCTCCAAAATGTTCTGAAACAGCTCAAAGTTCTAACTAAAACTATCAAGTCTTCACATGCTTCTAGTCAGACCTTCACACCTTCTTTGGATGATTCAATACTAAGATCCATAATAAAGGAATAACTTCAGAATGCCTTCAGGGGCTTAGATCTATCTTCTTTGTCAGAGGTGATTAAGAATAGTGATAGAGCATTGGATTTGGTTAGAATTCATTCTATGATATCCAATGATGATCAACAGGAGATCACCAAGAAAATAGATTTGTATCTCTCCTGGATTTTCTCTAAAAGTGATATGACAGATTACTTTAGATATCTTGTAGAAAATTTGATAATCCCTCAGGTGACTCAAGATTTTAAAGCTGAGGTTCAGAAACATACAGAGTTCACCAGATTATTGGATAGATTTCTGGAGAATAAGGATGATTTTGAAAAGGATATTAAATATGGTGGTGAAATCATTACTGATTTCATCAATCTTTTGAAGTTGTATCTTAATGTGCAGAGTACTGCTATAGTTGCTCCTGCTGCTGCACCACTTAGACCTGGTTTACCTACCTTAGCCTCAACTGCCATGACAGTTAGCCAAGCTCTTTCTCATATCTGGCCAGTCATTATTGACCACCCACAGCCTTGATATTCTAGTGCTCCTACTTTGGCTCCATCTGTTTTTTGAAGGTGTACCCTTACCCTCGTTGTCTACCACATCTATGCCTTCTTCTATTTCAGCACCAGCTCCTGATGCTGATAAATGCAAAGACAAGGTGGATCCCTGAAGTTTCCGAGGACTATTTTTATTTTTGATGGGATTTCTTTTGTTTTTTCATATTTTATTGTATTCTGAACCCTTTGTTTAATGCCAAATGCTATTTTTCATTTCATTCTCTATATTTTTTGATAAACCCAAAAGGGAGAGAAAATCTACAAGTGTGAAAAGGGGAGAAAACCTATAGAGAAAACCTATAATGTTAGTTCTATAATGATTTTTTCTATTCTAATATGCTATATTCTTTTATGTTACATTTCATTTATATTCTGACTATATATGATTTGTGATCATCAAAAAGGGGGAGATTGTTGGACTCCTCATGTGTTACTCATGTTTTAATGATCACAAATCCTATTACTGTTAATTAATCTGAATCTTCATTGCACATCTTTCTAATGCTCTTCAGTATCAATAATAGCTACACATCATGTTTTAATGATAAAAAATCTTATGGATGTTAATTACTCTTTTTATTATTTACAAGTCTTATGCATGATCACAATTCTCACATATATTATCACACCTTTATATTTATGATTCATGCTCTTTTACTCTCTAGTGATTAAACTTAATCCATGTTCTACATATTACTGTCCAAGTCCAAATACAAATATTTGTCTATGTATGGAGACACCGTGAAGGACTCACTGTGACCCAGACACCGTGATGGACTCACCGTGACCCAGACACCATGAAGGGCTCACCGTGACCACGACACCGTGAAGAACTCACTGTGACCCAGACATCGTGAACCACTCACCGTGAACCAGACACCCTGAAGGACTCACCGTGACCCAGACACTTTGAAGGACTCACCGTGACCCAGACACTGTGAAGGACACACCGTGAAGGACAAACCGTGAACCAAACATCGTGAAGAAGACATTGTTTACTTAATCACAGTGATGTCGTTTCTTATGTTTTTTTCAATATTATTTAAATAATGCTAACGGTCATATTTTTTGTTTTTAATGCATTTTATGTTGTTTAATGTTAGTTGTTAGCATGTTAGGAAACCGTATCCCATACCTATGAAAAGTGAATCAATTCTACTTCAAGAAATCGTGGAATATAAGAAAGATTGAGATGAAATACACAAAATGAAGAGAAACGTGATAGTGGAAAAGCAAGAATAGTGTGATGATACAACGAGAAGAACATACATACATCAGAGAACAATCCTAAACAAGAAGGAGATGGAAAGAACTTTAGAGAACTCTCATGAGTGAAATCCAATACTTCTAAAGAACACATGACGAATCAAGATACCATTCTCTATCCTGAAGAAGACAAGATGAACTACGACACTCTGTTTTTCAATAGAAGAACCAGTGAAGGACTCATAAGCATTAATGCTAAATCCAATGTGTCCAGAGCTACATTGATAATCACTAGATCTTTTTAAACTCTCATCTATATTCTCTATGTGATTTATTTATTATCTTTCGAGTAGTGTGGTGTACTCTGTATATCTTTTACACACATTGTCTCTTGCACTGAACTAGAGCATATCAAAATCCTCACTGAAATTATCTTAACTCATGTTTACCCACGTCAACTGTGGAAGAGGTCCTTGTGTGACCTGTACTTTGTTTTTTTTTCCCACAAAGAACAGTGGTAGAGGTCCCTGCGTGGCCTGGACAGTTTTGTAAACTGTTGTTAACCCCGATCCAGGGTGTGGATCAAATTTATATATATTTGAGAGGACTAAGTCTCAGTTTGAGACTGAACCTCTTTTTATATCTGTTGTGCATATTTAATTTTAGTTTAAAGCATACTACATATATCTTATTTATTCCGTTGCTATTACTTTGAAATAAAAAACTATTTTGAAGCACTTTGATAGTTAAATTAGCAAGTGTTTACACTTATTGTAAATCAATAGGTTAGCTTCAAAAGTTAGTTTGACCTGGTGTTTAAATTAACTAAGACCTAATAAATCATTAATAAGCTAAGTTAACATTTACAATCTGTATAAATTCACTATAGTTTAACTTTTTTTATAAATCGAGGGATTTTAATTAGACAATATTTTAACAGAAATTTTAATTGGAACTCAATTCTCCCCCCTCGTGATTGTCCACTCCAACCAACACAAATGAACAAATATTACATTTAATTATTTCTTCAATGTGTTAAGGCCGTAGTTGAAAATAATTTCAAAGGATTTATTGACTATGAGTAATGAATAAATATACCCCGATATAGACCATTTCACTCTTAAATAAAACACAAATGATGATATAATTGACCATGGAAGATACATGATAATGATGTTTAAGCTACCAAAAGTTTAGATCGATCGACTATATTATAATTTATGTAATTATTTGAAGGGATATCATGATAATTCTGACTGACCATTCCTAGATCAATTACAAGAACTAAATAGACCATAATAAGCGATTATAATGAACTACTAATTCATTGAATGTTTCCATAAGGTTTTAAGATGTCATAAGTTTTGGAGTGACTGTAAATGAAGAATCAATCAAAAATTTAATGATTGAACTAAATTAAAACATCATCTAATAGTTCTGATGAAGTTTCCATAGAATTGTCCATGCCATTCGATTAACCAAATGTTGAATCTGACCCTCTATGACATTATTTGAGGAGGATGATTTCGGACGTAACCAAATTTTAGGTCATGATGATCAAAAAAAATTCAAAAAATAAAAAATATGAACCTAAAACAAAATAATAACACATTTATATTGATCATCCAAATTAGGAATAATATATTTAGTAACCATGTGGTGATCATTCTAGATGAGGAAGAAGATGAAGATTATGGGAGAGTATAGAGCATGAGATGGATGTTTATAAATACCCAAATTTATTATTCCCAATATATGAGTCATAAATAAGGAAGAAATAAGATTATAAATTTTTGAGAATTGAATTAAATAATTTTTTTTGATAGAGGTAAACTAAAAAGGGATCCCTAAAAGACTCCTATAATCATAATACTAGTCAACTGATGAATGGAATAATACCATGTCTGGTTGGTTGAGATAGAGATTCCATGGATATTAATTTTTTCCATTAAATTTTCTATAATGTATCTTATGATGGAATACTGGGAAATTAATAGTTATTCCTTGGAAAATATTTCTATTACTTATTTACGAATTATGTTCTTTAATGTTAAATACCACCTACTTGTATTCTGTATAAGTTTAGTTTACTTTTTAGTGGTGGTTTTCATTATATGTTGAATTAAAATTATTCTTATCTCAGTATTGGATTCTCACAAAAAAGAAACATATATTTACTTCACCACCTGTGATGGTGGCCTAGGGGTTTATCTAAGAGTTATTGAAGATATTTCTTGATCATTGAAGGAAAATTTAGGGGAAAATGATTATTATTGTATTTAATTATTGAATCTGAAACTACCTAGTAACGGTGATAATTGAGATTTTGTTTGAATAGATGGAGATTAGGGGAATTAATATGAAACTTTATTCAATAGGACAGTGGGTACATAATCCTATGTTATACCACTATTTTAAGCAATTAAATTCATCCCAATTCAAACATTGTTTTCCCACACACTGAATCCCTAAATGATGGAAAATACACCCAAAACAATATTCTTGCTAGAGACAAGGCAAGTTTCAATATCATGACATTATACATGGGTTTGAAAAAAAATTTTAATAGGTTTCACATTATAGGAAACCAACATTGTTTTTTAGGGACGCTACTGTTGTGTTTCTATTTTATATTATTTCATATAAAATTATATAAACAAATGAGAAGTTATTGTTCAAATCACCTCAATGGATTCATTCCAGAGGATAAAAAATATTGATAAAAATATTTAGAAGTCTCAATACTATATAAAATGGGAAAAAATAAATTTTAACTATCCCATTGACAAATTCCCCATACTCCACTACTTTATACACTAGAGTAATCTTGTATAATTATTACATGGATGAAAATCTAGATCAACAAAATATATCATTGAGATAATTTAATTAACCTAATTTCAAAAAGAAAAATAAACTTTAAAAACACAATAACCAATAATATTTTGAACTTATCACAAGAAAAATACAATTCCAACCTATGTTTCATGGCTTGGGAGGAAAAGATCCTAAAAACTTTCTGAGATAATTTACTAATGTTTGTTGAAATTTTAAAACAAATTTTTTTTATAAGATATGTTCATCAATAAGGTGTAATTATTTTACATTAAATGAACTAACAGGGAGTGGATCTATAATATATAAATTAGAGAGGTGACCAACTATAATGAAATAGAGAAGGAATTCCATTAAAACAAATTCATGCCTCATAGAGTACCCAACTAAGTAAGGAAATATATAGAATCAAAAAATTAAGTATATAAACCATTTATATTATTTATAAGATATTCCAATTGTTAACAATATTCTACACACACTATCGCTTTTAAGACCCTCACATTCATGAATTCATTTACTATGGATTGATGTAACATGACTGAAACATTTTCAATTCATTTTCATTAATAGAATGGATAAAAAATGCCCTTAATAATGTTACAGTTCTCATAGAGAAGATTTCAAAAAACACCAAATAATTAAAATAAAATAACACACCTATTTGAGTAATAGAGGTAAAGTTACATGTTTCCATTTCATGATGCTAAACATAAAAACTAACTAATCTTTTGAGATAGTAAACACTAAATAATGTCCCAAAAGTGTCACTAACAACATCACTTAATGATGTTAAAAATTTCAACTCCCTAGAACAATAAATAGATAGTTTTCTTAAAGGTAAAAACATAAAATGGTTAATATTTTATGTAGATTAAATTCCAATATCAAAAAAGCAAGGGAAATTATTTTAGGAATATTCAGAGAATCAATTTCGAGTTGTAAACCAATTAATTAAATGGATATATTTCCCATGGGATTTTCAACAACCATTACAACCTCCAAATTTTCAAAGAATATGTTCATAATATTCTTCAGGATAACATCAAGAATAAACATAATATACCTCATTACCAGACTGTCTAAAACAACTTGTAAAGTATCAAAATACTCCGAAAAATACTCTTACAATAGTGGATCAACAAATAAGTATCTTCAAGGATAGAAGAGCCATATTATTTTTACACACAATGAATTGAAAAAAAACAATTTTTATGTAAAATATAAGGTCAATTAATTCCTAAACACAAAGTAAATTTTATATATATTTTATTATGGAGTGAAAATGATCTTAGAATAAATAAATAATCACACTATCAAGATAAATATAGAAGGGGATTGCCTAAATAACATGATGAATATTCCTATATAAAGTACCCTAAAGAGAATATCCCTTTAGATACACCCCCAGTGAAGTAGAATCATATAAAGCACATGATGGCAGACTAACAACATTCTTGACCTCCCATATATTCATGTATTAAATCACACAAACAAACCGGTGAAGAAGCATTACAATAAAAATGTATAAGTGACATTCATAAGAGTGGAGATAAATATCCCTTTACTAGAGACCATCCAAAAAAATCACATGGTATAAAATATTTCTCAATGATATGTTCCAAAATAAGAGGAAACATCAAGAGCATAAAAAAAGAAAATTTAGGAATAAATGTCTCTTCCCCTTGTTACTCAAGAAATACCAAGGAAATGTTATGTCCTAGGTTCCTTCATTATCAATTTCACTATAAGATAAGTCACTTTTTAAAATTAATAGTTTCATTTGAGAGAATTAGTTGAAGTAATACATTACTTTATTCCTCCTTATATATCGTAGATATCAGTCCCACTTGAGTTGTTTTTAAACATTATAACTGAACCATTTCCTATCTAGTTGTAATTTTATAACATGTTATGGTAAGCATGGAAGGTCCATTTTCCTATTGATTTAAATATTCAATACATGAAAGGGAATAGAATTATATCTCATTACACCAATATTTTAGGTAAGAAATTCTTCAAAATTATAATGACCATAATAAATGTATATTAAGGAACACATTATAAGGCCATTAGGATGAAAATAATGATATTAAAAATCTTATATTCTATGAAATTCCCCTATGATGTGAAATATATGTTTAAAATTAATAATTTTAAATTTAATTTTCAATATAAGGAAGATATTAAAATTTTTTAGGACATAATTTGATTAAGAGAGTAATTGAAATCACCAAATATTTTTTATGAATCTATTTTTGAAAATTTGTTACATCCCAAAATTGTTTTGTGTGCTAATAAAAGTTAATGTGATGAAATTTATTTTCATATTATTCTTAAATCATATTCTAACAATTCAACCTGATGTGTTTATTTTGTAAGAATAAAGATATGGACTTGAAACAACCACTATAACACCCTTAGGACTATAATATAAACTCCTCCATTATAAATTGAAATATGATTGTCTAAAGAAAATGATATATTTCTTATCATAATTTCAAACCAATTTGTACAAAATTATGATAATCAACATCTATAAATTTTGAAAGAGAATACTAAAAAAATAAAATGGTTATTAAAAAAATAATAGGGACTATCCCGACCACATTCATGCATTTAAGTTTCATAAAAAATGAGACACTACCCAAATGTTGGATTAAATCGACCTTTATAAAAGTTGTTAAAAGAGAATTTTAGTGGATTTTAGGATTTAGAGTAAAAAAAGACATATCAAACACTGAATGGGATAATCCTATTCTAATTGTACATGAGAAAATAGGATCCAAAATTTTACAAAATAATAATAATGAGTTTATACATAGAAAGATTCAAAATAGTTGGAGTGTTTTCATTGATTATAGGAGATTGAAACATTTGACAATTAAATACCATTTTTTAATCTATTTTTAGACCAAATTTTAGAGTATATCATTAAGAAGGGTCACTACTATTTCATTGATGAATCTTTTTTGGAATTTTTGAGTTTCCATATCTCCTGAAGACTGGGACAAGACCAAAGTTCCCTGAATTGTAAATTCATCAAGAAATATCTCGTAATGTTTCATTGATTATAGGTAATGTTTTGGGACACATAATTTATTAATATGTTATTTAAGTGTAAAAGGAAAAAGTTGGAATTATTTTTACACTACTATAACCCCACCACAGTGAGACACATTAGATATTTTTCAGCCAATACTATATTTTATATAATATCTGTTAAACGATGTATTAAAAGTTTTATTCCATAGACTATCTTTATAGAAAAGGAATGTGATTTTTTTTAATAAATAATATGGGACATATTTTTATAAAATTAAATAAATACGAACTAAAAACACTATGATCTTCCTTCATGACTCTAAAAACCCCTTTGGGATACCATCTAATGACTTAAAGAATGTTATGGGAGCTATGCTATCATAGAAAATTTATTGACATCCACAATTGATAGAATAAACATCACAGAACCTAGAAACAACATAAATTAATTACATAATAAAATAAAAGGTTTTTTTTATTTTTTACTTTATAAAAGTATTGGCATTATTTTTTTGGAAGTAAAATAATATTTTTTATCACCACGCATCACTTATATAATTGATCATTAAATATGAATTAAATCAATTTTTACTGAGATGGATGTTGATATTACTCAAATTCAACGTATATATTAAGGGTAATAATGGATGTGAAAATATTGTGTTAGACTATATGGGTATGTTATTTCACATTAATAAGGTAGAATAATAAACTCAAACATACATGAATGACTCCTTCTCTAGTGAGTAGCTATATAGAATTACACAAGTGATATAGTACATTGAATTATTTAACCTTGTTTCCATATTAATAGTTCCCCATTTTTTACTAGTAATCAATAAAAAAATTGAATCCATTTGAGATATTTATGTTTCGGAGGATCCTTATTTATTGAATAAATAGAGTGATCAACCGATTAAAAGGTGTATATATGGAAGATAAGTTATGTCATTACATTAATTCTATCAGACAGTTTCAATTAAAGGCCATTTAGATCTTATATAATTAATAATAAGGTGTTATAAATTTTTTTATTTGGGTCCTTAATTTTTAAATACTGACATTAATTTGATAAAGAATGACCAAACATCTAAATAACAGGTAGAATTTACAAATGCTAAGAAATTACACCAATAACCATTGATTTTTTATGAAATATTTGATGTCTTGGGATTAGATTTTATGTCTATAATTCCATTGACCTTTTCATTTTTCTACATTATATTATAATTACATTATGTTTTGATGTGAATTGATGTAAATAAACCCAAATAGATGATTCCAAATTTGTGATTCTATTTTTATAATCAATTATTTTTATATGTTAGTAATGATTCAATGCACAATATATGATCAAATAACATTAATGAAACTAAGTGTATTATAGTGATAGTGGGACTTAGGTTATCTCTAGAGAGTACATATTTATTGGTGTTTTTTCCTCCTATCAAGGGGATCAATGTGTGTAAAAATAGTGATTTAATTTAATTGAATATAACAATAAAAATATCTATATGAACATAGATTATCTCCTCACTCTCACACCAAGTAATTATTCACATTATTTCACTTTATATCTCTTTCTATTTTAAATGAAATGAAATCTCACTGATCACCCTTACCTCGGTGTTCGTTCTTGAAAAAAGAAATACTATAATAATTTTATTCCTTCACTATTTCTTAGACTTTGACCGATTATCTCCAATCACTCTTAGATCAACTCATCACTAAAAATAAAAGAAATTTATGTAAATCTTAGTGTCGTGTATGTGATAATTGAAGAATGTTATAAGAAGAACTAAAATTAAATGAACAATGATAAAACCCACCTTCAAAATCATACTATAACTTCTTCAAAAAACAAGTAAGATGTATTTAATATTATGAAATGAAATTAATCAATAGGGAATTTGGAGATTATATTAGGCTCAACAATTAATGGGTTATTGTTCAATCATAGGATATAATTCACTAAAATAAAAGTGACAAAATGATAGCAGTATTATCTCTGGATTAAATGTCTAGTCATAATAGTTTATAGTTTTTGTGTGAAAAATCCACTATTTTTAAGAATAGTTTAGGGATTTATTTATTGGTTTAATAAATTATAAAATTTATCAACTTTAATACATAGCTAAATATTCTATTATTTTCATCTTTTATAGATCTACAGTTGTAATTGTTGAATTTATGAATTTATAATATTTCAAATCATACCCTACAGTATCCATTGATATCTATATTCCTATATAGCTCATATGATCCGCACATGGGTACTTGATACAATCCCCTTAATTTTTCTAAGTAGTGGAAATTAGTTTTTAATTGATTTTTGACTGAACTTTTAAATTTCTGGTAATTTTTTTATTTTTGATCCCCACATCCCAAAATATGGTTATTTAATGGATTGAGTTATTGTAATAAATTAATAGTTAATCAGATTCAACATGTTGTCAATTATATTGAAGATTTAGTCATGTTTTAACTATATAAAAATATTTCTTGACGTTTTATATGGGTTATCTTCACATACTCGTCTAATTCTTCATTTTCAGTCATGAAACCTCTTCTGGTAGCATTATCCTTCGTTGTAGAATGAATTGATCATAAGGTCTATTAGAATTCCTTATTATAGTCGATATACCCCTTAATGTTTACCTCATAATGTTCATTTAGATTCATCATACAATCACTTTAGGACATTGTAGAATTTTTAGTTTTTCAGTTGATCTCTTCATGTGATCACATTAGCTTTACTATTTATTTTCTAACATAGTATATTTTATCTCCACTTGTGATCACTTTAAGAGGGTCATAATTTATTAAGGGTCATGGTCGGTCGATCCTCTTTTCCAATTAATCTTTTTTTACTTTTTTCATCTTTGAATAACACATAGCGGAGAAAATATTAAATATGAGATTTGTTCATGAAATTCATAATTGATTTAAAATAATTTAAAACAAATTTAAAATACCTTGAAAATTTAAAATATAGAACCGTGATCAATGAATTACTTCAAGAATATATATGAAAATGAATAAAACCATTATAATTAAAATTTTATGCCATTTAACAAATAATTCCATATTTTAAAAACTAAAAAAATTTATATCTTTCTCTTGTTTATTTGGATTTGGGGGTTTTGATAAATTGATATTTTATAAAAATCATTGAAAAATTAGTTCTCATTTGTTCCCCAAACATAAATTATTATAATACCAGAATGTATAAAGAATCATTTTTATTTAAATATATTTTTCATATATATAGTTAGGTACATAAACTAGGGAATAAATAAAGTCATATATTCATTCATCATTCGATATATCTTGCATCTTCAATGAGTCCAATCCACTTTCTTTACATCATATTAAAAAATATTTCAGGCTATAAGTTTGTAAATAGAATATAAATCATTGTAATCCAGAATCTAAGTAGTGTAACGTTTCTAAATATATCTCTCCTATGATTACTTCACCAAGATCATTTTCAGACATCCTTAATACTCCCTAACTAAAATTTAGATATGTCATCTTCCCCTTATCCACCCTTATTTTAAATATTAAAAACATTTCCATCCCATTTTCAATTCGAATTTAATGAAATTTTTATTGCCATATTTTTACAAAAAATATTCAATAATTGTTGGTAAAACTAAAACTAAAATATCAAAATTTTGTAGTCATTCACCGGGATTATTTGTAATGGTTAAGCAATAAATCCATTTAAATAAGTGAAAATATTACCTTAAAAATCATTTAATGCAGAAATATATAAATTAATGAAATCCGTATAATCATTCATGGAACTTTTTTCAAGGAAATATTTCATTAATCTCTAATTATTCTTATAAAAAATGTTCTAAAATTTTCAAATAGAATATAATAAATAATACATAATTTTTAAAAATAGACCGTGAAAAAGAACTTTTCAACATTTCGATTCAATTTATTTTAGTTAAAAATACATAGAGAGATATCAAAGTATAAAGAGAATCTAATACCTATGTTAGTTGTCTCCACTCCCACACATACCATAGTCCCCACTTTATATTAATTTCATCATAAAAATTATAATGAAAAATTAGAAAAAATAGTGAGTATATAGACTAATAAAATGTAAAGAGACAGCATATTTTACCTTTATTATATAGTATTTGGGAGGGATTTGGACTAATCCATTGGTTATTTAAAAAATTATTTTTAGAAATTATTTAGATTTTATCCATTCACCTAGAATGGGTGTTATGATTAAATCCATTTGATCTCCAATGCACTAAGCTGAAATATTTTGATCATAATAAATGGTATAGTACACTTGGAATAAATCTTACCAGGAATGATCTTCATTCAGTAAAATAATATAACAAATTTAAATCCTTAATGATTATTTTTTTGAATGATTATGTTGTGTACAGATCTGGAATTCTTTTTATATAATAATGAATTATCTAAATATTCTCCTCTCACCACCTCTAGTTATATAAGTTTTATTTTTTGTTTTCTCTATCACCTTACATATATCTTTTTTTACCCTCTTCAAAACCCTATATTCCTTATGATATTTATTAATAGGAAAAATGAAAATATTTTATATAAAACATTCTTTAAGGGGAAATACTATTTAGAAAAATTCCCTCATGGTGATATTGATGTATTTTGGAGATGGTTTTGTTTGTTGATAAAGATAGTTAACAAGGTCATTTGTGAAGTTACAGTGCAATTTTTTAAAAATTATGTTTAAAAAGATTCATGGTGGTGTAATATTCCCCAGTATGAGTTTAATATATCCCAGAAAGATAATAATCGAGGTATGGAATCCCTGGAATGTGGATAAATATTTTTTCATATAATATGTTGGCATTTTTTTGTGTTTTCCAAAATTTTGGGGCCAAAAATTTGAAGGAAGGGGAATTTTGTTTTCCAAAAATGAAATATTTTCAAGTAATTTAAAATGTTGTGTGAGTAGGTTAAATAGTTTCCCAAATTTTATTGAAATTAGATATTTAAATTCTTGTCATCATAATAAAACTAGATCAAGTGTTTCACGAATGTTTTCATGTGTCATGAATGTAGGAGTTCTATAACATAAACAAAGTTACACAAACCTGGGAAATACATATGGAAGATTCATGACATAAGTGATTTGTGTTATAAAGGTAATGTCAAACCATTGATGTTCAGTAAATTATGAATTTTGCATGTAACATCCATGATATAGAAAAAATGTGAAAAAAATAGTCTATCATGCATATAAATAGGTTTCCACACCTTATTTGAAGTGTTCAACCCATAGTGATTATTAGGTCTTTAAAATCATGTATGAGTTTAATGAAGGAATTTATTCCAAGAATTAGTAATGAAATCATTAGTTCCATGATGATAATGGACTTGTATATTTATGGGTATTTGAGTTCTATAACAATCCAAATGTTATGTGAAAGTTGGGAGTTCCAAAAAAATGTTTTGTTGAAGTTAGGAGTTTTGTGAACAACTAAATATTTGTGTAAAAGATATGAGTTCCTCAAAAAAACTGACATGTTATGGAAATTTTATGTAATTTCATATAAGTTGTTCCAAATAAGAATAAATTTTAATGCTTCATGAAAAATACGTAATTCCCCAAAAATTCTATGGTAAAATTGGTATTAATCGGGTGGATGAAAATTAAGCTTCATGGAACACAAATTGTATTGTAAACAACATTATTTTAATAAATAAAAATTAGAATATTCTAAAGGAGAAATACACAAACTTCATTCGAGGTAGTAGTGATCTCTTAAAGTGTGAATAGTGGTGAAAAAGGAGGAATAATGAGTCTGATTCAAATATTGTAAAGGAAGTGATCCTAGAACTGAGTGACCATGTACAAATAATTAAATCATCTTAATTAGTGAAAATTAAAATATTTTAACATATCAAAACAACTTTTTATGTGGTCTTTAGACATAACCAATTATGGTTAAACCATGTAATCATTTTCACTACTAGAAATTTACCCTATACCCATGGTTTCAAGGAACCATGGGAAACCAAGGTGTCAGTATATCCCAGAGCCATACACATGGTTTCAAGGAACCATGGGTAACTTAGGTGTTGGAAGAGACCTTAGATATACCCATGGATTGAAATTCCTATACCCATTGTTTCCAAACTATGATTATAGGTGTATTATACTGTATCAGTAACCCTATTCCCAAGGTTTTAAAACTATAGGTATAGAATTTTAAAAATAAGCAGTCTTGTGTTTCGATCCCTAGATCACTTGTTTATGGTTCCAATCCTTAACCCATACTCGATCTCTACTTATTGTCATAAAAATATATATTTACTTATATATATTTATATATACTGTGGATATCAATGGAAAACTGTAAACATATGTGTTCTGGAAAAAAAATATTTGTCTCCTGGAATTTTTTCCTTCCAGAATGTAGGAATGATATTCCCATTGTTTTTTATAACTATGGGTATGGGTCTTTAAAAAAACCATTACTAATTATTTAGTAAAACAACGAGTATATGTCTTGAAAAAAACATATACCCAATGTTCTGTGAGAACCATTGGTATAGGTGACCTATACCCACATTTTTTCAAAAGTGTTGGTATATGTTTTCATACTATCCCTATACCAATAATTTTGGGAAAACCATGGGTATAGGTGTTCCATATACCCATGGTGTTTTTCAAAACCATTGATATAGGTCCATTTTTCAGTAGAGTGTGTCCTATGTGTATGAATTACTTATATTCTATAATAAGAATTTATATAAATTCCAACATTTGGGGAGGTATTTCCTTGTTTAATTATGATGCAAATCACTTTTCTTGTGTTATGAAGTATTCCTAGAGTGTTTTTGGGGCCTTTGGAGTGTTTTGGGGGTTCAAAAAAAGAAATAATAGGGAAAAAAGGTAATTTGTGAAAGGTGCACAGTTGGCCTATATTTGGCACAGAGTTATGTAAACCATGTGTGGTGGGAGTAATGTTGGACAGTGGCATCTCGCACAGTTGGTGTATGGTTTGTATATTGTGAAGAGCTTCCCAAGTAACACTGTGACCTTAATTCCCTTGGATAGTGGCTGATGCATGGGTTGTGCACGTTTTTCTAAATATTGTGGGTAAACCATGTATCCTGATATGGTTAGAAAAAATTAAAAAATGGCCACCTCAAGTTTTTATGTTCTTACATGGGATTATCCTCATTTTATCCTCCTAAAACCCTTGGAAAAAACCACAGCAACCAAATCCCCAAATAGGTGATTCTACTTTTATGCTAATCCATATAGAGTGTCATTGGTTGCAGATAGAAGCATTATGTGAGTCTAATCCTACACATTCTTCTTTTTTGGTTTAGGGTTCTCATATTTCTCTTATATTCATCTGAAGCTCTTAAATAATATTTTTCTATTGATATGTATGTTTTTTCATAATTTTTTTTTATTGGGATCTATGTCTTCAAATAGGAGCGTGTTCCTCAATTGATTCATGGTATGTGGTCTACAAGTTATATCCCATGGTTATTATTTGGTGTTGTGAATGAAAAGTAGTGTCTCTATTTCTCTATTGTTGCGAGAGCGGTTCGGTTGGTAATATTTGATAAAATGTGGTTCTAAATGATATATAAAACATCTCATGATCCTGATGGGATGTATGGAAGATTAATTTACCAATTTAGGGCCACCCAAGGGGCGTGGCGACCCTTCTGAATTTGGTTAAGAAAAGTGTTAAGTGTGAAATAGACTTATGGTTACGAAAGGCCCAAGGTGAACATGTTAAAATGTTTTTGTGATGAATAATATGGGAACATGGGTAGTTTTCCCTAAATTTGTTTAATTTCCATGGGGTATCATGGATTGACATGTAAACATTTAAATGGGTTTAATAGTTATGTGCTAAATAAAGTGAGGTTGTATATAAAATGCATATGTTGGATAATACAAGTGATTTGATAATGATGTTAAATTAACTTATATATGGAAGGGTATGGATATGATAATTAGGATAATGTAGTGGAAATTCATGAATTTTCATAGCGAGTTCTTCAAAAGAAATGGAAAATGGGGCTCAATGTCTATGTAATGTAAATAGTAAATGTGTTAATGGGTTAGGGAAAAATGTTAATTCCCATTTTTGTTGTTATGGACTATGATTTCTTTTAGAATTTGTTATGTTTGGTGATTGTATGGTATATGTGTGGTGAATGAACAAATATTCTTGTGCACATTTCTTGGTAGAGTAGGGTATTGACATGAGGATCCATTCACTTCAGAAAACTTCTAATGAGGCTATAAACTCAACCTCAAAATAAACATATTAAGGAAGGGGATAGAGTTCTATTCCCCTAATGGATTCATTAAATAAGACCACATGGATCGAGGCTTCAAGGTGAATGTGTTCTATATGTGATGATGTGAGTATCCCTAGTGAGATAGAAAACCTGATTTTTTTACCATATTCATTTTGATTCATGAATATTATTTACCATTTGATAATGTAATGAAAGTGAATTAATTAATGAATATGGTATAATTAATGAAATCTTAATAATTCTAGAGATGAAATAAGTGAATCTTGTTAACTTATGGAAACCAACATGTTTTTATTTACATTTACATTACATATAAATTTCTTAAACAATATATTGATTCTTTATTTTATAGGAAAAATTGGTGGTGGCAAACTGATTTTTACTCACACCCTACTTGGGATGTTTTTGGGTGCCCGAGCAGACTTCATTCTTGCATGTCAGGACTAGGGAAAGGGCCTTGTGATTGTGATTTGAGATGGGATTGGGATATACATGGATGAGGTTCTGGACTTGGAGTCAGTCCCATTTCAGATATTCAACTAGTTCTCTTTATTTCGGGTTTTTTTTACATTATCATGGTTTATCAGGACATACCATGTTTACTATTTGTTGGGGTTATACCCAGTTTTGGGAGAAGTTAGTTATAGATATCTATTGGTTACTGAATATCATTTCCACTATTTAGATTTGTTATCTTATATTTCTTACTCTGGTAACGAGGGTATAGTCTCCCTATGTGACTTTTCTATACCCACAATTCTAGTCGATAACCTCTAGTGTATGGGGAGGTCCACTTGAGGTTATCTGGGGACTCTACTTGGGGCTCCGTTTAGTGGATTCTTGGTTGGGGACATTATAAAAAAGTATTAGAGTAGGTATTCTTTATGACTAACTATTTGGGGATGGTAGAAAAGAGGTTATAGAGGTTGTGGGCATCGGTAATGAGCTCATGCTTGGGAGTAACTAACCCATGTATGAGGGAAAAACCATGTCACTCAGGGTTGGAATTATTGTTCTTTTTGTGTTTTGTAACATTTGACGATATTTCACCATTGGGTGATGCACTTGTGTTGTGATGTGAAAATTTTATGATATTTTACTCATTCCTAGAATGAATGGAGGTTATGCATTCAGGCATCATTGTAGTCACCTAAGTGTAGACATTATATGCCACATGGCAGGAAAACATGTACGGGATATGTATGATGGGTATGAAGGGTAGAATGCATCACACCTCCTAGAAAATTTAAATAAAATGGAGTCTAATGAAATGTGGAAATGGTAAAAAGGTAATAAAATGTAAAATAATGGTGTCTATGAATGTTTTGAACAATTTGATATAGAAAAAGAGCCTAGGTAAAAGGTTTACATTGTATGTATGGAAATAGATTTGAAGTGATGCCTAAAGAAAGAATTATGACCATGAAATGTAGTTACTTGGTGTTAGCCATGACCCATTATTGGTTTAGTCGAGGGTAGTGTTTTGAATGTGTTCAGGACCATTTGGATTGTGTGTGTGAAATGGTTTTCTATGGCTAGTGGTGATCCATATTTATCAAATATGTGAATTTTATGTTTAATGTATTATAAATATCGTGTTTGTCTTGTAGGAAAATTCCACCGCAATGTTAAGTGCTGATTATGAAACAATAATGTGTTGCCGAGAATTCTCTTCTTGTTTTAGAGAAAGGGAATGTAGTTATTTAGGATTGTAGGGATGGTCAGTTCTACCAGATCCTTAATCTGTTTTGGAAAATGATAGAATGGAACCCTATGTGGGTCGTACTAAGCATGTTTGAGATGAAAAAGGAATTTCAACTGTATCACCCTACAAACATTACCAGAGAGGATGAACTATAGGAATACGAGTTATGGATAGAATCCATCAATATTATTATTTTCCATCTAGATATTCTTGGTAATAAGGTGGTTATGTGGGATACCTACATGTTGATAGGTCAGGAAAAGAGTTATTCAAATATCATGGTTCAAATTGGACTAAAAAAAAGCAATGTTAAGGAACAATTTTTAGGAAATGTATCTTGATTATTTCTATCCATAATACTTATGGAAAAAATGTTGTATATTTTATGATTCTATACATAGGGTAAATGTCGGTAATGGATTGTTCCAGTCACTATATTGATCTTTGAGGCTTCGTTGTAGTGTCTGTAGGAGGTGAGGAAGTTGTGAAAAAACGTTTCCAATGTGGGTTAAGACACGATATTATGCCTCTTGTGAATATATTTTGATTTAATTTTTTTTGAGGTAGTGGATCATTCCTTTATCACTAAAGTAAACATAAAGGGTGCCTCGTGTAGTGGACTTGTGGTGCCATATGGATGGGAAAGTGGAGCACATTCTACGTCAGGACGTGTCATTTTGGGAGATTACATCAGGGTAGAAGTGTATAGAGGATTCAAAATAAAGGTTCCGAATCTCATGGTAGAAATCAGATGTTCTGTTATCAGTGTGGATGTAGGGGGCCCATGTGAGATCAGTGTTCACAACCACTATTTGAGTGCTGTGTGTGAAGTAGGATAAGTCACATGAAAATGTTCTATAGGAACCCTGTATAGTTGGGAATGGATGAAGGTTTGAGGTGGGTACCCAGTCTAGGAAGGGGGACGTCCATCCCATATCAAGCAGACAGTTGGAGTTCTATGGGTTGTACATGTTGAGGAGGTGGACGTGGTACTTCTGGATGAGAGCATTCATATCAGTAGGGTAGTAGAGTGCTAGACAATCAAGATAAAGCTCAGAGCCGAGGGGTATGTCAGCTTCACATAGTTCAGTATGTACCTTGTGGTGGTGAGGCTAGACCATCTCTTGTTTGAAGTAGAATTCCTATATATTCTACCTTTTCTAGTGTGTTATTTGATATAGGTTCCACACACTCTTTCATTCCTACTAATTTTGCAGCTATTTTGGGTTTTGCAATGGAATATATGTGTGGGATTATGTTGATTGATACATTACTAGGGGTGCGAGTTAAGAATATAATAAAATATAAAGGTTGTTCCCTATAAGTTAGTGGGTACCATTTTCTGGGGACTTTTTGATCCTTCAGATGTTGGGTTTTGACCTAATTCTGGGTATGGATTGGCTGGTGACATATATAGCTCACATTAACTATTACTGTTATAAGATAACTTCCATTTCTCTTGAGGGAGACATAGATATCCTTCATGGTGAATGGGATGCTTGAGCGGGCCGTGTGGGGATATTTTTTAAGTTGTTGGGTGAAATCAAAACTTATTTTTATTTCATTGCACTTGATTATTGAGGGGTGGAACAAATTTTTGTTCCGCATATTTTGGATTAGTTTCTATATGTCTTTCTTGAGGATTTATTGGTGATAATACCCATGAGGGACATTGAGTTCATGATAGAGTTTCTCCCTGGGTAGGAACCAGTTTCCATTCCACTATAGCGAATGGAACTAGTAAAACTCCAAGAACATAAGGTTCATTTGGAGGAATTTGAGTGTAAAGGGTTCATCTATACATGTACAATTCCTTGGGGATATCCTATGTTATTTTCCAATAATGATGGTGAATCATTACAGTTTTTCGTTGACAATAGAATATTTAATCAGATGATATTTAGTAATTGATACCTTGGTCTTCATATCCATGATATATTAGACAAGCTAAGAGGTTTATCAGTGTTATCCAAAAATCAATTTGACTTTGGGGTATCATCAGATTAAGGTGAGACCGTCCCACATACCATATACAACAATAAAGAGTAGTTTTGGTTTGTATGAGTTTGTGGTAATGTCGTACTGGTTGACTAATGCTGCAAATGTGTTCATGGATATAATGAATTGAAAAATTCATCCTTATATGGATCAGTTCATAGTTTTCTTCATTTATGATATCGTGGTGTACTCTAGAACTCATGATGATCAAGACAAATATCTTGATATTTTCTAGAATACACTAAGAATAGAAGATATACATGAAGATATAAAAATTTATGTTATGGATTGATAAAGTGAATTTATTGGATCACATCATCTCTAAGGGAAGTGAGTTAGTGGATCTAGAGAAGGTTCGGGATGTTTGGTCATGGGAGAAGCCAAAAAATGTCTCCAATGTTTGATGTATTTTGGGATTGTCTAGTTATTACTAAAGTTTCATTAGGGATCTCTCCCAATTAGAAGTACCACTTTTAGGGTTAACCCAGAAGGGAGTTATGTATAATTGGTTTGAAGTATATGAGATTTATTTTGAAGAGTTAATGAAGTAGTTTATGACAGCACCATATTGAACATACAAGAGATAGGTTTGAAGTAAACCTCGTTATGTGATGTGTTCGGTGTTGGACACGGGGCAGTGTTGATGCAGGATGATCCGGTTTTTTTATATTGATTTATTAATTTCAGGAAACATGAAATAAATTACATTACTTATGAATTTGATTTGTCCATGGTGTTGTATGATCTGAAATAATAGGGGAGCGACTTCTTGAGGGTGCAATTCAAAGTGTTTACTGGTCCAAAAATTTCTAATTACATATTCTATCAGCAATATTCAAATATTAGGAAGTGAAGTTGGGTTGTATATATGCATTCTTTCGACATATAGTTAGTTTATACCACAGTAAATAGGAATAGTGTGTAAAATTCATTGAGTCGGATGAATCAAAATCAAGTGGTTCATGAATCCAATTTTGAGTGGAGAATGATGGACATGTTTCCTTAGAATCACGTAGAGTTGAGGGATGGGCACGAGCAGATGACCCTGACAACCTATCTGATGAGTATACTCTTTTGAATCTGGTTATGGAGATTCATATTGAGGGTATATAGTGTATGGACATTATGAAAATTCTTAAAGGTGGAGTGTCAACTTATTATTGGGCAATTAGTGTTAATGGGGTTGTTCTTGTTCATAGACTTATTGTGGTGCCAATGGGTATGTGAGAAGAATTGATGTGTGAGTCTCATGATTAAAAGTGGGGGGCGTAACCTTGTTTGACTATTATATATCGTGATATTCATATGCATGTTTGGTATCTCAGAATGAAGAATGTGGTTGCTGGTTTTGTGGCATGATGCCTCACCTATCAATAGGTGAAGACTCAGCATCTGCACCCATGTGGTTTTTTTACAGCCTTTTACTATTGTAGAATAGAAATGGTATGACATAATGATGTACTTCATAGTGGGTCATCAGGAGATTCCTTAGAAAAGAGATTCAATATGTGTAGTTTTGGATTGGTTGCCCAAGGTGTCCCCTTTAGAATCCATCCTGAAGACCATCACCATTGACCAATAGGTGGATCTGTATGTATGGGAGTTAGTTCAGTTTCCTGGGGTACTGAGGACTATAGTTTCATATTAGGATATTATTTTTACATCATGATTATGGTAGGGAATACATAATTTGTTTATTAGTCATGTATTTATGAGTATAGATTTTCACCCATAGAAGTGTGGAAAATCATAGAGTACGATTCATGTTTTAGAGGAAATATTGAAAGCATGTGTCCTTGATTTTTGTGGTTTATGGAAAAAACACGTACCACTATTCATTTTTTCAAACAAAAATATTTTTCATGCTATGATTAAATAGATCCATTTGAGGTAGTTTATGGTAGGGTGTGTATATCTCCACAATGTTGGACAAAAGCGATGAAGTATGAGTCTTTGGAACTAGGTCTTATTTAGGTGACGTTAGAAAAGGTCCATTTGATTCTGAAACGCATGGAAATAGCTCGGAGTAGGAAGAAGTGATATAAAGATCTAACTCATTGACCAATTGAGTTTTTGTTAGGTGATAGAGAGTTACTTTTTGTTTCTCCAAGGTTGGGTCACCATTGGATTTGGAAGCAGGGAATGTTATTGGCCAAGTACGTGGGGCTACTTGAGGTTGTGGAGTGGATGGGGCCAATGGATTACTGATTGGATCTTCCACAATGGTATAGTGGGATGAATAATGAATTTCATGATTAGTAGCATCAACCAGATCACCCTGACACATCTCATGTGGTTAATGATGATTATTTTGTTCATGAGACTGGTGCATCCTTTGAGGCACATCTGATTTTTATTTTGGATCACAGATAAAAAGTTATACCATGAAAGGTCATGAATTTGGTTTGCATTATGTGGAAACAATGAAATATTTAAGACAAACTTGGGATATTGATTTAAATATGTTGGAACTATGTCTTGATCTCTATGTTTCATAATCTCAGTAATGCTTGGGAATCCGTATCGAAGATGAGTTCATATACGATGGGGAGGTTGTAGGATCACAAACTTCAGAGAGGTATTTCCAAAGTTAAGTTTCTATTAAATCTATTATATTGTGTTATGATCTATTACTAAAGAGTTTTACGGACCTCAAGGGTGTTCTAGTGGTTCAGAATAGGATGGAAATTTGAAACTAGTCCAACCTGGGCAATGCGCATGATTGGCGCATAGTTAAGTAAACCATGTAATGTGGGAGAAATTTTGGATAGTTGCATCTCGAACAGTTAGTGAATGGTTTGTAAACCATGGAGAGCTTCCCAAATAACTGTGCAGCCCAACATCCCTTTGAAAGTGGTTCATTCATGATCTATACATGTTTTGGTAAACCGTGTGGGTAAAATATGTGGATCAGTAATGTTAGGAAAAATTACAAAATTTCAACATCAGTTTTTTCTATTCTAACTCAGTTTTCATCCCCATTTCACCTCTTGAAAGCCTAAGGATGAACCCTTATGACCCAAGCTCTAATGAAGTGATTTTACTATGATCCCAAGCCATTTGAAGCACTATTGGTTATGGATCAATGTTTTGGGTGAGTCTAATCCCACTCTTTCTTCGGTTTTTGTTTTAGGGATTTCATCTTTCTATTATCATCCTTCAAATAACTAAAACCCTATTTATTCTGATTCATCTAGGTTAAGGCTTCCAAGGGTGGTTGAATCAGAATAAGGGGATTTGATTAATAGTGTGTTCATCAACAGATTTTAGTTAGGTGGTATATAAGTTATATCCCATCGATTTTATATGGTTTTGTCCATGAAAAGTGGTGTTGTTGTTTCTCCATTGTTTTGGTCGTTATTCCTTTGGTGATATTTGAGAAAATGGGTGTCTAAATGAATAATAGAACCTCAAATGATCCCTGTGGGATGAATGAAGAATTAATTGACTTACTTTGGATAACCCTTGGGGTGTGCCGAACCTTCCTAAAATGGTTAACATATGTGTTAAGTGTTAAATAGACTTATGGTATATTTGTAACACCCTGGGATTTTATGAGATAAATTCTTTTAAATTCCGTTTATGTCTTTTGTTGTAAGAAACACCAATATCAGATTTCACTAGATGAAACACCATATTAGCTTTCAGTATATGAAACACTATTCTTGGGTTGCGTTACATAAAAGAGAGACCTTCCTCGATAGCTGGTGTTGTATGCAATATCGAGTTTCAATAAGCTACGATATATTATTAAAATATTTATCTTCAATCGGATATAAACTAGACATTATGAATAGTATTAACAACATTTTTATTTTTATATAACATTAAAAATCTTTTATATGTATTTTCTAGACATGATACAAGAGCAAATTCATTTTTTCAGATAAAATAAATATTTTTTAAAAAATGCAGTTTGTCCACCTTCTGATAGATCACCCATTTTAAATCAAGTTTTTAATACTTGTATATATTATATTTTTTTTAAAAAATTCTTCTTTGAAAGAGGGGAAAAAATTTACTTTTGTTGAATTATTGGTATTTTTCTCATAAAATTCATATTTTAATGAATAGGGGAAAATACTACATTTTAATTCAATTCATTTTTTTAATCTAATTTATTTATATAGTTATATTATATTTATATTTGGTTTTAAAGTGTAATTGGATTATTTTTTAATAATTTATTCCAATTTTGGTCATTAGATAAAATTTCAAATTTAAATTGGACAAAGACACATGACAATCTTTTGATAGGTTTGTACTTATTAGAAACCTACTTTCTGGTTTTTGACAATAGGAATTAATTTTAAATTAATTTCATAAAATTATGTGTTTTGAATTATGAAAAGTAGATTTCATATTTTTAATCAGTGGGTTAAATTTATTTTAATATATTACTTTTATTTTTTTTGGAATATCACGCATAGTAACTATTGTAATTTTTATTTCATGCGATTAAAGGTAAATCAGGTAAATTAGTGTAAAAAATATTATGAAAAGGAGAATAAAATAATCCTAAAACCTACCAAAATATTATTATATAAATAAAATAATACAATTAAAAATTTATGTTCTAAACCAATTCATTTTAGGGCCACTTGAAAAAGAAAATGGAATATATGTAAATAAAACCAATAAAAGTGACAAAATGTCAAACTCACATTTCTTACAAGTATAATTATATTAAAAAATGGATAACCTAGTGATATATTCAAAAAGAAATATTCCATGTAAAGATAACAGAATTACCTATATCAAGGTAATTTATTTTTAATTTTCTTGAAATTAATAATTACCTTAATTACTTGTACTTTGATGATGTAAAAATTAATTAATTGATGTGAAATCCATAATTTTTTTTATTAAAATACTAATAACCGTAAAAGACCTAAACACATGAAAAAATCATTTTTTTCATGTATATATCGACCATAATCATCCATGGTTCGAGAAAATGATCATATAGATCCTTATAGAAGAGATTATTACATTTATTTTATTTTATTTAAAGTAATGTTAAAGTTATCACATTTTTACATTAATAAGTGTAACATTTTTAATGTTGTCTTTTCTAGAAGATAAATTAGACAAAATATATTCTTAAGAAATATATTACATTTATGTTCATCATAGTATTTTATTTCATATTTTTATTAACGTAATAAGTATATTAAATAATTACACAACATTGATGTAGTGATTTGTTTAATAATGATGATTTCAAAAAAATGTTATCAAAAATATTAAAATAAATATTATATCAGATAATTAATTTTTCCAATGAATTTTATAGATGACCTTGACCCATTTTAGATATAATAAAATACTTTTTTTTCTAGGATAAAACCTTATATTTTTATTTCAAAAATTACATGAAATGAAAAGTGTCAAAATTGAGACAATTGATATTTTTTTAAAATAATGTTTTATAAAATTATATAAAAACCATAAAACAATTTAAAAAATATATAATAATTATGATATGGCCTAATTGTACTATATTACTCATTTATGGTATAATATAAATTAAATAAGTAAACAATGCACCGTTTTAATGTTGAAACATTTGTTATCTTAAAAAAATTAAATAGAATAACTAATTGTTAATTAAAATGATTATGTTTAAATTGATATAAAAACATGTCTAAATTTTATTGTTTAATGATATTTAAATATTATTTTATCTTATATTTGAATATATCTAATTTTGGAGGTATATTTATTGATTTGAAAATATTTATAATTTAATATTTTTAGAAATTCGAAAAGTGTCCCTCACCTCAATTAAAAAAGGAAAGCTCCTCCATCATTTGTCCACAAATCATTAATCATTAATGGTCATATATACTCTATTTATTTCTCTTTTTAACCTCCCTAGTTACATTATATAATTTCTAGTATTCTCCAAAGGCCAACTCTAGTTCCATCAAGTGGACATCTAAAGGGAGCACGTCAAAGAAGAGGTAATATACTCTAATAATTCTTTCAATATTTTTTTCTTCTTCTGCTTACACTTCATTAGTTTTTTCATTAAAAAGTAATAATTCTAGTATCATTTATATACTTATCTGTTATTATAATTATGAAAAAATAGTATTCCACCTTATATCCATCTTACAAAAAATGAAATCACCACACGTGCATACGTACGACTTACCGTCTCCACGCCCTAGTGTACTCTACGTTTCACCACTACCTTACATGTATGGGTATATTGATGTACGTATTAACTATATATAATTATTATAAAATTATATTTATTCTAAATTTTTATACACAATCCACTTCAAAACCATTAAACAATTATTCGAATGATTTCATCGCTCGTGCGTATGTATGACCTACCGTCTCCACGATGCGATGTGATTCATTCTACATGATCTTAATTAAATCATGATAATATAAATACACATAATGAATACATATGGTATATATTATGGTAATATCATTTTCTAATTATACAACTATGACCTAAGAAGGTGAACTAGAACTTATTAGACAAAACATGCATTAGAACATAAAGTAGTTAACACATGAATTACGAGTAACAATGAAATGTTACTAAAAACGATGATAATATGATCATACATGATATCATAAATATTTATATGATTCTAGAGAAGATAAATAACATTATTTATATCATTATTCTAGAGGTTCATATATATACGATGCATATCATACTTAAGGTAATGGATTATTTTATCTTACTTTTATTTGTGTGGGAAATAGGCCTTATACACCATCTAATTATTCTGTGTGATGTTTATGTTACCCATGAATGATTTTATTAAAATAATTATGAAGGTTATTATATTTAAATATGAATATAATTTTTTAATTAATGTGGCATATGATTCGACTGATTATGAATTTGTAAGGGATAATGTTAAAGTTTGATTATTATCCAAGATTGTTTATCTGTAATTATTTACTTGGGTATAATTATTATTACAAAATACATGTTTCATAAATATATAATAATATTTTTTATGGTAATTTTACCCATATTTTAATTTTTATTAAATGGTATGGAAGGAATCTTTCATTCATTTTCCATACGATGAACTTCTTGACTTTTCCAACAAGAGTACGAGAAGAATGTTTTTTCAACTTATATGGTATGAACAAATTTTTACATATTAATAAATCCATATTTCCATGAATGTTACTATACATGGTTTTAATTTTAATTTTTAAAAAAATATTTTCTTTTAAAATTGTGTGGTATTTTGAGAAAATAAAATGTTTTGGAGGAATAAAGGATATTTTCTCAGGAATTAAGTACAAGTGTTTTATCAAAATTATTTTCCAAATAAGATTACACAGGGTTATGTTTTTATCCCTATTATTATTATGATTTTATCGTGTTTATGATGGAATTATGTTTTTGAAATCCATTTGTTTTTTATGGATTATGATGGAATGAGGTATCATAAACCCATTTTATTTCATGGGTTATGCTATGGTGAATGATTTATGTTTTTGTGGTACATGTAATAATGATTTAAATATTAGATTGGAGGAACCTATATCTCCCTTTAATTAATTGGGTGATTATTTATATCTCATTAGAGAGACATGACTAGAATGGGAAGTAAATCTGGTTCAGTAATGAAGGGATGTGGTGGAAAGTAAATCTAGTTTAGTAATACATGGCTGGAATGACATGTAAAACAGGTTTAGTAATAGACATTGTCCACTATGATGGTATTGGTAGAAATAACATAGACACTATGGAAATCATATTATGTGATTAATTGTTTTCCACAATTCTGTGTTTTTTCCGTTGTTATCTTATCATGGTTAATGTTCCTTTATGATCTATGCCTTACACACATCCACGAATTATTTCATGACTCAAGATTTTGATGTTTAATGTTTATGTTCATGTTTTTACATTATTATCTTTATGGTTTCTTTTAGGGAAACCATGTTTAACCTTACTGGTCTTTTGAGCTTTCCATTTTTATGTTTTATTTCCACAGGATATAAAGAAAGGTTTCAGTTCAAAAAAGAAAAGGGGAAGATCTTTTTGTGATATGTTGAAGACCACTAACTATGTTAGAAGATTATATTCCATGTTTCCAAATACACTAAACTAATATAGTCTTTGGGAATATTTTTTAATCTATTAAGTATTCATCAAATGTAAATTAATTTCCATGTTTTTCATTCTTGGGTCTTTATAGTTGGTATCAGAGTGATAGTTTAGACAACCTTTGGAAAATGGGTGAGAAAATTTAGTGATATCCCTAGAGATATTTCTAAGGTATGTCTAGGGATGTCCCAAATAGTAAGTATAATTAATGGATACAGTACTTGAATTATGGTAACTATTATGAATAATATAGGAATAAACCTAAGATGATAGATATTGAAATTACTCCTCCTTGATTATGTTGTTTTCCTTGTATTATTTTTTCATCTCACACTATTCTTTTTGAGCTTTAGACAATGGCCGAAACCCAAATGAACTTTTTTAATGATCAATGAACATGGAAATGCAATGACTTTCCTCCTAAAAACCCAAATGTTATATGATATTTAATGAAAAATATTATTTCTATACTTACACAAGCTATCTATCATTCAGGACTTTTAAATGATAAGAGACGGAAAACACCCTTCAATTGAGTCCTTTATGAAGAAACATCCACCTTATTTCAATGGGTCATCTGATGCACTTGTTTTTGAGCAATGGATTAATGCCATTGAAAATATATTTTCTATTATTCACTGTTCAAAACATGGAATGACATTTTGGTTGTTTATCATTTAGAAGGTGAAGTAGACCACTGGTGGACTCTAATCAAGAATACGAGGCAATAATATGAAATTGAATTCATGGAATATGATGAGTTTAAGAACTTATTTTTAAATAAGTACATCCCTTGTATTCATTATATAAATATGGAAAAAGGATTTCCTTGATCGTATGTAAAAGGATGATGAATCCGTTGGTACAAACGAAGAAAATTTTACAAGACATGCAAGGTATGCTCTTGGTTTTATCATCCAACATCAATCTAAAGTTGATCGATTCCTCAGTGGCTTAAAACTAAGTCTTTGAAGGGAAATATCTCTAAGATAATTTAGTATCTATGAAGAGATTTTTCATTGTTATATCACGATATAAATGGATGTTGGTTTTTCATATCAATCTCATGCTTTTGATAAGAAATGAAAAATGGAGTTCAAGGGAAAATAAAAAACAATTGTGAAAAGAAGAAGAATGTTTGCTTATGATTAGAGTGTTGAAAGAAGAAATGTAGATATTATTATAAAGGGACTATAATATGTTTTAAGAGTGTAAAATAAGATCATTGAGCGGTTGAGTACTGAAGTAATGGTAAAAATATTTCTAATAATGTGAATAGATAGAAGATTATATAGAATTCACCAACCACACATCAATGCAACATGTGTAAGTAAATGATGCCTTATGATAACCAATGCTTAAATCCATGGCTTAATGATGATGATCAACATCAACGAAATCTTAAATCCATAGACAAAGGAAAATAAAATGTGGTAACTAATGGTGATGTTGAGTATTGTAATGAAGTGGTGGAATGATTAAGTGTTTATGTAATGGGATTCCAAAATAGTGTTGTAGAATCTTTTTTATGGTTTTATGGATTATTGGAATATCTATTTAATTGTACATTGTAGTTCTTCATAATTATATGGTAATGGTAACAATGAAAAGTGATTGATATATTTTTGGAAAGAACATGATATGATCATATTGTAGGGATAAAGAGATAATGAGATATTTGATTGTATTAATGACCCCAAGACTTATATAAGGAAAAATTGATATCATGGTTTTGAGTATAGAGAATTTTTGATATTTTTAGTGACTGGAAGAGGTCAATTTTAATAGAGTGCATCTCATCAAAAAAATAATACATGATTAATGTATTGACATGTTTGTAATTTGACAATTATGAACTACATTATGAGATATGGGAGATAATTGTTATGCCGATTTAGTTCTCCTCCTTCTAATGTTTGATATTTTCAGTTTTTGGAAGAATTGTAATGTTATCCATTTATGGAAATAATAAGTTGTATTCTGGTTGAATATTGTTATTTTAATATATTATCTCACTATAGGTGGACTTATTCATATTTTATAACATGTTCTTACATTTTTGTTGAGACAAATGGAATGACCTATCATTCTATCACATGATCTCTAACACCTCAAGAATGAAATATTCAACTTAAGTTCTTTAAATAAAATATGAAGTGGAAATATTTAAGGGATTGACCAATGATGAGATTGTACCAAAATCAACCAAGTATTTCTTCTCATACAAAATTCATCAACTTTACGAAATAGATTTTGAAACCAAAAAAGTTATCCTAGTACCTTCTTATCTGATAAATCAAATGGTCGCCTAAATCATCATACATTTATAGATTTATGGAAGTTAAATTTCTCTAATCCACATTATCTATCACTCTCCATAATAAATGGATGGTTATATTTCTCTTCCATATCTATGTTTTCACTTCCCACCTATGTTCTCCTACGTGGAAACCATGTGATGAGTTACTTTGGGTAAATGTAATATTTTTAACTTTCATTTTTAAAATTATGTTTTAGTATTCCTTTGAACTATGTGGGTTTCCATGAATGAAACTTTCGTGTAGAATACCTTTTATAACCCTGATCAATTTTGAGGGAGAAACTCATTTTTAGGTGGGTATAATGTCACACCCCCAAATTTTTTGAGATAGATTCTTTTTAATTTCATTGATGTCTTATGTTTGATGCTACACTAATATCAACCTGCAGTATACAAAACACCATATTATCATGTTGTATATTCAACCTTATTCGTGGCTTGTGTTACACGCAAGAGTGACCATCCTCAATAGCTTTCATTGTACACAATACCCAGTTTCACTAAACAATGATATATTATTAAAATATTATTATTTAATGGGATATAAACAAGATTTTATGAATAGTATTATCAACATTTTGAAATTAATATAACATTTACATTCATTTTATAAATTTCCGAGATAAGATATAAGAAAAAATTTAATTTTTTGGACAAAAGAAGTATTCTTAAAAAAATGCTGTTTGGTAAACTTTTGATAGTGCACCGATTTTAAATACAGTTTTTACACTTTTATATATATTCTATTTTTATAAAAAAAATCTTCTTATTTGGAATTGGGATATAAAAATTTATTTTTGTTTAATATTTTGTATTTTCCTAATAAAATTCAGATTTTAAAGAATATTGAAAAATACGGCATTTTAATTCAAAACGGCCTTTTCATCTAATTTATTTTTACAGTTAGACTAATATTTTAATTGGGTTTAAAATGTAATTTAATTATTTTTTATCATTTAATTCAATTTTGGTCATTATATGTAATTTAATATTTAAATTTGAAATAAGGACATGATAATATTTTGATAATTTTTTATTTCTTAAAACCCAACTTTTTGGATTCTAACAACGAAAAATATTTTTAAATTAATTTACGCCAATTATATGTTTTGAATATTCAAAAAAGGATTACATATTTGAAATTAGTGGGTGGAAATTATGTTAATAAGTTACTTTTATTTGGTTTGGATATTATGAATACTCACTATGATAATTTTTATTTAAATAAGTTAAAGATAAATTAGGTAAATTAGTGTAACAAATAATATTATAAAAACAATAAAATGATCCTAAAACCTAAAAAATCATATTTAATTAATAATATTACATCCTTAATAAATTGGGTTAGAAATATAGTCATTTATGGGCCAATTGAGAATGAAAATGAGATAGATATTAATAAAACAAATAAAAGTGACAAAATGTCTAACTCACATTTCTTTTAAGTATAGTACTTTTAATATAGGGATAACCAGGTTATATATTCCAAAAAAATATTCCATATAAATATAAAATAATTACCTATATAAGGATAATTTATTTTTAATTTTTAGGAAACTAATAATTACCTCAATGTCTTATACATTGGTGATCTAAAAAATAAATAATTGATGAGAAATCCATAAAACATTTATTATTAAAAATAATAATAACCATAAAAAGGATTATACACAAGAGAAAATAAATTTTTTATTATATATAGACCATAAGAATCCATGTTCTGATAAAGATACCATTTAGAAATTTATAGAAGAGATTGTGACATTTATTTTATTTTATTTAAAGTGAGGTAATAGTTGACACATTAACACATTAATAAGTATTAAATTTTTAATGTTGGATTTTACATAAGATAAGTTAGACTAAATATATTATTATGAAATATAGTAAATTTATTTATCATCGTATTTTATTTCAAATTTTTATTAAAAAATAGTTATATTAAATAATTACACAATATTGATGTATTGATTATTTTAAGAATAGAGATATCAAATAAATGTTATTAACAAAATTAAAATAAATAAAACATGGGATAATTAATTTATCAAATGAATTATATAGATTAACTTGAACCATTTGAGATATAATAAAATATTTTTTTCACGGATAACACCTTATCTTGATATTTCAAAAAATCCATGAAATGAATAGTGTCAAAATTGATAAAATTGATATTTTGTTAAAATAATGTTTTATAAATTTTATTAAAAATAATAAAACAATTTAAAATATATAGAATAATTATAAAATGGTATAAAATGCTCTAAATTAACCATTTATAGTAGAATTAATCCAAATAATAAAATATTTCATCCTTTTAATATTGAAATATTTGTTATATTAATTAAAATTAAATAGAATAACTAATTGGTAATTAAAATGATAATGTTTAAATTTACATACAAAATTGTCCAAATTATATTTTATGATTTGATTTCAATATTATCTTATTTTATATTTGAATATATCTCACTTTGGTGGTATTTTGATTTATTTTAAAATTATTATAAATTAATAGTTTAATAAATTAAATAAAGGTCTCTCACCCCAATTACAAAACAACACCTACACCTTCATTTCTACAAAACTCATTAGGCCATTAATTTCTTATATAAAGTGACCATTTATCTTCTAAAACTACCTAGTTAAATTATAGAGGTTTTGGTATTTTGAAAATTTCAACTCTAATTCGATCAAGACGAGATCTAAAGGGAGTACATCAAAGAAGTGGTAATCTCCTCTACCGATTCTTTCAATATTTTTTCTTCATCTTCATCCAAGTCATTATTTATTTAATTATAATGTATTAAATAGAATATCATTCATATACTGATATTTTACTATAATTATGAAACAAATATATTCGACCTTCTATCCATCTTACGAAAAACGAAATCACCACGCGTGGGTACATATAACATACTGTCTCCACATCATGGTGTTCTCTGTTTTTCACCTCCACCTTACTTGGATGAGTATAATGATGGAAGTAATAACTATAAATGATTTTTATAAATATATATTGATTCTGAAATTTTATAAACCAACAACTTCAAAACAATTCTACTACTATTTGAATGATATTGTTTCTCATGCATACGTAGGGCCAACAGTCTCCACGATGCGATGTGATTCATTATATATGATATTTATTAAAGCATTTCTATATAAATTTTAACAATGAATAAATATGGTATATATTATGTTAATATAATTTTATAATGATATAAATAATACCTAAAAAGGATAACTAGAACTTCTTTGACAAAACATGCATAAGAATATAAAGCAGTTAACACCTGAATATTGAGAAACAGTGAAATGTCACTGACAAATGATGACAATACGATCATATATGATATAATAAAAATTATTATGCTTATAATAGAAGTAAATAATATTATTTAAATCATTATAAATGAGGTTTAGATACATATCAATCATAACTGACCTAAGGAAATGGATTTTTTTGTCTGATTTTATTTCTATTGGACATATTCCTTTTACACCATCTATTTATTTTGTGTGGTTTTTATGTTATACATGAATATTTTCATTATTATTATTATGAATGTTATTATATTTAAACATGCATATATTTTATTTTATTTTATGAGACATACAATTCAATTGATTATAATTTGGTAAGGGATAATTTTGCAATCTCATTATTATCCGAGATTGTTTTTTCATATGTTTTTTCTGGGGTATATTCATCATTAAAATCCATGTTTCCTAAATATATAATATTACTTAGATCATTATTCTATTTTTTAAATTTAATTTTACCCATTAGAAATTTTTTACTAAAGGGTATGGAAGTAATATTTCATTCATTTTCCATATGAGGTACTTTTTGACTTTTCCAAAAATAGTAGGAGAAGAATATTTTTAACATATACGGAATGAAAATTTATTTAAATCATTATAACACCTTATTTTCATGAAGATTCTTATACATGGTTTCAGTTTTATTTTCAACTAAATTATTTTCATTTAAGATTGTGTGGTATTTTTTGAAAATAATACATTTTTTATTAATAAAGGATATTTTCCTCAGGAATTAAGTTCAAGTGTTTTTTCAAAATTATTTTCCATATAACATGACATTGGGTTTATGTTTGTATCCGTATTATTACATTGATGTGATTGTGTTTATGAAGGAATTATTTTTATGAAATCCATTTATTTTTTATGAATTAAAATGTAATAATGTTTATGAAGTCCATTTTATTTCAAGGGTTCTACTATGGTGAATGATTTATGTTCTTATGGCACATGTACGAATGATTTAATTATGAGATGGGTGGGACCTGTATCTCCCTCCAATGCATTGGGTAAATGTTTATATCTCATGAGTTAGACATTATTTTAATGACATGTAAATCCAGTTCTGTAATACAAGACCTAAACAATAAGTAAATCTGGTTCAGTAATACTTGGATGGAATGAGAAGAAAAACTATTTCAGTAATTGAATTTGTGAACTATTATGGTCTTGGAAGAAATTCCTTGGCTATAATGGAAATCACATTAGTAGCTTAATTGTTTTCCACAATTACATTTTTTATGCTAATTCAATTTTATCATAGTTAATGATCTTATTTGATCTATTCCTTACGTACTTCCAAGAATTATTTCATGACTCAATAATTTGATGTTTAAACTTTATCTTCCTTTTTAAACTCTTATATTAATGAATTGTTTTATGTTCTCAATGTTTACCATTGATGATCATTTGAGCTCAGTCTTTTTATGTTTTCTTTTCCCTTGGATATAAATAAATATTTTAGGTAATAAAAAAAATGAGAATATCTTTATGGGAGATGTTGAAATTTTTTCACCATGTTACAATATTATGTTCCATGTTTCCAAAGACACAAAAATAATACGGTCTTTGTGTGTATATTTCTGTAATGTAATATGTATTATATAAAAGTAATTAAATTTCCATGTATTTTATGCTTGGGACTTTACAAAATTACATCCCAAGGTGAATATATTAATTTTTTTGTGTTGAATAGTATGGGAACATGGGATTGTTGTCCCTATATATGGGTAATGGACAAGAAGTGGCTTAACTTAACATGAAAATGATTAAATGAGTTTAATGGATATGTGCCAAATGAACCTAGGTTGTACATGAAATGATGAAGTGGGATAATACATGGTAAATGATAAATGGGATATATTAATTAACATATGGAATGGGTTGAATAAGTTAATTGGGATAATATATGGAAAATTAGTGAATATTTTTAGTGATTTTGGTATATGAAATAGGAAATGGGAATAAATGGATATGTAATGTAAATGGAAAATCTGTTAATGGGTTATAGGGTAATTTTAATCACCATGTTGGTTTTATGGATTATAATGTCTTTTGTAATGATTATTTTTTGTGGTTGTATAGTCTATGTGTGTTGAGTAGACAAATTAACATGTTGATAAGGATCAGTAGAGTGAGGTATTTACATGAGGATCTATTCCCAAAGACCGAGTTAGACTGAGGATCTATACTATACCCAAAAATAAAACAATTAGAGAAGGGGACATAGTTCTATTCCCTTAATGGTTGCATTAGATGATACCACCACGATTGAGGCTTCAAGGTAAGAATGTTGTATATGTTATGATGTGATTATCTCTATTAAGATAGGAAACATGATTTATTTTTACACTATTAATTAAGATTTAGGAATATTACTAACCCATTAAATATGTGATGTAAGTGAATTAAGTAATGAAGATGGTATATGTATTTAAATTGAGTATAATTATATATAATAATTAAGTGAATCTTGTTAAGCAATGACACCAAACTTGTCTCTATGTACTTTTTTCTTACATACCACTTAAATTGGATATATATTGACATTATATTTTGTATAAACCATTGGAGGTGGTCTATTGAGTTGTACTCACACCCATCTTGAGCCTCCCTTGGGTACCTGGGTAGACCTTAAACTTTCAGGTTAGGACAAGGGAAAGGGCCCCGTGATTGGGATTTGGGATGGGATTAGGATGTACATGGATGAGGTTCCAAACATGGAGTATGAACCATTTTGGTGATTATGTTAGTTGTATTTATTTTTTGTTCTGTTAACTTTAGAACTATTTAAATTAACATACCATGCTTACTGTTTGTTGTGGTTATGCCATGTTTTGGGAGATGTTTTTTGATTATTTTTATTGGTTATTTTATATTTTTTCAGTACTTTTATTTGTTATATATTATGAATTACTCTAGTAAATAGGTTATATTCTCACTATTCATGTTATCTAGACCCTCACTGCTAGTTGGAAACCTCTGGAATTTGGGGAGGTGCGCTTGAGGTAATGTAGGGACCCAGCTCGAGGCACTGTTCAGTGGCTTTTTATGTTGAGAATGTTATAAAGTATAACTATATAGATTGAAAAATCATCAATGTTATGTTATTAAAGATAATATATATTGATCATTAATCAAATAATAATTTAAAAAAGAATACAATAGTGAACCAATTAAATGTGTTTTCAAGATCAGTTGGGGTTGTGATTGTTTCATTTTAAATAGACAAATGAAAAATGAGTTTTATACCCTAATTCACCTCACCTCTCAAGGAATATATCACGAAGGACCCTTATATTCCAAAAACATATAAAGGGGTTTTAAAAGGATTCATGTATTCCCATTGTGTGTCTTTTAGATTTATACTCAAATCCTTATATGTGGGTTATACAGTCTTTTTTAGAATCAACCTGATTTATCTTTTAGATACCTCATCGTTTACATTTTTTTGGGAGGTATGTGGTTTAGGTATTGTATTAGACTTTATAATTCCTTGTGAGGGTTTCTATATACTTCTTATATAGGTGTGTTTATTAATAATTCATATTATAAAGATTATATCACACCACAATCATTCATACATATAAAAAAATGAAAAGTGATATTTTTTAGGAATATTTTCGTGATTTAATGTGCGAATAAGTTCTTTTTGAAACCATTATAACTAGGTTTAAATTTTATATTAAATAAATTCATGTCATTATAACCAAGGTAAATTGGGAAATTCACGAATAAGTGGGGGAAGTTAAAGAATAAGTTGATAGTAGTATAAGGTATTTACATGGATGAATTTTTAATTTAAATCCAAATTAGAAGAGGGAAGGTCAATTTTTCTACTAAAAATGTTTTATTTATATATTAAAATAATGTTTTTTATTTTAAAATAACTAGTTTGAGATAATATAGTGCTAATAAATGGAAGTGAAAAGAATATATTTTTGTGAAAGTATAATACAAACAAAAGATGGAGTATAAACTTAGATTATACTTGTAATCATCACACCTGTGCTGTATTTTGAGTAATACGTAAGAAGATAATTTTTTTTATAAAATTTTAAGATGTGTGAGAGAATAATCCATTAAATTGAGATTATCTATGTAGTGGAAAAGGATAAATATTAAATTAATAAAGAATAATAAAGCAGTAAAACTATTCTAAAGGCTTTTCAGAAGACAACATTATTGATATTCTTGTAACTCATTTTCATGGATATATCATTCTTATTTTTTCCACCATGGTGATTCAAGTGCATCTTATAATCTTGGGTGAATCTAGATCTTTTCCAGAATTATCTAACTATGGTGAGTAGCAAGAATTTTATATTATGTGCCCTTGTTTTATTTTCATTCATCTTAGTAAACCAACACCATGCCTGGGGCATCACAAGTGGTATTAGAGTAGTCCTAGTTCCCAATATAGATCAAAATTTAAAGGTATACTACTATGAAGGTTGATAATGTTAGTGGGTATTTCAGTTTTTAATTATCATTAAAAAAAATTGTAGTGTTTTATTTTATTTACTGAACGTATTTAATGAAGTTGGATTTATAAGATAATTTTATACCCCTTATTTATTTTATTAATTTGATGAATAGAAAATTAGTTCCAATATTCAAGGGGAAAAATTATAATGTTTTTATGGAAATAACGATACCCAAATTTATTTTATTTGTGTATGGATGTTATAGACATTATGACTAATGGTTTTAAATTTTTTACATAATGGGTTTCTTTGACCTCTGTAACTACAATGAATGTAGAGTTTGATGAGAGTGTAAGAAATTCCAATAATTCCTCACTTTTGGTGAAGTATTTATTAATGATTGTTGGTTCTCAGTATAAAAAAGGAATTTGGGTTATTCTATAAAAAATATCTATTAAGGTAATAAAAAGGTCAAATAGGCTATGTTTTTTAATTTTTAATTGATGTTTGACGATATACTTATTCATAATGGTTTATTTGTTGGCGATTTATTTAAAAGGTTTGAGGAGGTGGTGATCCCCATTAGAGGATTTGGTGAGATTATTAATGAATCAATAGTGGAGGAAATGATATTTTTTTATCTCATTGGGTAGATTTGATGTAAAAGTTTTATAACCAGATAATTTTTGTTCTTGGAATTCTTTTTTTGACTAATTGAAAAACACTGTGGCTGTATATGAGACGATAAGGTAGACAAAACTGAACATGAAGAGTTTAACTGAGAAAGATGTCCCATTCAATACCAAAAAGAATGTAATGACCTAAAAGAAAATTAATGATGATTATAAAGATAATTTTGAATGTTAATATTAAAATTAATATGTTTATGTGATGTTTTATAAGCTCATGTCCCTCATCTCAAATGTTTTCCAAATAGGAAAAGGTAAATATCATGGAAATTTACTTTTTATATTTTTAAAAAATTGGGGTATTTGAAATTTTACTACAAATTTTCTAAAGTTGGAAGAAGATGAAAATTAAAAAGAATATAATTAATCTCATGATGCTTCGGTAAAAATTATACAAACATTAAAAGTTGTAACATTTCCTCAATGATTTCAAGAAAGAAATATTATTCTACTAAAAGAAGAAGTTATTTATCCAAGAATGATAAAATATAAATTTATGTAATTGAGTGTGGTTTTTCTCATGTAGTATAGATGATAAGATAATCATTACAATAATGGATTCCTATGAGTCTATTAGAGAATATGGTTTAATGAACAAAGAAGAGGATTCATCAAGAAACGATGAAGAGTTACATGAATGTAAAATGAAGTTCATGTTAAAGAAAACATTAAATAACAGTATCTCTATGATTTTTAAGTTAGATAAATTAAATAATATAATGAATAATTAATACAGTATTATTGAATTAGATAGGGATGAATTCATAAATAAGTAATATTACATAATCATTTGAGTTAAGAAATTAAAAGATTAAATCCCCAAGGAGAAGAAGTTTTAATTATAGAAATTGAAGATACTATTATAGGATAAATTACATCAATTATTCATTGTATAATTGTTGAATAAATAAAATTATATAAAAAATTAATTATAGGATTTATTTGATTCTAAGCATGAAGTGAGATATTTTCAATGATAGATAAGCGTGTTATGGTTGTAGTGAGACTTTAAAATTGTTCAAATCAATAATAATATAAGAATTATTTATAAATATCATGGTTTTCACAAGAGAAAATATTTAATCCAAGTAAAATATGAAAATATTGAAGAGAAGAATATAATTGACAACACTTAACAAACCATTTTTGACTAAAAAGTATCACTTTTAATGAATATCAATTATTATATTTGAAGAGAAAAAATGGAAAAATTTATAAAATTAATATAATCATGTGTAAATTACTATGGAGTTCAATTTTTTCAAACATAGATCAAAAAGTATTTACAAATCAGGTATTTTACAAAAATACTTATCCCAAAAAGACTAACTTTTCTTTAAAAATATTATATTCTTTTGGACAATGCTGATTATTTGAAGGGTGTGATCATATTTTGAGTTGTTTATATATTAAATTATATATATTTAAACCCATAATGAGTGATGTAAGGCACATATATAGGGGTATACATCCCTTTTAAATAAATAATTTCATGTAAAATACTATTCAAAGACAATATGTGATATTGAAGAATCATTTTAAAGACATTAATGAAGTGTGGAAGAGATGTGATCAATATGACCGTATTACTGAAGAGTGTCTTCTAATCATACACATTCAATAGTATGGAAAACTATATCATATATGGTTTTAGACTTGAGGTTGGTGTAATAAATTATTGAAGAAAAACATGTGTCACATGAAGATCAAGGAACATGTTTTAAATCAATTGGAGGTTATCTAAACCAAAAAGGAGGAAAAAATATGTATATTCCAGAAAAATACGAATAAGTTTTAACTAAAAGAAATCAAGAAAATAAATATGAAGAAATCTATATTAATATAGGAAAAAAAATCCAATGTGGTAAAATGAAATTTTGTGTTAATATAAGTAATAAAAAATAATATTTGTAGTAATGTATTGTTGAAGTGGAGAATAAGGTGAGATATTCCAATATAAATGGTATTAGAAGAAGAATTTCACTTAAAAAATTTTTTTAGTAAAAGGGGTTGCTGAATACAAATCCATGTTGCTTGAGGAATTAATCTCAACCTTAACTAATAATAGTATATAGTAGGATGAAATTTTTACCCCCACTCAATTTTTATTTGTATATTTCCTCTTAATGTGGGAGAAAGAAAACCTAAATCCCATTATTTTTATTTATTAATATATTTACAATATGGGAAAAACATTATAGGGGAGAATCCAAAGTTATTTTTTTATCCTAATATAAGAGAGATATCTTATTTGGTGGGGGAGCATATATTTAGAGAATATTTTTAATATGGGAAAGTGATACTTTTAGCATTGGTGTGTGTGTTTTGACTATTCAAATATGTTTGGTGAGAATGTAAGCAAGAACTGGGTATTCATGGGGTTGATGAATTTTATTGAGAAATAGAATATGTGTAATAGTTTTTTAATGGGAATAAATATTTATAGAGTAGATATAATTAATTTTAATATAAATAATGATATTATTTTTAAATGTTAATTTTTCTTTCCTCTAGTTCTCTCTCATAGGCTTTGAATTATTTAATTATGACACATTGCAAGGTCTGCTGAGTATGAAAAGTGATTTATGATCAGTGGTTGTTAAGAAAATAAAATAGGCAGATATTTTTCATCCCATGATTGAAGAAGATGTTGAGATATAAATTTATTGTAAACATCATATGTTTTTAGCGTCATAATGTGGGTTTACTATGATTTAAAGCCTAAGAATATCCCATCGCATTATATTGTTTGTCTATGGAAGCAAAATTAGAGATGAGATGTTGAAAAGGTTCTTTTGTTAAATTTTATTTTCAACACAAAAATCATGTTCAAAATCAATTATAAAAATTTTATAATGTATTATAAATGATGTTTATAAGAATATTGTATTTTTTAGGTATTTCAGAGTTAGTTTGGAATATGTATGCAATTTTCATGGTAGTAAAGGTGTTTCAATATTTACTAATTATCTTAAACTAAAATATAATTTATTGAAATTTGGTGAAACAAGTAGATAAATATACATAATTTTAATTTTGATGATTTAATCCAAGAAGTTGTTTCAATATTATACATTGTTTATTTTTAAATAATCACAAGTTGAGGAACGAATAAATTCAATAAGTTAAAATGTTTAGAAGATAAAATATCTAGAAGTTATAATCATTAATTAAATACCAATGTCCCTTAGAATCTACACTATGATATTTAATATATTTAATATTTTCTCTAATAGATTCTGAGAGATTATATAATGACATTTCAATAAGTTTATGTTTCTAGAAGACAAAAGATTTGATTTAAGGTATGGATAATGTGATTCATAAGAGTAACTTTACACAATACCTAGATGTCACTCTAAGAATACAAGATAGGAATTTAAAAAATTAAATATATAAAGGAAACCTCACTTATATATATGAATAAAATAAATTTTATGGAATGAAATTTTAAAAAACCTCAATACATAATGGTATTCTTACTGATACATAAGAGGAAAATCATATTAGATAGACTGAAATTCAGAAAATTCCTCAACAAAAAATAGTGATTTTTTCAACATATAATATTAAACATTATGATAATTAATAGAATTTTGAGAGGACAAGGATGTAAATTCATAATGTAAATTTTTAAAACTGAATATACTAATATGTAATGGTTAATACGAGGCCAAGGTAATATGTAAGAGTTATTTCAATTATACATAAAGGTTGGTTAGAGGAAAAAAGAAATAAGTAAGGGTAATTCGTTTAATATGAAATGGTCATATGAGGTGTAAATAAGATATGAAAGTGTTGATATAAAATATAGAGTAATTGTTAAGGGTAAAATACTTATCCACACATGTGATATTTACTAAAATTAATAGGAAGTTTCCTTAAAATGATTACTTGTAGTTAATGATAATTGCAAAATTAAAAAATTATAATGTTGAATATAATCTATTAATGATTAAATACCAAAAATATTAATCAATTTCGAAGCTATTAGATAATAGGATTCACATCATAAAGATGATATCATCCAATAATCATGCATACCCAGAATAAAAGTATAGAATCATTGGGCTGGGAAGAAGATTAACATGCTGTAAAGGGAGATTACATTTTTTTGAATTAGTTAGAACTAGTTTTATATTATATGATACATGATGTCATTTCATGATGAATTAGAAAAATAAAATAATTTAAGAATAAGTGAGGGAGCCCGAAGAAGAATTTGAGAGTCGTTGAAGGCAGTTAGTAATTTAAAAGTGAAATTTGAAGAGAGAATATTGATATTGAGGATGAAAAAATACCCATTGTTACTATGAAAATATTATATAGTGTAGTAAAAAATTGTTGTGATATAATAAAGATATAGATATAAGTATATGAATATAAAATATCTTGTTTCTCTGAAATTTTAAATTGAAGTAGAGGATGAGTAAATACTTTTTTATGTGTGTATATGTCACATGTGTGTTGTGTGTTGAGGAAGAAGGAAGAAGTCACACCTAATATATATTGTGAATAACAAAAATACACTATAAATTTTTTGGGATAGAATTTATTTATAGGAAAATTATAATTCTTTGAAAATTAAAGAAAATAAAGTATTGAAACATATTGGGAGACAAAATTATTAATATTCTTTGAACAAAATTTCCTATATATCACCTACTCATTTTTATCATCTATGGAAATTTTAGTGGATATTTTTGTCTCAGGTGACTCCCTGTCATTACAAGGTAAATCTATTCATTTTTAGTATAGAACCATATACATCAAATTTCATTTTTCTGTTTTCTTTTCTCAGTTTTTCTGAGTTAAGTAGTGTGATTTCGCACTGTAATAACCAAAGAAGGATTATGTCTAATGAAATTAGAAAAGTTAAAACAAAGTAATTATCAATAATTCACCTTCCTCGCAAGTCAGTGAACCAAGACTATTCTAGGGTGTATAATACTCATAACCATAGGTTCACTCTTGACTCCCTACCCATTTTACTCTCCTAAATTCCACATACACTTTGGTATACTTATAATCATAATAGAGATGATTAAATAATTCATTCTAATGAAACCCATTTCAAGACAGAGAAAATTAAACATAGTATCTAGTTTTTATATATTTATTATTTAAATATAATATCCACTCCTAATAATCTAATTAAATTGCCATATTAATTTTTTTAACATCATTATTCTTTAGTAAAAATGATATTACTATAATATAACTCTTTATTATTTTTCATTTATTAGTCTGGACTAAAATTTAATGGGTCTATTAAAACACTTATATGAATTATTAAGAAAACTATTTGTATGTTCTTAAATTTTTGAGTATAAACAAGGAAGAGTGAAAATAAAATTAATATTCATTATAAATTACCTAATTATAATTGATAAAATCACCTGAAATGTATGCGATGTAAAATACATTTTTGTAAACCATAACTATATTTTAAATAAAATAAACAAGGAACATCATTGGTCATTATGGAAATATAATTATAGCACCTCAAAATTTTATAGATTTTGAACTCAAGAACATATAAGAAAAACTAAGACAACACATCAAAACAGTAATGATATAATCATATAACAACCGTGATATCTATTATACATTAATAATTGATTTATTACATAAAACTAAACTTAATAAAATAAAATATTGATAAGTATATTGTATTTGGGAATTATGTAAAAACATAACACCTTGAACGTGGGAAACAACAACATTATTAAAAACATCCTTACCATTCATTATTGAAAACTTATTTAAAATTATCAAAATACTCCTTCAAATATAAAACTGTATGGGATAACTTGGGGACATACATAAGAAAGGGTTGAGCTATAAATCCATGTAAAATAATAAATATGGCATAAGATATAGATGTTTGACAATAGTTATATTAATGAGAAATAAATGGAACATGAATAATAATGCATGATATGGCCTGATAATCATAACATTGGAAATGTGAAAAAATATTTAAAACTGAATCATAAACATTGGTCAATGATAAACCACCAAGAATTAATGGTTTAAAATTCCCATAAGGGAATTAGGTACACCCCTATCCAAAAATGATGTTTCATGATAGTAAACATTACCCAACACTGTGGAGCGCTATCTAGGTGCACCCAAAATAATAATTTCATTGTTAGGATTACATTTTCCATATAGATTATACACCATGTATTTATTTAACAACATAATTTATTCCATGATAAAGGAACGTGTAATGAATAAATTTATGTTACCAATCCATAAGTATATGTGCATAAATGTTAATACCCTTGATAGAAAAAAGTTAATGTTATTCCCTACATAATTATTTTAGCATGGAAAATAGCTGTGAAATTTTGGTAGCATAACAATGTTACATGAGAATTCATTAAAATGGATTAAAAGAGAGAATAAGGTATCTAATTTTTCTGACATCAAAAGGTAAGTAATAGGGACATGTAAAACCAGATACCAACACTATAAATTCTAAAACAGAATGCATAAGATAATGAAGAAGGATGAATAGAGAAAATAATACTTGTGGAATTATTCCATGCTAATAGGTGTGCATCTGGGATCATGGGTGGATTAATGAATGTTAAATTAAGATATAGTCATTTATAAATTTAATTTATAGTTAGGGTAATATTTAATATCATCTCCCATTTTAAGAAAATGAAATGTAAAAGACATAAATTAAAAGGAGTGCTTGACAAAAGGTCTGAATTGAAGATCATGTTCCCTTACATTAGTGTGTGACTCCAAAGGCTTGGGTGGGGCTTCTTTAAATATTATCGGTTCCTCGGGAGGACTCTAGAGAGTGGATTGAAAACCATTTATGTACATCAAATACTTTTAGTGAATTGTAATGGGATCTTGGGTGGTATTATATACGATAATAAGGGGATTTCATTATTATTTATGTTTGGGAATCTACAAAATAAAATATCCAAAAACACAAACCATCTCATGGTTTTATCTAATGGTTTACTCCAAATGATATTGGTTTAAAAATTCTTACGAGGCCAAGGGATGAACATTCTAAAATATTATCACGGGTGATGTGGAGGTGATTCACACTCTTAACAAAATAATGTTAAAATCTTAAAATAAATTATAATTCTAGAAGGATTAATAATGGCTTAACAAAATAAATAAAATCCACTTGAAATAAGATTAAATTAAATTAAAAACATATAAATAGTCCTTTATTCCATTTATAGTACTTATTACATAACTTTTATGTCATTTTTATGTCATAATACCCCAATTATATTTTTACGGTATTTAATTATTACTAAAACATTCCACTATATTAGAAAATTATGAAAAATTAACCATTGGATAATTTTTTTGTCCTATTAAAAAAATAAATATTCATTTTATCTAAATAATTTTATAAATATTTTAATTTTCACTTTTAACATAAGAAAATATATTTATTGAGAAATGAATGGTTTTCAATAATAACTATTTCATCCATTATAAAAATTAAATTCAAATTCAAAAAAATAATATAATCATTTATATTTAATAAAAATTATTTAATCATTAAATTTATTTCAAAAATATTGTAATTCATCAAAAATAGATTCCATAATTTATTATGAATATTAACCAAAAATATTATTTTTTTTCTTTGTTGAATCAAAATAAATATCATTTATAATTTAATAATAATATGATGGAAATATATTAAAAATAATACATATACTCATATTTCTTGGTTCTTGATACATATCCCATTGATTCACGAAAAAATTACCTAAGGGTAAGGTGTATGATGGTTGGACATTCTTCGGGTGGTTCGGCTAAAATAGTTGGGGCCTTGGACTTGATGAGCTTGAACCTCTCCCATAAACTGTTTTGATCATGCTTATGTTGTTGGATCACATATTGGGACTTGTCAAGAGAAAATACTATAAATGGAATCTCTCTTGAATTCTCTAAAAAAGGGATTCATACGGTACGATTCTACTGGATAAGGCTATAACTTCCATTGTCTATGTCAATTAGATTTGATAAAAACCTATATTTATACTAATCATATGATCATTTATCAATGGAATTATTATGAACAAAAAATATACGTAGTTTTCTTTAAGATAAAATTTGATATAGTAAATCAGAAAAATTTCATGTGTTTTTTATAACCATATTATAAAATAAGATATTTAATTGAATCAAAAGAAAAAATTTATTTATAATAGTTCGGGTTTTTATAATTTTCACCCCTTTAGAAATTCCACCATTGAAATTTCCTTTTCAAACACTAAAATAGATGATGGTAGCTTTGCTTCATCACTTTCTCCTTTCCCCACATCATTTCTTTAAGCTTTTTGTGTCTCCACAACACATTGAGCATGATTATTGTCTTATATTGTAGAACTTTTTCTCTATGATCTATGTTATTCACTAGCTACTCCTCATAGGATGGGACTTTTCTTAATGGTACCACCACTATATTGAGTACATCTGAGGGGTCTGGTATGTACTTTCTCAATGGGGACATATCAAATACATCATGTACTTTCAATAGGTTTCGTGGGTGTGCTAGTCGATAGGAGACCGCTCTGATGGGATCAAGGATCTCAAAGGGCTGATGCATCTTTGAACAAGATTTCCCTAACTCCAAAATCTCATTACATTCTTCCATTGAGATATGTGGTGGAATACCATGTCTCTCACATCAAACTCTTGGTCTCGTCAGTGATTGTCAACATATCTCTCTTGTCAACATTGATCATCCTTGACGTTCTATAGAATGTTTTTATCCTTCACTGCCATTTCTTTGACAATTTCATGGCCTAATAGTTTTCATTACCATTCTTCATCTCTATATTACGATGTTATTCACCTATTACTAGAAAGGTATTCATGGGGAGCCATTTGGATGATCGATTAGAAACTGCTATTATGAGAGAACTCATCCAAAGGAAGATGTTTTCCCCATCCACCTTTGTACACTATAGAACATGATCATAACATGACTTCCAGTGTCTAAATAGTCTTCTCAGTTTGGCTATTAGTTTAGGATGATAGGATGTAATGAAGTTTAGATCATTGTTTGGAGAATCTTAGAAACATTTCCAGAACATGGAGTTTAATATCAAACCTTGATCGGATACAATAATTATTGGTACTCCATGTAGCCTTACTACTTATTTAATGTATATATGTGAAAGCTTATCCAATGATAAATTTCCTCGAATCAAAATGAAGTGGGCAGTCACTGTAAGATGGTGCAATACAACCCAGATAACATTGTTTCATTTGGATGTCTTCATAAGTTTAGTGAAAATTTTTGTGGTGATTTTTTCCCACATACATGATGGTATGGGTAATGGTTTTATCAAACCCATAGACTTATTCCTTTCAGTAGTCAATTCCAGATATACCAGGAACTCTGATGTATATTTAGCGATCTCTTTCCTCATGTTTCCCAACCAAAAGTGCTTCCAAAGATCTTGATTCATCATTTTGTTTTCAAGGTGAATGGAGAAAGTTTAACTATGTGTGTCATCTGTCAGTTCCATACTTAACTTGTGATTTTATAGAACACATAGTCTTGACTCAAAACCCCACAACTCCTTTTTCACATATAATAAAATCCAAAAATTTCCATTTTCGTATAGTTTCCAACTTCTTTTGAGTTCTCAATTCATCTTTTTTAACATCCTTTAACTATTCATAAATACATGACTAAGAAATAATTTGTGAAAGAATTGATTATGTTCCTTTCATTATGATTCACATTTCCACCTTATTCAATCCAAAGAAGATCAAATCATTCCCAATTCTCACAGATGACAGAATTGATGGTTCCTTTCTACTTAGTGGATCATCCACCTTTTTTTCTTTACCAGGAAAGTAGTGGAATGAGTGGTCATAGTCATGGATGAGCTCTAACCATTTTCACTAGCTTATATTTTGTTTTTTTTGATAATATATATTTTATGATATAGTGATCAACATATATGTCACAATTCATCCTATAAAGATAATGGGGCCATATTTTCAGTGAAAAGATAACAATTGGAAACTCTAAATCATGCATGGGATAGTATTTATCATGAATTTTCAACTACATTGAATCATAGGCTATTAATTTTTCATTATTTATTAACACATAGTATAATCCCTTATTCAAGGCATCGTTGAATTTTACAAAAAGATATCTAGTTGTTGGTAGTGTGAGCATGCGCATGGTGATGAGCCTCATTTTTAACTACACGAAGCTATCATTCACATTCATCATTACCAAAAAACATGACTCACTTATGAGTTATCATGGTAAGAGGGTTTAGCAATCATGAGAAATTTTTCAGAAATCGGTGACAATATCTAACTAATCCAGGGAAAAAATGGATATTTGTCATAGATCTTGGCCTCACCCATCCTTTAATTGCATTTTTCTTTGATGAATCCACATATATCCATTTCCTATGATGATATTCCATAATAAAGAGATTTTATTCAACAAGAATTTACATTTTATTTACATGGAATGATTCTAATCCTTGTGTAAGGCCATTAAAAAGGTGATCAGATGCACCTCATTATCCCCCTTGGTTTTGGAGTATATTAGAATATAATCTATACAGGATAACAAAAATTTGTCGAGGAAATATTTAGAGACTCTATTAATTAAGTATATAATTATTTAAGGAGATTTATAATGTAATTAATGGCATTACTATGAACTCATTGTTCCCATAACTTGTAAAAAAAGAAACCTTGGGGATATCTTGTGTTTTCACCATTACATGACAATATCCTAACCAAAGATTCACCTTAGAGAAGTATTGTTCTCAAAATAACTACTCAAACAAGTCATCAATCATTAAAATAGGATAATGTTCATTTATCATGGTATTGTTAACCTCATGAGAATCAATGAAAATACTCATTGACACATCCATCTTCTTGAGGATGAGGAATGGTGAACCCCATGGTGAAGAACTTTGGCATATAAACCCTTTATCCAAATTCTCCTATATTTTTTTATTTAGATCACCATGTTCCAAAAAACCCATCTTATATGAACTCTTGGATTTTAGAGACACCTCAGGTATAAACTTGATAGAAAATTTAACCTCTCATCTAGAAAGAAGATAAAGAAATTCCTCCAAAACAAATTAGTGTATTCCCTCATAATATGTGAATCTTCAATTATAGTTATTTACTTAGACTCAATCATTTTAACTAGATATGAATTCTTATAGGTAAAAAATATACATGATTGAGACAATTTTTCTAAAAAGGATTCATCCTCTTCCTTTACTTCTATATAATTGGAGGTCAATTCACAATATACAGTAATTTCTTTATCAGGGAAATTTATGTTGGAACTATATATGGAATGCCAATCAACATCCAGAATTGAATCAAATTCCACCAAAGAGAGTATGAAAGGATATCTAGAAATTACCTTCACAAATGATTATAGAGGAGGAGTTATACACTTGGAATGAAATAATATCCCCATTTTAAATTTTCCCTGACATATCTACTTCCATGATTTTTGGTGGTGTTTTAATAGTTCTACTAAACATTCATTATATGAAGGAATGCATATATTTATAAATGATAACCCTACATGGATTCATTTAGCATGTTAATTTTATTCCATGATTAAGGAATATGGAATACATACATGTAAATCCACAAAATATAATTATATTTTCTTAAATTTTAATACCTTTTATAGAAAATGGGTATGGTGTTCACTACACAATTATTTTATCATGGAAAATTAGAGTAAAATTTCAGAAATATAACGATGTTATATAAAAATTCATAAAAATGGTTGATAAGATAAAATGGGGGATATCATTATTTGGATATAAAATGGGAAGTAATAAGGACATGGAAAAGTATATACCAACATTATAAATTTAGAAATATAATGCTTAATGTAATTGATAAACATGAATAGAGAAAAGAATCGTTACAAAACATTGGCATGGTAACACATGTAAATAATGGATAATGGGATACTTAATTATATTTAATGAAAGTTATAATAATTTATAAATAATATTTACATTACTGGAAATATGGAACAGCATATCCCATCATAAGAAAATCAAAAATAAAAGACATAACACAAATGTAGTGTTTGATAAAAGAGGAGAGTGTAAAATGTGCTTCCCTTACTTGAGTGTGTGACATCAATGTCTTGTTATGAGCTAATTGAATGTTTGGGGCGCTTGGGGAGGACTCTAGAGAGAGGGGGAAATATTTTTGATATGCTTCAAGGATGTTTAGTGAAGGGAAATGATAGCTTGGGTGGGTTTATAAAGGAATAGAGGAGGATTCTATTATTATTTACGTTTTTTACTCTACACAATAATGTATTAAAAAACACTTCCCATACCTTTTTTTTGAAAAATGGGAGTTTTTTATATTAATTTATGAGTCCATGGTATGAACTTATTAAAATATTATTATTGGTTATGTGGTGGTGAGTCACACTCTTAAAGAATTGATTTAAAATTTTTAAATATATTATTAGTCTTTAGGGATTCCTAAAGTATTTAAAAAATAAATCAAATAAACTAGAAATCATTTTATTTTAAAGGGAAAATATATATTTAGTCATGTATACCATTTATATTACATATTACATCACTTTTGGGTCATTTATGTTTCATAAAACAAAATGTATATTTATTCAGTATTTATTTTTGTACCCGAAAATATTAATATCTTAAAAATTATTATAAATCAACTATTGGATAATTTTGTTGTCCTGATACAAAAAATATTATTCATTTTTTCTAAATAATTTTCAAAATATATCAATTTTCACTATTAAAATAACAACTGAGATTTATTGTGAAATGTTGGGTTCTTGATAAGAATAGTTTTTGAACCCATATAAAAATTACATTTGACTTCATAAAAATTTTATGATCATTTATATTTAAAAAATAATTTAATAATATTTTTTTATCAAAATAATATTTATTTCAAAATTCCATTTATTCCTCCAAATATATTCCTTCATTTCATTTTAATATAAACCAAAAATACTATTTATGATTTATTAACTAAAAATTAATTTATAAAGTAACAAAAATTGGATGGAAATTTGTTCAAAATAATATACATAATGATATTTTTTGTGTATTGATACACATATCTTTAATAAACTAAAAAAATCCCTAAGGGTAAGGTCCACGATGGTGGGACTTAAATGGTGTGATTCAGTGAACATGGTTTGGGTCGTGATATCGATGCGCATGAACTTCTATACTAAACATTTTCAATCATTCTTATGTTTTTCGATATTATATTGGTATTGATAAAGGGAATATCCTTGAAATTTTAGCTCCATCTAATTTTTTTTGAAAAATCGGATTCATAGGGTTTGATCCTACTGGTTGAGTCTATCACTTCATTTTTTTATGTCAATGGGTTTTTTTAAATACCTATACTTATACTAATCATGTGATAACTATTCAAAAAAATTATTATGAATAGTAATGACAATTAACGGTCATTAAAATACAATTTGATATAATAAAATATAATAATTTAATTTGTTTTGTTTTGAATAACAATATTACATAATACTACCATTAAATGAATCCAAAATGGAATATAATTTATTATAGTTTAGGACATTACAAATAATAACTAAAATCATTGAATATTGAAGATAAAACAATTACTTATAAATATTTATAGAATAAATGATTATATCTAAAGATAATAAAATTTTTTATATATGAATGTGGTTTCTAAATAATTTATTTTGGTTTATATTTTAATTGAACAATATTTTAGAGTACGTTTGATGAATTTTGGAGTACAATTTTTGGTTCTGTTTCTGACATTAAATTCATTAAGGAATGTTTCATATTATATAGTAAATGTTTCCTAGATATTGTACATAATACCCCATTCAATTATTTTAACCACGAATATATTTTTCTTTATGGGGTTTGAAAATAAATTTCATGTAATCTCTATTAATTTCTTTTAATTAATTCAGCTTTAAAGGAATACTTGTTTTCTTTACTCAATCACCTTTTAGTTATGTTATTCCTAATATTCAAGACCACATTCCCTAAAACATGATATATTTTACACCTTATCTAAATAATTTTCTATTTTCTATTTTGTCTATGGATATTATATTTTCATATCAATATCATATTATTTGACCAATTACATAATTCATAAAAATATGAGTTTATTAAGAATAATTTTTAGCCTCAATATTGAATATTTTATTACTTATTCATGTCCATTAATAAAAAAAAATTATTTTATTTTCTTATTTATAAAGAAATATATGTGTTATTTTCTATACCATTCATATTTCTCTTCATCTCCATTTTTAAAGGAATGTCTATAGTTATTTTATTTATGTTAGATTATATAAAATGATTAAAATTATTTAAAAATGGTTTTATTTATATTACCATACATTTTTTATCTTGAAATCCACATTTATTATAATTATATCATTATGAATTGTTAATTATTTCAATATTGGTATGTTTCCTATTAATTTTTTTAAAATTATTCTTTTTAGCCATTGAAAATGATTTCAAAAGTTACATATATATTAATTTTTATGACAATATAACATCAGTAAAGTTCTTATGGATTTTGATTCAATTTGAATTTATATCTCTTAATAATAATTATTCAATTAAATTATGTATCATGTATCATCGTTAATGATATAATTTCTTATAGTTTTTTAGGTTGATTTAAAATTAGATATCAACCATCCATTTTTTCTATTTATACTTATGTGATACCATTTTGAAATAATAGGTAACCCATATTCCGACCATGTGAAATTTAATATTTTATGGATCATTTATTTCCAATGGAAGAAATATGAATGGTTTATCATTATGTGATCATTCGATATGATATATCATCCAGCACATTAGGTAAAGAATTAAATCTCATGAGATCACTCTAGGATATGGGTGGTTATCCTAGGCCATTTTTGTAGGACATAAGTGTTTAGACGATGTATACTATGGTATGGTTAGGTGGTAATATTATTACATTATTATATGAATGTTATATTGGTTAACCTCAACATATTTTTTGATTTTATAGTATTTTTAGTGCCATAGTCCATTATTATGTTCTAGTAGTCATGATTATTGTCTTATTTTTTAGCATTCTTATGGTATGGTATATTTAATACTCAATGATTATTCTTTTATGGTCATAAATACTTATACCATTATATATATTATATTATTATGTACTATCAACTCTGATGATTCAATGATATTTTTAATCATGTACTTATCTTGTTTTTATGTATTACCACATTTTTATAATCTAATGCCCAATGACTCATTTATATGTTTTTTTATTAATAATAATTTCAGCTCCCTACTAATGTTTCCCAATTCATAAGAAAAGTATGTGTAGGTATGTCTAAGAGGATGTAATGTGTGGAGAATTTTTTACGTGATGTAAATTTAATTACGTGTGAAAATATACTCATATATCTAATCTCGAAAAAATAGACCATTGGGTTCTATAATTGTGTGTTTAATTAGAAGAAATACTATTTAATCAAGAAAATAAAAAAATTTTATACTTAGGTATTACCAATTTGTATTAGAGTGTGGTGTAGTCATTTTTTGGGATTAGGTTAAGAAGTGAAGGAAACCAAATTAAAGAGTCCTTGGTAAAATCAAAAGTATCATTGGTTAAAATGAAGGTGTCATAGAGTAAGATATTATAATGTTGAATTTTTTGTATCCATATGACCATTTACATTAATTATCTTAAGATATTTTTTCTTATTTGTCATTTTACCTCTTTTTGGTTTAGTAAATTATTGTATGTAGGTGGAACTGAGTTAACAATTTTTTTGATAGACAATGCATTGTTTTTCTCTATGTTAAAAAATATGTGATAGGAGGTGGATTTAATACCTTTATATCTATGTTATCCCTTGTTTCGAGTAATTAACTAAATAATGTAGAGCATACAAATTCACCAAAAAGGATAAACTCATTATTGATTGTTTCATGTGAAAATTACCACTAACCTCTAAATGGTTTTTTCACTCCCTAACAATCATGCACTGGATAAACATTATAAAGAAGATATTTTTTCATCAATAACGGAAGCATTAAATGGTAATTTTTTATATTTAATTGTTGTAATGTAAAAAATACCAATGATTTCATCAATTACAAAAGAAAAATGGGAAAAATTAATCCTTGGAATGATAGGAGTTCCTGTAAATATTCATCACCAAATATTTTCTCCAGACTCCGCTTAAGAATAGAGTGATGATACCTTGAGAAAACTATAACTGAAAATGAATTTATTGGTTCATATGATGAAAAATTTATGATACACTTAATGTATAACTATTGTTTTATTTTTTATTTTGAAACCATAATTGATCATTTCTTTAGTGTCATTGAAAAATTCTCTGAAAATAAATATATATAAGAGGCTTTGGTCCTAATGAAGGATTTTTTCAATGTGATATTAAGTTGGAAATATAAAATTTGGAGTCTCATTATGCTTATGGAACTTGGTATATGAAATAGAAATTTGTTTCTCATGGATTTTCAACGAATAAATATCCTGTTGGAAAAAATTATAGATCATTACATGAAACAAATATAAGTTGAAGAACTTAGTAAATTTCTTTAAAGGAGCAAGGAAATATTTCAATTATGGATGATGGGGCCATGATTATCTTGATTGTAAAAAATATATAAAGATAAAAATAACAAAAATATTAGATATTAATGTTCCATGTAATAAACCTCTATCATTTCATTATTTTTGGTGTAAATTATTTAGGAACCACATTGATATGTTCAATTACATATTAGAAAATATGGATAATAAACATAAAAAACATCTAAATCCATTGGAAAAATGTTGTTTCTCTTTAATTACTATCATATAATTATATCATTATGATATAGTAGAAAAAGGTTCACTCATCATCCACTCACGAACTACGAATGCATTATTTGATTTTTGATCACATATTATTTCTAATTTTATAAGTATGTTTGGAAAATTGATACACTATCTCAAACATTATATATTTCATTTAGAATGAAAACAATCATCAGTAAAATTTTCTCCCCTAAATTATATAAATCTTTTTTGATTGATATTTATGAAAAAATTCTTATTATAAATATATTCATTATTATAAGTTTATATGATATTACAAATAGATTCTATCTCTTTACACAAGGACCATAGTAATTTTTTGGATAGAAAAGTCTAATTTCAAATACAAAATAATTCTGAGATAAAATATAAATTAATGGATTATTATGAACATTAAATTTAAAATTAATTCGTAAATATTTTTTTTATAAATTAATGAGGGATAATGGATGAAAATAGTTGAGGAGGAACTCAAAAATAATGATTTTTTGATTGTATTGAAGTATTTTGATGAGTTTATTTAAGAGTTACATGTTCTTCCCAATAACATGATATCGATCTTTCAATTAAAATAATACATATTTCTATTCCAAACATTTAGTGACCATATCGAATGGGCTCCATTGAATTTTAAAAATTGAATAAGTAGCTATAATAGACTGTAGAAAAGGTTTTAATACAACCAAGTGCATTATCATGAGGTGAAAAAGACTTATTTGTTAAGGATAACGATAGATAAATGCATCATTCCATTTATTATCATTAACATAACTTGATCATAATATTTAAAAATTATCATCTAACTATTATTACTATTATTTTATCCTTTTAAAAGGGATTAATACTTCTTGAAGATTGATATTTTATCTAGGTTTCATTACCTTTGGGTGAAGAGGGAAGATATACCAAAGAAAAAATTTAATAAAAATTCTTAAAATTATTTTTTCATAGTTACTAATTTAAAATTTTAAAATTTCCATTACGTTGTAATAACTTAGGATTTTTGAAACACATTCATTCCATAAACAATATTTCTATCATTCATATTTTTTCTAATAAATGTTTGTTTCTAAAAACATCATATTATAATGTTTATTACTCTTAAATAGTGATTTCAATAAAAATAACTAGTAACACAACTTAATAAATTATAATGAATAATTATGTAACATAATGTATTAGTGTCCTGGTCTATAGCCCAGGAGACCGGCTGGGCTCACCAGCTATTTAATAGGGATGGTCCATGGTTCTATTAACAGGGGAATTTTTCAATTTATATATTGGGGTACTTTTGATTTCAAGGGGTTTAGGACACCAGGAGAGTCAATTTCTACCAATAAATCCCTCCCATATTCTACCCTTCGAATATCTATTGCGTTCGATTGATCTTGGTTTGTCCTGATAGACAATTGAGTTAGGTCCATCTACTTATCTTTGCATTTTCCCTTTGATTCATAGACATATTCTCTTCAGATGAACTGTGACAGGGATTGAGTTACAATTTCACTAGATCATGGTGAAATCATCTGATGTGATGTGGATTTTGAGTGTCTTCTTTAGCGGAAATATCAAGATGCTCTCTACCAACCATCAATTTTTAATTCTATGGAGTTAAGATACAATCTTTAATTTTTTTGGGACTTTGATGAAATTGGGTGAATTTGACAGTAGTTTTGGTGCCATATGATAGTAATGTAACATTTGATGGTGTTGAGGGTATGTTGTGGACCCTCTAGTTGTCGTTGGTCAATACTCTAATGATGGGGTGGATCTCAGGGATCCCATGTCAAATTAAATTAAATAATAAATTTTATATTTTTTATAATTAATTATTAATTTCATATAGATTGTGGTAGGTGATCGAGAGTGCTTGTGAAGTTTTTTCAACTTGGATAGGGATCAACTAGGGCCTGAATAGGCTCGACCAAGGCTTTATGGGGCTTAAAGAGGGATATAACTCTATTTTAGAGGTAGGTGGTCCCTTTAATGCAAAGCTATATATGTCTTTACACAATATTGATCACATGCATACATGTTTAAGTGGCATGATAGATAGATAGGGACCAGGAATTCCTTGTGTGGATGAGATAGTGTAGTGTAAATCCTCGTACACTCAGGATAGGTTACATTGTGAACACGAGTATTTGAGATCCCCCGGACGACAATGATTCCTATGGGGAAGAGTGACACCTATAAATGATATTAAGCCTTTGGAAGGTCTCAGGGTTTGTTATGGGTTATACATAGCCTTAGATGGTTCTCTAAGGAGAGTTGGGCTAGTTTAGGGGATCAATAATGTGAAGATGAGTGATGTGGTTTTATGTATCACTCTTGATAAGTGATACCCTCTTGAGGCTGGATTTGTCTTTATAAGAGTCTTGAGATGGATGAGTCCTTTGGGACCTGACAAGATGTGATACAAGGTTTTACTTTGACAATTATTTGGTATATATCCTTTGGATATTGTTATGTGGGACCCAATAATGGGTTGGGAAAATTTCTCAAGGACATGGCATTGTTTTCCATGGGGTCTTATAGTGGTTTGTCTTGAGATCTCGCTTGGGTAATGAGACCAAGAGTGATGTAAGATTTAATTGAAGATTTAAAATACAATGAGGTATAGGTAAGAGGAACCTGGGGGTTGTGTTGTCATAGTTGAGTGATGAAAATTATATCGTTTTAGTGAGGTGAGACCAATATGGGTCTGGAGGATCTATTGTATGCCTTAAGGGGTGGGATGTGCATTCTTAGATGAGGGACTTGGTCTTGATAAACAAAATCCATATGATCACCTTTTGGGATTATATGATGGGCTATGGTCATATGTGATATTTTTGATATGATGTAACATCACTCAAATGATTTTGTTAGGGTGAAAGATTACCATAACTCAAAGTCACAGATCAAGGGAAAAGATGGATTATCCCTTGAGGAGGCTTCAATTAGTGTGCATTAGGTGTCCTCCCCATAGTCTACGAGTAACTGTCAATGTGATGATGTTTCATTACTGATTTAGGTATTGGGTTTTAACTCATGTCCTAGATCGGTGGGATCATCATTACTTATGTCTTTCATCATTGGGTTGATTGATGAAAGTTCCCTAATTCTTGGTTATTAGCACGATGTGTTTTTCCAAACCATAGATGAGGTTGGTGTAAACACATTGGAAAATATCAAAAAAAAACTAGGTTTTAGGACCACCCTAGGTAATGGGTCATATAATTATATAAGATGAGAAAGATGGACCACCATTGAGTGAGAATGGTTGGGTTTCAACTTTCGATAATATGATTGTGCACAATGTCTATGGGTAGTGGGTCGAGGGTTTAGGCGCCACCCTACTATAAACCTTCAGATTTAAACTATGAATTGGTATCAAGGTACAATACATGATAATGATAATCAATAATGTTATCAAATAATGTTTATCAAGTGATGTTGAGTCCTATTAAGAACATGGTGAACTGATGCGCATGGAGTGACGGGGGCCTAGTTAGAACACAATGTCCCAATTTCTTATGTAATATTTTGACCTTTATTTATTTCATTATCATATATTAATGTGTATACAAGTGGTATTTGGTGATAAAATGCTAATATGTATTCCTCACACCCTCTATGGGAACACCAATGCACATGCATACCATATATTTACTTTTAGGTCTAGCATAGGGTGTGTAGTGGATCGTGCTTGTGATGATCAAGCGTATATGAAAACAGGGTGTGTGATGATTGGGTTTTGTAACACTTATAGGGAGTTCATGTTATTTTTTTTTATTTTGGATTTATATCTATTATCATCAATACAGGTGATCAATTTTATGTTTGGTATGACAAAATTTCATTTAGATAAAGCATTTTTTTTATTTGTGGTTTCCCTCTATGATTATTAATATGTATGGTTTGGATATTTTTTGACTTTATTTCTATGATTTTAGTGCATAGGATCCCCAATGTATGCATTTTTCACTCGTCACTAGTCGACAGTCTTGGACATATATGGAGGCGAGCATAATGCTACATGGAAACCCACAATCTGGGAATTGTTGAGTGGGCCTTGGGTGAGAAGTTAATTTTATATATAAATTTAAAACTTTTTAAATAAAATATGGACGTTGAAGAAAAATCATGGGAAGGAAAAATTCAAAACACGGCTTTCAAATGAATGTCCATTACATGTAACATACATGACTAATTTTAAGGAAAAAGAGAAGAAATAGAATATAAACATGTAAACCCAAAAATAATCATTATATATAAACAAAGAATGGGTTTAAAAGATTATGGTGGTGTAATTTGACCAATTTAGGTCTCCATATAAATAATCCTGTGAAAAATTATTAGTGTAACATAAATATCTTACCTTCGGTATCTTCTTCATCGTGTAGGTATGATCAACCAATTTAATGAATTTAAATTTATTAAATACTTGGATAAGAATATTTTCCTTCATTATTATATTTGTGATTTTCATTTTATATTCATTTCAAAATAATTCATCGGATAGTCCTTTCTTACATCAAACACTTTAATATTTTTTGGCCAATTTCATCAAAATTAATTTAGTATATTTTCCATGGGTAATAATTTCATGAATTGATACCATAATATAAATAATGTTAATAGTTTTAAGAATAATGTTTTTTCATTATATCAATTATTATAATTATCTTGGTATAGCATCAATGTAAATATGAACCTCATTACAACATGGTGGTGGTAGTCCACACGTATTGGTGAGCCATGTTATCATTTTCCAAAAGATAAAAGGGTAAGAAGTTAGATGATATATTATATTTAATTAAAAAAACTATTTCATAAATATCATATATATTTAATTAGTTCCACATTTATAACTATCCAATTAAAGTGGTGATGAAATCAAATTACACCGCTATGTGGATGTGATAGGCCGTACATACGCATGAGCGATGATTTTATTTTCCATAGGATAAAAAGGAGGTGAAAATGGTTTTACCAGAATCAAAATAACATATAAGTATATTTTTATTTTGGATCCATTATGTTATGATGAATTAATTATTTTAAATTAATGTACAAAAAGAAACATACTTTGAAAGATTAGGATAAGATGATTATTTATTATTTATGATTCCACCTTTGGATTACAACTTAATCATTATTAGGATAGTCTTTGGGTGATGCCGGGAGCTCAATAATTATAGTAATAAATCTATTAATGGTGTTGGTAGGTCTTGCATAAGATGTAAAGAAAATTTTTTGTGAATGAGGTAGGTGATGATGGTTCCCTTTTATTAGTGAGGGCGGGAACATAAATGAAAGTAGCTAAAAGATTTTAATAATTTATATTCATTTCATTATGATATTGGATACCAATTTTAATTAATTCAAATATTAAATGGGCAAGGTTTCAATAAAAATAACCAATGATCTTTAAGAAAGTGTTTTTTGTTATCGTAAAGCCTTATCCCTTTATTTTTAAACCATTTAACCAATTTTACCCTTAATTGAGATAATAAATATTTTCCATGTTTACTATTAATTATTACAGAATATGAGTTTAAACATTTTTAATAATATTAATTATTAATTTTAAGAATATTAAATCAATTTTATATGATTGAACTCATAGAAGAGTAATAAATTAATTTTAATATAAGCATACAAAACACATTGAAAACTATTTTTAGAAAAAAGATTTTATAAACATAAAAATGATTTTACAGAAAAATAAAGAATAATTTTTATTATAATAGGATTATTTGGTTTATGATAAATTAAATTAGACTCATTTTCATTTAAAATGATTAAAAATATTAATTTTACATTTTAAATACATGATGAAAATGATGCAACTAAAAGCAATTGTTTTATTAAAAAAACATAAATTTTATTTCCAAAATGTAAGGAGAATATTTATAAGTTAAATATTACATTTTTATTGGAATTATATTAATTATTTAATACATCATTTATTTAGAAAAAATCTCTCATAAACTTTTCATTTATTCTTATATAATTATAATGTCATAATGGCGACATTTTTGTAAAATCGGTATTTTTCCCTATTCACCTAAAAATAAAATATTTTTAAAAGGTTAAAATACATCATTACTTAATTTTGATATGATTAATTTATAAATAAAATATAATTATTAAAATTAAATTTTCAAAATTTTATAATTTATTTTTTAATTAAATTCTTGAATTAAGATATGTGCATTATGTAATGGTTTTGTGAGAAATAAAAGCATACTTACTATAAATAAATCTCATGTGTCCTAGGAAATCATGAAAATGACATGTGAATAATATATTAATATATTATTCAAGAACACAACCTCGATGTCTATACTATTAAAATAGATAAAATCCCAAAAATCAAAAATCATATAATAAAGTGCATCACTCGAGGTGAAATCAAATGATATGTAACAATAGAAAGTATGAACAATAATCTCATTCAAAAAAAACATGTAACTAGAATGTATGTGGGGTTTATAGTCCCATGAATACGTCCAAATAACATGTTATAAAAGATCCAATTTCATTTAAAACTTTCCGAAATAGTAAAACAAAAGAATAGATCAAATACTATTTTTTAACACCAAAACCCGTATTCCACTGAACGAATTTTCTAGGTCAGTTTGTTACATGGCCTCATGCATTCCACCCCATTTTCCAAAGGATATCGACTAACAACATAGTTCTATGATTGTTTAGTGGGGAGAATATACCCCAATATCATAGTAAGGAAATAATGAAAATGAAGTTAATCACATACACCATCCTGATATATAAGTTGTAAAATGACATCTAGGAAAGTGATGGTAAATAAAAAATAAAAATAAAAATAATATAACAATAATCAACACAATATAGTTTAGAAAATGAATACATCAACAACAATTCTAATTTATCAAATCCCAAAATACCATAGGACACCATAGTAAACCATAAAATCCTTCTTGAGTATGGGATTGGAAAAAAAAATCTATGCTCTATCATAGTAACTAAGAAATTTAAAACATAAGGTGCTTTCCCAAAATAGTACCTATAATAAAAAAGGGAAAACTGCTTGGTTAACCTTGTGTGGTTGTGGACCAAGAAAGGTGTGAGTATAACTCATTCAACTACCACCAATGACATTTTTAAAATAGTCGGTTTATAATATAGTCAATGAATAAGGGCTATAAATATTTTTTAAAAAAATTTACCAATTTATAAGTTTTATATTTAACAATTTAACAATTTAATTAAAAAATAAATAAACTAGTCACAAAGGCTCTGACTCCATGGTGACACTATAAATTAGTCTATAACCTAGTCGACAAGTTTTTTTGTGCCTATGATCATGGGATAAATTAGGGATCAACTAGTTATATAGTATTCAACTGAGGAAATCATTGTCAAAATAATCTAAGGAAATCCACAAAGTTCAACTAGAAATTCCTTATTAAGAAATCCGATAGGGAATCCAATGGTGTGACCCTTGGCCTTAAACTAATCTAGTCGACCAATCTAAACTCAATGAACCATCCATGACATGAAGAATTATGAAATTATTATAATTGATATCTCACACATGTGGTATTCCACTCATTATGTTCTAAATAAATCCGAGGATCCCATCTATTGAAATTTAATAAGGTTACCCTCTAAGAATCAATGATATTAATTTTTTATATTTTATATATAAATACATTAGCTAAAAACAAAGGGAGATTCAAAAATTCATTGACTATAATATATTTATATTTAATAAAATGTCTTTCTTAATTAATTCTGTAACGCTCCAACATGGGATACCATCTAAATTGATACACAAGCTGATTAACTACTAACCTGAAGTGTGTTCCTGATCTCCATAGGCTGGTGATGAGAACCTAGGTATCTATAAATAATCATTGGGAATGATTTTCCCTCAAAAATATTTCAGTAATAGAAAATAATGTGGGAACATAATTATATATATATATATATATATATATATGTCAATACATACATATCAAGTACAAGGAGATACTAAGAAAAGTGAAAGTGTATCATAACCATTAAAACCCATCTCTTGGTGGTTGCCAACATCCCATCATGTCCCCAATAATCCACTTCTGGAAAACTAAGCATGAACCCATACGGAATGTGAGAGTACAAATAGCTACTATAAAATAATAAAAGGGTTGGAAACACCAAAAGGTAGAAGGACTGTGTGATCTAAAGAGATTTGTAGGATTCATAAAAAGATTCTATGATATTATTTCATAAGGTAATTCAAATATGCCAAAAGTGTAGTATAAATGGGAGAGTATAAGGATTAGTTTTAGAAATTTAGTTTTAAAAAATATAAAATAATTTTTTTAACTAAACCAATAAATAATTCTATTTCCCCATTTAAAAACAACACATTTTCATGAAAATATCAAAACACCATTTCACAAGCTAATGTAAAAAAATCAAGAAAATATGAGAATATGAACCTAATATGTAAAGATGAATTTGAATCAATAAAATAGATTCTAGGTTAATAATAACAATAAATGAATAAATCTATCCAACTATGGTGCCAAATAGTGATAACCAATGCTGTCATCTATCGAGATCAAGTATATGAATGTCATGAGTATAAGAAGTATAGAAAATTTGACAAGGAATGTAAAACAATTCTAAACAAAAATAAAATACCTTTAAAATATATAAAAGTGATCATCATAGTAATATTACTATGATGGTATGATTGTTTTAGTTAATATAAACCCCACACTCTATGTAATACAGAAAATATATACATATTCCACTTTGACATCAGGCCAAAGAGGACTCATTACCATCGCCTAAGGGATGTGATGTGAAGATATGATTTTTTAGAATGCTCAAAATCATAATTTTCCATCCATATAACTAACTAACTACATAAGGATTTCATTTTCTATAATAAAAAAATATTGATGAGAGATTTAATTTACGAATTCATAAAATACAATTAATCCCATTATTCGTTTATAATATTCCAATTTTCCATTAAAACCCAAAATTGGTTTTTAATAAAACCAGGAATTTTCACCAATATATAGCCCAAAGGTTTCTATCAAATCCATTATATGTCATTTTTTACTAAATACAAATTTGGAAATTATTTCATTAGATCAATTTCCAAAAATTAAATTCCCTAATTTATTTTCAATCAAATTACATCCAATTTGACAATCCATCCAAATTTCAATTGAATCCCCTTTATACAATTTAATATCAAAAAGTGTAAAAATACCCTCTTCCTTTCACAATTCATCATAAAAATTCCATATGATCCTTTAAAAAAATCATTTATTTCAATGCATACCTAAAACATTTAAAAAAAGTATTAAAATTTTAAATTGATTGAATACATTACAAACCATAGGTTTACACCCACATTCAAGGATTTTAAATCATTTTTCTCATACAACCCAAGATCAAAAATTAAAAAAATGGTAAAATAAATCAAAGGGGGTTCGTGGTCATTTAATAAATTAATTGATTTTAAACTATTTAAAAGACATCAAATAATTGACTATATTAATTAAAAATAATTCAGTTCATTTGAAAAATAAAACCTCCAGACAAATACCATTAAATAAATCCAAAGCTAGGTCGAAGCCCTAAATTTCAAAAAAATACCCTCTAAAATATCTATGAAAATAAATTCAAACAAACATGTAATTTATTAATACATAAAAATGTGAGCGAAATCAATGTTGAAACCATTAAATTATATCTATATTCAATTCAAAGAGAAATTTTCAAACATGAATTTATGAAGAATTAAATGGATGAATTTCATAGAAAATATGATAGAAATTAGGAAACATGTATCTATGAATCATCTATCAATAATGAATTACAAAATTAAAGAAAATCAAAGAAACAACTACTTGTAAATTATGGAATCCAACCACAAAAAGATGTGATGTTACACCATTGAGGGCAATCACCTGATCTAAGAAAAAATATCTTAAAATAAGATAGGGTAGATCCTAGATCTACAATTCTACATCAATCAATAAATATCCAACAAAAATAAACGCAATCATATCCTTTAGTAAGAAGAAATCAATAGGAGAAGCTAGATCCATAATTAAGAATAAAATAACACACTGAAAGAGAAGATCTTTTCTTTGATTGACACAGTAATCCACCAAGGGATGAGTTTTGGAAGATAAAATGGATCTAGAGGGATCCCAAAAGTCATAGAATCAATTTAGGTTCGATTGGGAGGTGTTTAGTATCAATTACAAGGGTTTAGAGATTTTAATTAAAATGTTCATATATTTTATTACCATGTGCACAGTTTCATGGGTTAAGTCTCATATTCAATCCTAACTGTGTGCCTCACAATGGGCCTAGAACAATGACAGTAAAACTGTTTCACGGTTTTCATGAACACTTTGTATAACCATGCTCCCACCATGAGACCCCCACATTCTAGGATGCACACTTTCTCAAATCATGTTTAATCAATACACAAATCATGTATTGGAATAGAAACCTTCAAAAAAGTCTGAGAAACTACAAGAAAAATCCATGATGATATCCAATCTTTGGGAATCAAAATTAATGTGTCAAAATACATAAAACAGAAATTCTATTTTACAACCTCCACACCCCAACATATTTTTTCAGGAGAAATATTCCAATATGAATGATATAACATAGTGAAAAAAAATCCATCACTCGTATTATGATGTGATTGGTCCATCATATTGAATTGAGACTCAGCAAAAGGAAAATTATACAAAAAACTCCAATATCAAAACACCAAAATCATCACACATCACTAAATAATAAAAAATATAGGAGACCTAGCACAGGTCTCCCCACCATTTAATGATTCACCAAAATAGGGTAACATAATAAAAGAAAATCCCTTAGAATAAAAGATGATACTTCAACCACTAACTAAGGAGAAAAATCTAAGATGAAATATACACAATCAACTTATTGAAATAAATAAAAAATTATTCCTAGTGTAAGTACTCTATAGTAACATAGGATTTCTGATATCCAGCCTCACACCTCGATGATATTAAAAAATCAAACACGAACACAACCGTTCACCTGGTCTATAAAAAATACACATCGTTATATTAACCCATATAAATTCCCTTGGTCTATCCATGTCCATGTGAAATGAGCTAACATGACCATGTTATTCCACATTAGGTAACTATACTATCATGAGGGATATCATCCAACATAACAATATTAAGATCTAACCATCATGTCAACACAAAAGGATACCAAGGAACAAAAAGAAAGATCTCAAGAATAGAAAAAATTATAACATCACCAATACCTAAATTATCCCAAAAAAATTCCACAGGATAACATAAAAAATATCCCAATATAAAAGGCTTCCAAAAATATACAAGGCGAAATAAGTAAAACTCCAACTGTTTCCACTACAACATCTAAAACAAGAAGCTGGAAACCAGAAGGTCCTCCAAAGTGTGAAAAGATTCACTCTGAGGCCTATGTACGGATCCTTATTTTCATGAAGATTCTTCTTATCCATATTAATGAGCTGATATCCTTGACCAAAACACCCTTTTTTTCTCTAACAACTTACATAACATCTTATGGTGACCCAAATTGCCACACCATTTACAAACTATTGGAGATTTAGAAAACAAATTCATAGAGTAAATAGGTGTTCCACACTATAAACACACAATAATCCTATTATTTTGATTAGGAGACTGAGATTACTCAATTGGTAATGTGGAATTTATCCATTATTATAGTTTTTCTTACTCCAAATTTGCTGAAAATTCCTTTTCAAGAATCACTGGATCAGATGCCAACCATTTTGTTGGGTTGAAAGTTACATGGTATTGGATTAAACTTTTTATAAATGATTCAACCATACAAGTTAATTATAAAATTATCAGGTAAAAAACATATTAAATGTGATAACTTATTGTCATACATCAAAAATGATAGATCATATTGACTAAAACTCGAGCAGTTAGAAATATTATTGTTATTCACTTCCTAAAGATACTACTATTGAATGAAGACTAACATTAATAATTCCCAAGAAATAATTTCGTACATACAAGAGGTAATAAATAATGTACACCACTCTTGGATAGGTCCCTTAAATTAGGAGTGGATAGACTTGACATTCATGGAGTCAAGAGTCTAAATAGTTTCAAAGATCACATCAAATTATTAAATCCACAACACTACCTCAAGATAACGTCATTAATCATTATAAGAAGTTGGATGATAATCCAGGAATTCATGGATGGGGTTCAATGGTTTGAAATACATTAGATCCACCACTCTATATAGAGTCTAGGTAGAGTCATCAATAAGCAATTTTAAATCTGGAAGTTGTGAAGAACTACCTGATAAACCTTACCGTAGGAAAAAAATTATATCATTCTCGAAGGACATTCTATGTGGAATTTCTGAAAATCCTAAAACATAGATATATCAACTCTATAATCAGTGAACACTCAAACATAGCACAATTGTTTGTAAACAATGTTACAACCCACTTTTATAAAATCACAATGGATTTCAAAACACACAGAATTTTATCTATTATAAAACATTATTCATTCCATTAAAAATGATAAATCTTATTATCAATCATTCACAATTTCAAAAACCCTTAACCAGATATATTAAATTATTCCATGTTTTCATAAGCATTATCCTCTTTTTCCAATCAATAAAACAAGTCTTATTTTAAATCCATTACAAACCAAAATTTCTTTATAAAAAAATTATTTTGTCACATCACATAACAATATATGATAATTAGTTTTCCAAACATAAAATTTCATAAAACTATTTTTTATTAGTTGAAATAAATTCTCAAAGTACTTAAACCAAAAAAGTTTTTGTGAAAAAATTTAGTTTTTAAAAAATAATTAAAGTTAACAACAATGTATTAAATTTGAAATATAAAAACAAGAGCATTAAATAACCCACACCCATAACCCATATAACCATCCTCACATAAGTGAAGTCACTTTTAAGAAAATAGACAAGGATTCATGTTTATAACCAAGGTAGGACAAAAAACGATTGGTTTCATTGGTTGGTAAAACAAACACAAACCTTGAAACCAATAAAGGCTGGACTTCCAAATTCGCCACACTGATTCCACATAGATTACCAGACCGTGAAAAGATAGTGAAACGGTTTTAATCCTTGCCATCTAGTTTAAAAAATCATAATAGTTTGCACAATTTAAATATAAACTCATTTGGAATATAAATATAATTTACCACAAGGAAAAAATAACGCAAATCTAAGTCTCAAGTAACAATATCCTTTACAACTCATTCTACACCATGAAGGGGTGGTGTTCAAGCACCCACTAACAGAGTACCTCTTATGTCCCGAGACAAGAGTAATCATCTTTCTACCATGAGTAACTCAAAATAACATTAGGATTTCAAATTCATGTATTTCCATTTAATGAAAGGCCAACTATAATTCTATTTATAATGTACCAACCTGGGAAACCATCTAAATAGATACCTAATCTGATTAACCACTAACATAAGGAGTATTCTCAATCTCCGTGGGCCAATGAAAAGCACCTTGGCATCTACAAATAATAGTTGGGAATGATTTCTACCTCAAAAGATTACAATAATAGGGTAAGATTATGGAAAATAATTATATATATATATATATATATCAATCAATACATACATATTGAGTACAATAAGAGACTAATAAAACTAAATGTACAACATAACAACTAAAATCCACCTCCTGGTGGCCCAGGACCACCCACCATGTCCCCAGTCACCCACCCATGGTCATCCACCCATGAAGCCACAAGGAAGGTGAGAGTAGAAACCCATGTTATAAGATAATAAAGGGATGAAAACAAAAAAGGGATAGACATGGTGTGAAATGAAGAGCCTAGTAGTATTCCACTAAATATTATATACAATTACTTGATATGGCAGTTCAAATATTCTAAAATAGGATTACAAATTAGAGAGTATGTAGGTTATTTTTATAAGTTGATTTTTAGACATTTAAAAATAATAACTAAAAATAAACCCATAAAACATTCCTTTTCACCTTAAAAACATTTCTAAAAATGTTTTGAAAACCATTTCACAAGATAAAGGTAGAGAATCAAAAAAATATAAGAATATGCACCTAATATGTAAAGATAGATAAGAATAAATATAATTGATTCAAGGTGAAAAATAAAAATATATGAAGAAGGAAAGGGATCTCTAGTTCCAAATAGTGACAAAGAATCTATCATGTATCATGATTAAGTATATGGATTTCAGGGTTATAATAAATATAAATAACTTTTCAAAACATGTAAAATAGTTCTCATAATAATGGAATATATTTCAAATACAAACAGGCAAGAAACATAGTCATATTCCTAAGAAATTACAATAGTTTTAGGATATATGAACCCCAAACTCAAGGTAATATTGAAAATATGTATATAAAATCCTTTGATATCAGGCCAAAGTGGAATCATTACCATTACCGAAGGGATGTGGTGTGCTGATATTATGTTTTAGATCATTCTAAATCATAAAGTACCGCTGAAACAACTCACTAACTACGTAAGTCATACATGTGATCTACTAACAAAACAACAAAGTAAAATTTATTTTATGAATGAATAAAAACAATTAATCATAATATCCAATTCAAATATTTCTATTTTCAATTTAAAACTGAAATGGTTTTTCAATCCAATCATGCCTTTTTACTAATATAAAACCCTAAGGCTTCTATTGAACACATTTTAAGCCATTTTTTTTTATCAAATACATCTTTGAAATCAATTTGAAAATTAATTTCCATAAATTAAATGCTATAATTTATTTTCAATCAAATTATTTCCAATTTCACAATCCATCCATATTTCAATTAAAAACCTATTATACAATTTAATATTAAATATTGTAAAAAACCCGCTTCCTTCACAATTCTTTAAAAAAATTACAAATAAAACTTTAAAAAAAATCATTTATTTCTGAGAATCCCTAATGAAATTAAAGGTAGTATTATAATTTTAAAAATATTGAATACATTTCAAAAAATGGGTTTACTATGTCCATTAATGAATAGAAATTGTTAATTTCAAATAACCTATGTACACAAATTTAACACAAGGGTAAAATTATTTATAGGGGGTTCTTGGTCATTTAATAAATTAAATCATTTTAAACTATTTTAAAAAAATCAAATTGTTCTAATAATTTAATTAAAAAATAAATTCATTTAATAAATAAAAACCCAAGACAAATACCATTTAATAAATCAAAACCCAGGCCAAATCCCTTAAATTCACTGATAGATTCTTTAAAATATATTTTAAAATAAAAAAAAAATATGTAATTTATTAATTAATAAAAAATTGAGAGAAATAAATTTCAATTCCATTAAATTATTTCCATATTTAATTCAATGGAAAATTTTTCAAAGAAGAATTTATGAAGAATTAAATGGATGAATTTCAAAGAACATGTTATAGAAATTCGGAAACATCTGTCTATGAATTATCGATAAAAAATTAATCAAAAAATGAAGGAAAATAATTAAAATCCTACTTGGAAATTAAGGAATGCTTCCACAACAATATGAGATATGTCTTCATTGATGGGAATAACTAGATATAAAAATAGATCTTGAAATGAGATAGGGGATATCCTAGATCTACAATTTCACATCAATCAATTATGATCAAAAAAATGAAAGGAAATCATTACCTTTAGGAACAAAGAATCAATAAGAGAACAGAGATCCAAGATTAATAAGAAAATAAGTTTCTAAAAGATAATATACTCACATTTATTGGTTCTTTTATCCACCAAGAGAAGATTTTGAGAGAGAAAAAGGCTATATGGGTCTCCCAAAAGTTAGATAGTAAATTAATGTTCAAGTGTGATGTGTTTAGTAATAATTATGGAGTTTTAGGATTTTAATTACAATTTTAATAACTTTCATTAATGTGAGATTAATAGACTAGGTTATGTCACACATTTAGTACTAATTGGGTGCCTAACCATTCACCAAGAATAGAGACACTAGAAGTGTTTCATGGTTTGGCTGCATACTTAGTCTAACTGTGTGCAATCACTATGACCCCCTACTGTCCAAGACTGCACACATTGTCATACCATGATCAAACCATGCAAATTATTTTCCCATGGATAGAAACCTTAAAAAAATGTCTGGAAAACCACTAAAAAACATGGATGATTTCGAATAATTGGGTAATTAAATCAATGGGTCAAAATAAATATAAAAAGAGTTCGGATTTTACATATTTTATATCATCAGACATCATCGAATCCAAGGATGTCATCATACCATGACATAAATCTAATATCACTACTGGAATAAATTGGTCACTCAATAAATTCATCTGGAATGAAGTCTATATTAAATCTATGGAATTTATCCAAGACATTATTATAAAATAAAAAATAAGAATAAGGAAAAAAATTCCACAAAATCATTTTATTCGTTATTTAATTTAACAATTATTTACCACATTAATTCAAAATACTGTAATCATTAGGAAATGAAGTCCCATTATTAACATATAACCATTTATTCTCATGGCCATCACATGGTCTCCATAATTATTTAACATGGGCCATGTCACAACCAATGTGACCACTTTACATTAAATGTTTACCTAGTGATCTCTTATTTACCATTCAGGAATTATATTTTTTATACAGATCAAATATCATCCTTTTTATTGACAATTCCATAATTTTTTATTAAGAAGGATTTTAGAGTTCACTATAAATCAAAATTTCAATATACACGTTAGGTTTATAAGACTTATATTTTAAGGAGACACTGATAGATAGAAATATTATGCATATTTATAAAAAAAATTCATTATTTTTTTCATTTTTTTAATCTAAATTCCCTTGAATTATAATGTTTTTATCCAAAGTGGGAAATAGTGATATAAGAAAGGAAATTTGTTTTAAAAGAGTAAATGATATTGAATTTTTGGATTTTAATTTCTTATATATGTTTTGATGAATATTTTGATTATTTATTTTAATTACCTTACTTTTCAAGACTTTACTAAAAATATAGAGACAAATAAGGGCTGATATCAACCGCTGCCACTGCCATCCACATAGTAGGCCCCTCAGGATTTTCCAGCCAAGCAGGGTTGCGAGAGATCCCACCCAAGGTGGTTTCATGGGGGGAATCAATCCTATGTGAATTTGGCCCACAATTGTTCAATCCCAATAGGAGTAGTGTTGGGATGAAGGGAGACATGTTCCTTGTGTTCTTTGGTCTTCTGGTGTCTGTTTTGTCATTCTGGAGTTCATTCCCACTGCAGGTGATCTTTATAGTTTTCTCATGCCTTGACTTATATAGTGGAACTCTCCTGCAGCATGATTTGGTGTTGTCTAAATTTTTTATGGATACTCTTCATATCTACATATCTATCTTAGAAATTTCCTAAAACATTCCATTGTCCACTCCTCCAACGATTTCCACCAATGAGATCATTCATCAAAACTTGTGTACTTCAAATATCACTATATCAACCCCATGTAAAGCTCAAAAAAGAGCTATCATCATTGCCACCAACATCTAATTCAATGGAAGATCACCTTACCCTCAGTTGACTCTCATGAACAAAATTTGAGTCTCATCAGGACACTTAGAAGGATGGAGGAATTAGAGGCCACCACTCCAGGTTCACCGTCCAAATGGAACCACTACCACATCCCCACCCCAATCAAGCATGCCATGTAAGTCTTTTTGAAGGCTGAAGAATCTAATGGTACATGCTCTATATAACTCAAAAAATATTCATGGTTCTTCAAATTAAAAATGGATATCCTATGGATTTTAATAATTAAATATTTTATGATCCATGTGTCGAGGTATTTTTCTTGATTTAAGGAGACAGAGGAAGCACCATTTCTGCTAATAAATACAAGACCTCTATTTCCTAGGAGGGAGAGTTTGACCCCACATGGAGGATCCACAGATGACAGAGGTTACTACTCGGATATTTGTTCTTCTTTTTCATGTATTTTTATTTTTATTTTCATTTAATTTTTGTTTTAAATAATTTTTTAATTTTATTTTATTTTTATTAAATAAAATCTCTCATTTTAATTTCTTCTTCTATAAAAGTTTCATCCACCAATCACCACTTTTTCATCTTATCATTTTCATCTTTATTTTATTTTTATTTTTATTCTCTTATTATTTTAACAACATCTAAATATATTATATTTTAGTATTATTGTTTTAATATTCCTTTTATTTTTAATTATTTTTCTTCTTATTCATATTATTTATTACTCTCTCTTATCCATTTCATTATTTTATTCTTTTTTATTTTATTTATCTTATCTTATTTTTTTCTTCTCTCATTATTCTATTTTATATTTATTCAACTATTAACCATTACTGAAAAGTGATCTAATAACCTTGAAGATGATGGTATGACCCAAGTCTTGACTCGGGGGGGGGGGGGGGGGGTTGTAAATGTTATTTTAAATTCTTACATAATTTTTATTTAATGTTTCTGTTTGATGAAAGTGACATGCATGTGTGTGGAGAATATCCCCTAGTCTATACACTAAAATTTATTTCTATTCATTTATTTAATATATTTTCTCTATCTTTACTAGTTAGATCAATATATGATAGAGTTGATCCAATCAATGGATGAAACAACATTTCATTGAGTCGGATCTTGAAAATTTTCACACCATCGACCAATGGTGTGTCCTCAACCTTGATTGCAGAGTGAGGTGAAATTTAAAATTTTCAATATATTCAAGATTTTGTAATTTAAAAATGGAATGATAGTAATTACTCATGATATTTATTGTTTGGATTATTGAAAAAAAATTGGAAAAATAAAAATAATTTTATTGAACCCAATACAAAACTGAAGACCAAGTTTTTTCTCTCTTATCCCATTCCATTTTTTATTACATTTTACTATATTTTAAATATTTAATGTCATTTCAATATCGTTAAAAATAATCAAAACCTAATTTTTTTCCATTAATATCCTAAAATACTAAAAATATCAAATAACAACAAGATTTAGGTGAATTATATTGACAATTTGAATCATCTATGAATATCCACATGTGTAACGACCCTAGTTATCCACAATGTCGGACTAGGAAAAATGTTTAGAAATTTTATTTTTCCACACTCTGTGATTGGCATTTTTAAAAATTGGTGTCCTTTATAGTGATCTAATTAGGTGTTTACTTAGATATTTCTATTTTCACATATTAGATAGATTGAATTATTTTAAAAAAAATTAAAATAATTTTCTATTATCTTTTCAAATGTTTATTATCTTTCATAGACTAACTACTCAAAGGTGTGTGAACCCATAGTTGATCCAACATGGTCTACCAAAGAATGTGTTGCCTCATTTTATAGAAAGATAAATAGATCAATTAGAAAAATCATTATTGAAGAAAAATTCATGGACCTTATCTGAAAGCATAAAGAGACCCTCAAACAACTAGCGGTTGAAGGATTAGCCAGATAGTTAACTATATTCTAGGACTACATCCTTGATTTTTATCAAGATTTCGCCAAGACACAAGAAGATTCATCACTATTTTCTAACAACACTTTTGAATACATTCCCCCATAGTAATATATAGAAAAACATCCTAAACAAAAAATCAAATATGATATTACAAGGACAGAAGAGACGGTACAATATTCATAAGAAAAATGGATTTGATAACTGAGAACATCAATGAATCCCTCGAGCAACCAAAACCAAAACTAGAAGATGATCCACTAGTATTTCCTATTTTTCTAGTTATATCCATGAATATGAGGTTGTGCTTGAGGATTATCATCAACCCAAACATTTGAATAACCATAAAAATGAAAAACATGATGAGATAGAGTGGATCCATGATGAGGAATACATGTCTATTGAGCTACATGTAGGATGTCAACAAGTTCTTGACAGGTTTTTGAAAAAATTTGTGGGAATAATGGATCTCCACAAGAATTAAAAAGAAGAATACCCATCACCAACGATGTAATACACCTCCAAAGTGGTGAAATTGGTAGAAAACATGTATAAATACAACCACATATTCCCATATACTGAAATAAAACATCAAGATGCACTCACCATTGAGGTAGTGATTGAACTAGATAAATATCGAGGAGATGATCCTATTTTAAATAATTTCTCTAACCCTAGTCAATCTAGTTTTAATATAAATTTTTCTTGTTTTAAATTTTCATATTTGGGTAATATTTTATATATATTATTGGAGGATGAATAAACTAGACCAAAACCTATTGAGGAGAACATGGAGCTCCTTAAATATATTGAACAAGAATTTGAGGAATCCCATGAAGGATTCCTTGTAACTAACCCAGAATGATCATGATAAAGACTACTCAATATGAAAGGGAGAATATTTATGATTATTTAAATTTAATTTTTATTCAAGCACAAATATATTATTACTTTCCTTTTGATTCTTCAATATATGATGCCCATGTTTAGCTATCGTTGGAAGAGTAAGAGGATGATTCATAAGTGTCAAGAAATGTTGGGGATGATCCATACTTAATTATACACCACCATATAATCTTTACTTAATTGTGAATGAGATGGATCATGCATACAATATACAAGGGTCGTTCCTCACCAATAAAGAAGATGTAGAAACTAGGAAAAGTGATATATTGTAGTTCAAAACCAAGAAGCATCATTCCCCATCAGAATTTGGACAACAGCCAATACTACCCTTTAGAGGCAGTAAAAACTTCAAGTCCCACTTGGAGGATCATACCTTGAGTTATAACATTATTTTTTTTAATAATGTAGAGTTATATTTAATTTTATTAGAGTATTCCAATATGAAGCCCACTCTCTCTTATATTTTTTAACATCAATGAGATAATCATTATGATTAGTTGACTAATTTTCTTTTATAAGTTCATTATTGAAGAATGTATCTTCATTTATTATAGAAAGAGGAATAAAATTTATGGTAAATGGAGTTTAAATTTAATTTCTATCATTTATTCTATTAATATTTATTCCAACAACATGTTTTGGAATTTAAAATGGAAATCACATGCCCAAAATTGAATTTATACTTCAGATGAATTATCTAAGAGACAATTTTTTCTTATTAATCATATGATTCCATGTTTTATATTTTTATTTTAATGATATTGAATTAATAAAATGGAAAATTTGATGATTTAAGTGAATCGAGATTATTTAAATGAGGACTCATGAATTTTTTGAATTAATTAATTCTTGTCAATTAAATTTTCCAATAATTTTTCATGTTTAAACTTTTCTAATCCATGTTAATTGACTTGTTAAACTGGGTTATTTTCTCAAATAATATTTCAATGATCTATGGTATTTCTAGACCATGTAATTAAAATTTATTCTTGATAATATTTCATGAGTGATTTTGGGACAATCCACCTATTAGAACATGAATTTCAGTTGGTGGAAGATATGACTATACAAAACCAAATTTAATATGATTGTATAATTATTTGAAAAAAAATACATTATCCTTAAATTTAAATTTTTACATCAGTTTTTGTTTTAACCATTGAAACCATGAATGAAATTTTTAGTAATGAACCATGTTTCAAGAAAATATTATCCTTTCGTACCCTCTTCAAAGTAATTTCATGATATTTTTGTGTTGAATTGTGGGGTTGATGGGGGTAATGGTTAAAGAGATTGTATTAATATTAAGGAATAATTTTAAGGTTGTATTATATTATAATTGGGATAAGATTTTGATTTATTCATTGTACAATTTATTTTTTCCACTTTGAATAAAAATGATAAAATGAAAAAAGAACCAAGAAATGAAACAACTGTGTTGTGAATTGGGAAAACAAAAAATCCCCATTAATATACCTATTATTTTTATCATATATTGTTAGGTTGTAGATGTGACATATATTTTAAGAATAAATTTTAAAAATTAAAATGAAATGAAATTATTTTTTAAAAAAAGAATAACAGTTGAGAAAAATTCAAGAGGGTGCACAAATAATTCATTATGCCTTAATTCTATCATAATCACTACTTTGAATTTTGGGGAAGTGGTAGTTGTTACAATTTTAAGGAGATAATTTCATGATAATTTAGGCTTTAATAAAATTATTTATGATTTTATAGATAAACCTCCACCTTTAGCATTAAAAACTAAAACAAAAATTCCTACCAAAAATTACACTTAGAGACATTTGAAACGTATTTTTAATACATCATAATTTTATTTTTCTTTTTTTATTTACAATATAGAGAATGTATTTTTTTTACAAACTCATGTATAAGGATCATTTCCTCATGATATTAGCAAAAATACACTTAAATATTATTATGATTGATGAATCAAAATATTCCTAAGTGAGGTAAATCATGATTTTTCAACTTTAATAATAACGAATTAAGGAACATTAATGAATGAGATGAAATTTTTTACCATATTTATATTCAAGAAGAAAAAAATTTTGTGTTCATTATTTATTTAAAAGTAAAAAAATTGAATAGATATTTCATGTGGAATTTTAAATTTTGATTTAGCATTGATATTTTTTTCATTCTATTTATTTATAAGATGACTAATGGAAACATTGGGGCATCTAAATTCAATATTAATGTTTTATTCTTGATTATTTGAATGATTTATGTATTATAATATTTCACACGGAAAAATATCATGCATATTTTTTAACCAAATTTAATGATATTTTTTATGGGTTTTAATCTAAATTCCCATGACATCTAATGATTTTCTCAAATGTTGGAATTCATAATAGATGGAATGAAAATGGTTTTAAATGAGTAAAATAATATTAATTAATGGATATTAATTTTATATATAATTTTTAGATGAATATTTTGATCAATGATTAGGAATATTTAACATTTAGGTACTTTAATAAAAATATAGCGCCTTCCAAGGCCATCCCTCAACCACTACCACCACAAAAAAACATAGGGGACCCTTAAAGGACTTCCAACCAAGAATGAATGTGGGAGAGCCTATAGAAGATGTCTTCACGAGGGAATCAGTCCCATGTAACAGTATTCTACATGTGATCAATCATGCAGGGAGTAGTGTTGGTCCGAAAGCCTACGCTGTCTACATGTACTGTGGCCCGATATTGTGTGATGTGTGATATCACTACATGTCCCAGCTTTTTGTTTTTTAGACAGTTATCTGATGCCATTACTTATATGGAGTCCCTCATGTGGGATGACGTTTTTTATGGTCAATGTTCATATCCACTCACCTAGCCCGGATATTTCTCAAACTATATCACCCACCACTCCTCTGGTGATCGCTTCCCTCAAGACCAAATGCCACCACATACATTCATCAGAGACCACTATCTACACCCCTGGGAATCTTTAACTCAAACTATCATCATTGTCACTGACCAAGAGCACCCTAGAATATCTCTTGATCCTAAACCAACATTTCTGAACCCATTTAGTGGATGCTATGGCCGCTTTTAAGGACGAGGGAAGAAGAGGATTACACTCTAGGAAACCCATCTACATGGAACCGCGTTCACATCCCATAATATCCTTGAATCCCATGAAAGGAATTCTTAATTTCAAAGTATCAGCGTGTCTATGCTAAAAATAACTGAAAATCATGAAATATTTGGGTGTTTCCAAATTCATTGTGGACATATTGGGGGTTTTAAAATTATAATATTTCAAGATCCACTAGTTATGGGATTTTTATGGATTGAAAGAGACCAAATTTGCACCCGTTCTTCCTATAGATACATAACTTCCACTACCAATGATGGTGATTTTAACCCTAGCTGGAGGATCCTCGACCGAGAGAGGCTGCTGCTCCCATTTTTTTTACATTACATTTTATTATTTTTATTTTCATTTCAATTAGTTTTCATTCGTTTTTAATTTAAATATTAATTTTAATAAATAAACTCATGAATTTTAATTTCTTCTTCCATAAATGTTTTATCCACCAAACACCACTTCTTCATCTCTTCTTCCTCTTATTTTAATCTTTATTTCCTCATACATTCTTATTTTAAAATTCACTCTATATATGTTATATATATTTAGGAATTTTTAAATTTTATTAATATTTTTAGTTTAGATTTGTTTTAATTTTTATTTGATTTTGTTTGACTACTCTTTCTCCCAATCATCACTATTCTTTTTATTTTATTCTATTGATTTTATTTTACTTATCTTCTCATTTATATACTATTATTATTCTATTTTATTTTTATTCTCCTATTTCCCATTACACCAAAGTGATATCACACCATTGAAAATGAGGGGATGAAATGGGGCTTGGCTTAGGGGAGATCAAGGTGTTCTTTAATTCTTGGTTAATGTTTGTTTTATGCTTCTGATGGTTGAGGGTGACATGCGAGGGTGTGCCGACTGTCCCCCCGATACATGTACTAAAATATATTTCTATTATTTTTTCAATATGGTTTCCCTCTCTTCATTGTTTATCTCTTCACATGATGGAGTTGATGCAATCAAAGGATGAAATGGAATTTGATTGATATATTTCATGGATGATGTCACACCCTCCAAAAAAATTAACTCATCAACCATCATTATAGGAGGAGTTGGAATATGGATTTCTTAAGGAATTCAAGATTTTAAAATTTATAAATTAAATGATTGAAATTAATAACAAGATTTCAGGTTGGGATTATGAAAATAAAATTAAACAAATAATGGAGAGTAATTATTGAATCAAAAACCAATGTTAGGACCAAGTTACATATTTCTTAACTAAATTGGTTTATCATTGTATGTTAGTATAGTAAAAATATTATACTTCATTTCAATATATTAAAAAATAAACACAACCTATGATCATTTTTTCCATTTTTTCATAAAACAAAAAGAATCAAATAAAACGTGAGTTACATGAATTATATTAAGTAGTTTAATCCACTAAGAAGCTCCTCAAGTAAGACAACACTATTCATCCACAATATAGCTCTAGGAAAAAAATTAGAAATTTTCTTTTGCTAGACCTCATGATAGATGTTCATTAGATACCGAGCCAACATAAATAACCACCGTTTATGAAATAAATATACCATTTTAAATAATAATTTATATAATTAACCCTTCATTACAATAAGAATAATAATTATTTTTATTTCAATTAAATACTCTCAATGATTATGAATTTTCTTTTCAATATCATTGATCCAAATATGATTTTCATTTTTATCCTATTAAAAATAGTGTTACCCATTTAATAATCCAAGGTGGGAATCAGAAATAAATTCCATATTTCCATAACTAGGTGGAAAAACAATTGAACTAAACCAATTTAATATCAAAAACTCAACCAAGGTATTCCTATTGGAACACCCTTAATATGGGTTAAAACCATTTTAATAAAAAAATTATTTTAAATGTGGCTCAGCTAGATATTTCAATTAAATATAGCTCAAATCATGGCACAGTTAGAATGAATGACATACATTCAAATATAAAAATATAGTGATATTATTTTTTTTAATAAAAGGGCCCTCCTACCATTGCATTAAATTACCCCACATGTCCTATATGAAGCAATAGTTTTTTTTAAACTGGAGATATTAAGAATTATAAAAAATACCAAGAAATGAGGAATATTAGACAAAAAGAGAGATATTCCTACTGAAATTATATTAAATGAATAAAGGATATAAGAGGACACCTAAAATCACTATTATCATTAAATTTCATCCATATAAAACCAAAATGGTTATGGGTTAGTAGGAATCCTTTAGGATCCAAAGAGAGGGGTGGAAGCATATATAAGTCTATTAATGGGTACAATGGGAGAGAAAGTCCATAGTTGATGAATAAGGAGATGGCCTCAGAGAAATTAAATGGATTCTCATAATTTTAAAACTATCCAAGAGACCACTGGCTAGCTGGCCCTGGGCCACTAGCTAGTCGTTGAGCCATGGAAGAGGGGCCTTTTATGGTCAATGGCTACTGACTAGTAAATGGCTACATACTATCAAGATGGTAGAGATGTAACAACATAAAAAATCCCATGATCCTTTGGAACTCCTCATTGAACACTCCTGAGGCTCCTACAAACCCTCATACACCTCAATTAGGGAATTTTATAGGAGGCCCCATAAAATTTACTTGTTTTATGTCATTTATTGGAATAAAGGATTGTCTAAAAAAATTCCACAAAAATAATTTCTATATATAATCTATGTAATTTCTAAAAGAAATTAATATAAAATCACAAAAATTGAAACTCATGAATCTTAATTATTTAATTTGTTATTTATTTAAAAATTAATTAATTAATTATTTCCAAATATTCCAATCATTAGGTAATCATGTCCCATTATTTCAATCTCACCATCTAATCTAATGATCATCATATAGTCTCCTTATTTATTGAACTTGAGTAGCCTCACGACCTATATAACCCCTTTACGTTAACTTTTTTCCTAGTCGTATCCTATTTACCATTCATTAATTATAATTTCTAAACATATCTCATATGCTACTCTTTATAGACCCTTTAACAATTTCTAATTACAAAGGATATTACTGTTCTCAACAAAGAATTATGTTATTAATCCCATTTTGTTAACAAACATTATATCATAGGGAAATATCCACTCACCATACATAACCATGGTTCAAAATACCACAATTTCATTGTGAATAATAATTTATAAATTCTACCCTTATTTATGAGAGGTAGCATCAAGATTTATGTTTAAAATCAAGGGTATTAATTGTTCTAAAATTAATGTTCACCATCATCGATCCAAATATGATTTTTACTTTTTTACCATTTAGAAATAGAGATACCTATTTAACAGTACACAGAGGAAATCATATATTAATTCCATATTTCCATAAATAAGATCCAATATTATTAATCTACGATAATTTAATATCAAAAGAAAAATCATGCAATTCCCCCTGGAACATCCTTAATTTTTTTAAATCATTTTAATCGATGAATTTATCTAAAATAAGGATCAACTATATTTTTAGTTGAATCTAGGTCAATGTGTGGCAAGGAAGGCATGAAAAACACCAATATGATTATAAAAATATTGTGAGCGTATTGGTTTAGTCAAAGTATCACATAACTTAGCCTTATAAGAGACCAAATTTTCTATATTGATATTTTGTTTTCACTAAAATAGGTGAAATTAAAAAACAACACAAAATTGCAATAAATAGTTCATGTATTCTAAAAAAGAGAGTTGTTAGCTGAAAATTGTTTTAATGAGAATGAATAGAGCAGGGCTCATAGAATCACGTTTTGGATGAAATTACAATAAGTGGAAACCAAAATGATTCATTGTCAAATGATAACTTTCTTAATACATAGATAGAGGGGGAGAAATGGGGTTGATATTGGGTGAAATAGGATATGAATATTCATGTAGAGTCATAAAATGGGGGACCTAATGAATTTATGATATTTTCCCTCATTTAAAAACTACCCAGAAGTCCACATACTATCAAATGATCCTATTTAGATGGACTTTATACTATCCACGGGCCCCTACAACCTAGTTGCTATGTAATGACTAACAAATGTGCTACAATAATATACGACAACCTCGAATCTTACTGAAATGGTTATGAGGGTTCACAAAACCCTTGGACAACTTCCTTAGGGAATGTTAATTGAGGATAAATAAAATTTTAACCTGTTTATACTTCAAAAAATCCATCATTTTACAATATATTTCTATTGAATGCATTAAGAAAATTTATACATCTCATAAGATAACGGTCTTACCCATGAATAAGGATTATATTTATCTATGTTCACATTATTATGTGTGGATGTAATAACAACTTATATATGTTTCACAACCATTTATTTGAAGATGATTTTTGATTTTCTATATTCACAACATAGTTCAAGGACATGATTATTGTTTAGCTATGCTGACAACCTTTTTTATTTACATTTTTTAGATATATTAACAATTATTTGTGTGGAAATGTTTTTTATTTATCTATTTCAAACTATATACTTGGACAATGTGGTTATATTTACAGCTATATTCTTGTACATTGTTGTTATATTCAAAACCTTATGTTTGGACATTGTTGTTAGGTTCAAAACTATTTTTGTGGACACTGTTGTTATGTTAACATAAATATGAGTGTAAAATTATGTTATGTTCACAATTATATGTTTATTTTTTTCATACTCTATGTATAAGAGAGTATTTTTATTTTCAGAACCTTGTTCATGGAATTAAGTACAATTTTACTTTTCTATAATATTATTATTTCCCATGGTTACACCTATGACCCATTTTTATGTTATTCAAAATGATAATGTTATTCTCTAAGGTTCACGATTATAATATCATGTCTTTCCAACTCTAGTCCATGGTATCTATATGGTCATTTGAGTATATATTTCCTTTTATCATGCCTTATTCATACCATTTGTGATTTGGTTTTCTTTTAAATCATAAACTTCTACCATAATCATTTTTATCATTTGATCATGATCTAACTTTTTATTAATTATTGATATGTTTTCCCCTAATAAAAATTTTAGATCACTCTTTATGTTTTTCTATTTACCTTGGAAATTATAAATCAAAAAAATGCATAGAATAGATTATTATGTAGTGATTTTTGTAGGAGATATTGAAGAAATAATTTGTAATAATAAATTTATGTTTTAAATATCCAAAGACAATAAAACATTGTTTTTGAGATTGTGCACATATTTTTGACATTTAATGATTAAATTATGTAAATGATATAATATATATATATATATATTACTGCGGTAATCTCACTTGAAATTATAGAATTTTTGAAATGTTTTTATTTTAGCACCCGATCTAAGAGTGTGGGTATTGAGGCCCTTTAGGTGGTATAAATGTGGGTTTGGTTAATTTTGGGGATTATGTTATGTGTAATAAGAGTATAAAACCTAAAAGAACCTATGATGATCAAAAATAGATACATGAAGAAAATAAAATTTCATAGTTTTAAATGAAGGTTTCATAATTTAAGACATTTTAGGATTAATTTATCTTGGCATATAATTTCTTACTCTGATTTTTGATACTCAAACTTACCTTTTTGAATTTAGTAAATGGCTGGAAGTAGGAGGAATCATGTTTTCAAATTAAAAATTATAAAACTCCAAAACACAGAAATAAGTAAAAAATAGAGTATTATGGTAGTTTTGGTGATAAGAAACTTAGATTAAAGAAGATTCAAATTGATATGTTTAAATAATATGGTAAGATTCACCTAGAGAAATGTACGAAGGGAACATATAGAAGTTTTATACATGGTAAGCGTGTTCACAAGGAAATGAACTATCAAATAAAAGGAATATTTCAATTAACACAATAGATAGAAATAAGGTTTTTTCATAAGGTACAACTAATAATGAAATGATTTAATTGTGATGAATTTTGGAATTATAAAGACTAGAACACCAATCCCTTGGATAATGATGATAATTAATGTTAGCAAACTTATATTACAATAGAGAATGGGGAATCCAATAAAATCTAAACTGTAGAATTGGATCACGAAAAATTGTTTTTAGGTTCACTCATCTTACACTCAAGAACATAAACTATTATAAGTGATTCTATTTTGACCAACTTCAATGTATCTACTAGGTTTTAAAAGTGAATAAATAAACTAATTAAATAACTTGATATGAATCTATTGATGAAAATATAGGTTCTGGGTGAAATATAAGATTTAGTAGGGCCTGAATAACATTGATTTGTAACGTAATCGATGAATAAAATGAGAATTACATTGAGAAGGAACAAAATCACAAACAAAATTTAATCAAATTTTAATTGACATGAGAATGTGGAAACCAAACACGAGATCATCACATAATAATTTATAAAAAAATTACACCTTTAATGAATTACATTGAGATGAATTTTTTATTTTTTGATGAATCTGAAAACACCTATACATCATACCATCATTATGTCCTAAGAATCAACAATAGATTCACTCTAGTAGTGATCAACATGTGTACCATTAAACACAGAGCATCATTATAGGAATCTTTGAGTGAGAAAACAAAAGATCATATTTCTTCTATTGTTCATCTTTAACCACTCTAAGAATCTATTCAATGAATTATTTTACATAGTATTTCTATAATTGGGAGGGCTGGTGGAGGAGGACCACTCTCCACTATTGAGAGTATTCATGTATAGGGTCTCTCTAGGGCTTGAGGAAATTCTCTCTTTCATTGAACATTCCCAACAAAGGGATAACCACCTAGATATAAATTACAAAATTGTGTTTATGTAATACAAGAGATAGAGAATGATAATTGAACATACCTAATTATTATTTCCTCAATCCTCATGAAACTTCATTTCAATAATAATAATAATAATAATAATAGTATTGTTATTATTTTTTTTTCCTGACATGTGAACAATAATTGGATTAATTAAATAGTATTTATTTAATAAATTGCCTAATATTTATTCAAATAACATTTAATATATATATATATATATATATATTATTTTATAGTTGGCCTTTAAATTCATTCTGACATACCTCTACAATATATATCAGGCACGGAATAATGAATATGTATTTAATAAAAAAATAAATTCATAATTCAACAGTAAATAAATAAATATTATATTCATTAAATAGGAAATAAATATGAATTAACTATTCTCTCCAATAACCAATGACTAAATATATGTGACCAACGATCCTGAATAATTATTAGACCCCATATGTGAATAATATTTATTAAAAATGTTAAAAATAAATAATATTAACTATTTAAATGAGTTTTTGGAAATAATTACTTTATGACCTCCTAGGTCCCATTCTTGGTGGAATTTGGTGAAGCATCCCAATGTCCTCAGTTTTCTTCTAGAAACACACCAAGACACCCATTGAGAATTAATTGATTGTCACATTGATATAAAACTGCATATAAATGATTATTTTGAAATATAATATCTTTATCTTGATATCTCTTATCATATATGTTGCATGTTTCTATCACCAATATATGTGCTCACTGTTTCTTTCTTTGACATTCCGGAAAATAACTTTCTAATATCCCAAATTTATATACACATGGATAAAGTCATTTAATGTTCAATAATTATTTATTTGATAATGCAATAGGTATTTAGGAAATATTCGTTTAAGACTAAAATGATTAATTGGTGAAAATTGGAGAAACACAATTTTTACCTCTTGAATGGTTTTCATATAGTGTATTACTCATTCACAGAATCTTTGAGGTCCAAATACTACCCCGTGAATCATTAAATGAAAATATTCTAGTGCATGATATGTAAATTCACCACACATCATTAGATCATTAAAATTCATAATCCACTAGAATTGCAGGATTTGAAGGAATTATAAGACATGAATCACATACACAACATATATAATTTACTCGATGTTTAGAGTTCACGATATCATCTCTTCAAACATACAGCTTGAGGATTCTGGATGATTTAAGATTCTCAGAGAATATTTTGGATCTTAAGTACACAATGTGAATCCCTTATACATGTCATGTATAAGTCAAGACCTACGACACATAATGAAGTAACACAATGTGAATATTTTACATGATGTATAATTTTGAATCAGATTTATATGTGATCTATTCTAACACATACTGGGAGTCCAGCATCACCTTTTGTTATTTCATTTTATTTACTATTTATTTTATGTTTCAGTTATTTTTTGTTTCTAAAAAATTTGAATTCCTTCCATTTCTATTATTATTGATTTTATTTACATTTCTTATCATTCTAAATGATTGGATTTATATTCTACATTCTTTTGATTTCTACATTCCATCTCAATGCCAATTTTCCCTACTAGTTGTTGTTCAATGTGAATTCTTACTAATTCATTCCGATTTCATTATTATATAGATTATTTTATTAAATTTTATGTGTTTTAATTGAGTATTTATTAATTCTAAATTGATTTATTATTAGTAAAAGAATGTTTCCCACATTATCCATTTCTTTTACACCCATTATGTGTGGCTAATCCACCTTGGGATTGGAGTTGAGTGTAGGGGAAGTTTGGACCTAATTAATATCTAAAATCAAACTTGGTAACCCAATGGATAGTATCTAGGATTAAAACGATTTTTAATATCATTCAAGTGTAGATAGACATACTATTAAATGTATAATTGAACAATCGTGACCATATTAAAGTTGATTAGTCTAGGAATAATAACCTATGATTATTTTTTCCTAGAAACCAAGATTATTGGACTTAGGTTTTCCAATAATCTCGAACATGGATTATTTTTTATTTTATGACGATCCAATTGTTGGGACCAAGATCAATTGGTATCTTTAGTACCACATTTTAGCATATTCCATTGGTCTATCCCTTGTTAGAATTAAGATTATAATTTTTATACACTAAATTTGACCCAAAACCATAAATTTATCTGATTTAAATCCTGATATACTTAGTTTAGTACACTCAAACCATAGAGGGTGATCTTGGGGATTCATACTCCAAAGGATCATACCCTAGGGTTACTTGTCTTCATGATATCTCAATGGGTTTTACCCTAGAATAATATATTACTACACCTTAGTATTCGAGTGTAGTTTGGGATATAAATTTGGAATATAATCATGAAAAGTGGATTTAATGAACTCTTCAAGGACCATCAAATTTTTGTACCATTTACAGGGTAGTTGTTCCTAGGAATATTGACCTTCAATAAAAACATCATATTACCTCACCCCTATATTCTTCTTTTTTCCCATCCTTTTTCTTTTTTATATTTCTCTCTTATAGACATTTTTATTTCCTCTCCCTTTTTTCTCTAGTTCATGCACTAAGTTCCCTTGACTCGTTATGAGATCCTAAACACATAAGCACTACTTCACTTTGATCCATAGATTGATAGAACATTATATAAACTCTGAAATTTCATAATGGATGAACACAACAATCTTGTGCCGCCTCACCAACCAAACCTCTGATATATTCTGCATTAATGTTAGGGAGAATGACCATCATTCCAAGATTGCACCATCATGGATCATAGATTTTCACACATCTGTGGTTTTGGGATCAGAATCGTGTACCTACTTATTTAAGTGGACCCATTCGAGATCAAACCAGGACTGGTTAATAGGATCTAGAACATCAGGTTATTTGGTTAAATGAAAAGTGATGACACCCCTTGAGAACATTTATAATTTTCTAGAGGATTTCAATACCATTTCCAACCAATTAGTATCATCATACTCAATAAGAATGATATTTTTACCATTCTACTTACACAACAGGGACAAGGACACGATTAAGAATCTTTCTCTCAAGTTTATCAGGACTTGGGATGATCTATATATGAGATTTATTGATAAATATATCCCAAATATATAAACATTGAATCGTAGAAATGATATAAAAAAATTTAATTAGGTGTACGGATAATCATTTTGGCAATAATTTGACCATTTTAAGGAACTTACTATGAAATTCACACATCATAGACTTGATGTGTGGCTTCAATTTCAAACAATTGACATTAGAAACCAACTGGATGCACACATTATTATGGACATCTCCGATAAAGGAAGGGTTATAATAAAGACACATAATGTCGTCTGAGAACTACTTGTTGAGATTCCACACAATTCCATACTATGGAAATGAGGGATGGGGCTTTCCTGACATGGAATCCATCTAGTGTAAGTGATTACCCACCTAACATCCTAAGTAGAAGACCATTCTATGATGGTGAAATCTTTTCAAATTCATACTCCCCAATCATAACCTACTAACCTTTTTAAGGTGATAAAATCTTATAATATGTGTGGAGGGACACACCCATACCAATACTACTAGGTAAGTATAGAGGAAACATAAATACAATAATTCTATTACATTAATTTAAATCATCAAATTCAATATTACCAACGATCCCAATAGAACCATAAAAAATACTATTAGTTGAGGCCTGATCAGCAAACAAAAAAACCTAATGAAAGTTAATATTATTATATGAGTGGTCAAGATATACTACATAACCAGGGGAACACTAGGGTACCCATCATAATTTCCAACTCCTTGACTAGAGAAACCATTTAAACAACATTTTCATAGGGATCAACATTTTTTATCCGCTTAGAAGAACTAGTATCAATAATATATTCTACGACCAACAAAATAAGAAAAAACTATATAGTCTAATCATGAAAACCTTATCACCATATTTTCATATAAAATTGATTAGATAATTAAATCATAATAAATTGAAGTAAAAACCCACAAGACTACCTTGTGTATCCATGAACATCATGTGGAGAAGATATCCAAACCTTATCATATTGATTACCAGATAATTTTTGTGGAAATACCAAGGCTCATCTAATATAGGGGGATAAATTAATATTTATTAATAGTGGAAATATGTTCTAAATTCTAAAACCATGATTAGGTGAGAAAAATTAGATAAAGGGATCTGAAAAAAGGTCAATATAAAAAATTCCTTGAGAGGATTATGATATTAAAAATCGTTAACCCAATTATAAAAATAATTTCCCATGTGACTTCATATGAAATATTATTTAAAGACTTTATCTCAATAAAAAATTAAAATGGAATATATAGAATTCATCTACCTATATTAATAATGCTCTTTAATTTTTTAGTACATGCTCCCACCCAAAATGTGAGAAAAAGTCTGATTCCTAATTCCTTGCACAATTGGGACTTGTGATTTTGAATGATCCTTGTATAATCATTGAAAAAGTATCAATATAATTCTTAGGGGTTATTTAAAAAAACAATGAATACTCAAATTAAAATAATAAATAATGGCACTTCAAATTGTTGATTTTTCAGTAAATCACCATCAAGTACATCTATACGGAACAATAGTGAAGGTTAGAAAATTAATATTTAAAACTAATTTCTTCATCCTGGTTATAGAGGATGAAGGATATATCTCCATAATTCTAGGGATTTGATTTCTCACCATTGTATAATCACTAACTAATTTAAACCAAGAGAAACTGATATTCAGAGTCCGTGAAGAAAAAGATGTGTTTAATTTGGTGATGGATGCTAAAAGAATAAATGAGTCATTATATTTTCATGAAATATATATTACTGAGGAAAAATATGATAATATGACCAGTATGGACAATGGAAAAAAATACCTAATTATGAAATTGGATATAATTCTATCAAGAAGTTAATTACATTGAACCATTGACAAGGGATATTAGTCCACTCTATATACCCTTTATTTTCAAGAACCATTCAAAAAGGTTATACACATACATTTAAAAATACATAAATTGAATCTTGTCTATCTCTTGATGATAAATGAAGGATTTACTGGGAATAAACTAATGATAGGTCTAGTAGTTTAGTTTATATTTTAGGAAGGTTTAGTGATGCCGGAGGCAAAAGTTCATAGGTCTGGGCCCAAAAGTGGCATGAAATTTCCACTACATGTTGTGTATTCATTACATGATGTGTAAATGTATAGTTCTAGAAATTAATAAAGAATTAAAATTAAAAACCATTTATTAAGACCTCACATGAATATTGCAGGGGGGTAAAATCCCATGAACCGTAGGTTTATGGGCCTCTTGTTCCATCTCCACCCCCTTCTCCTGACCACCTCTCCACCTCCCCTAGACGTTGTTCTTCTTACCTCCTTGTCTATTTTTCTACTCCCTATCGATCATATATAAACCCCTCTTCCTTCTTCTTTTGATCCCCTATTATAAAATGGCTAGATCCAAGAATGATAGTGTATAATCCTACAAATTCGCACTCGATCATGATAAACCGCTGCCACCCATGATACATGCAAAGTATCCCCCACCACCCATTATTCCTTCCAATATAGCCTCTTCATTATCCTTTGCTGCCCCCAAAGCTTCTAGTGAGTCAAATTCCACTTATAGTGTGTCACCTGGAATTGAACAACACCCACACTTTCTCATGTGCTTTTATTTATCAACACCATAACATCTATTTAGGATAGTCCATCTATTGGTGAAGCCTATGTGGTCAAACAAGTTCTTAGACCTCATCGTTCTCAAATGGATTTGGGTTAATGAAGAGGTTCTCGACCTCATTAGCTGGTAGCACCAATAAACCATTACCCAAGTGTGTGTAGAGACCAATAGAGTTCTATTATTTAAGTTCATAGAATCCATAAAGCTAGAAATCCTGAACTTTACATATTGGATCAAACGTAGGACTCAGTAGCTCACCCATAGAGACGTTGAGTTAGGATGGGAATTTATTCAGCTGATCTTGTTTCCTCCCCATTTTTCTTTACCTTGAAGCCCGATATGAAAAAGGTGGATGCAAAATGGATTTGGGAATTGATTATTAAGGATTGGTAGAGTCTTTATAATGCACACACAACTAATATCACCAAATTATGGGGTAATTCCTTGATGATCACACATTAGGATCTAGCCCATTTCTAGCTGGCTTGAGGAGATGCTCATGGGAGTGTTATTCTAATTGAGGTCATTATTTAAGGCTCATCCATGGATGGTCCAACCATTAATTGGTCTATATAGTTATCCATTTATTATTATACCAAGTTATAAAGGGCCCATTACACCATGATGTGTGGTAGATTTTTTACCCATATTACCCACCATCATGGTGTATTTGACACCACCCTACCCTATTCTTCTATTAGAAAGATGGATCCCATTGATCAAGTTATGCTTTATAAGATCGAGATGTTGAGTAAGGATGAGAGAATCTAATGGTGGGTGGTGAAGTACAAAGCTTGTGCTTTACAAGATGGGGCTATTGAGGAAGGATGAGATAATTTAATGGTGGGCGGTGAAGTATAAAGAGGACATGAATGATGAACATTACCATTGAGACATGTTAAATACCCCTACTAGTACTACCAAACCTCCACCTCCTACTACATATAAACTATCCTTACCTATTCCCTTTGATTTTACTGATTCTTATATCATTATAGATGATTGTATACATATATATCATTGTATTGGTATCTTTTTCACCATCATATCTCACATTACCTCCCTTCCCCCACCATCAGTACCTTCCCATTCCCACCCAACACCACCTGATGACCCTGATTAATCATCAATCCCTAAAAAATCATCTGCCCCCATTGATCAACCTCCCAACATCCCAAACCTTTTTTCACGACAAGAGATCCTATCCAAATAGTCTAGATGTAGAAATGGCTCCACCTTTCATCTTCCTCATAGGTTCCTCACATAAATCCAACTACTATACTTATTGAATCAGTATATATTTTCACCTCACCCACTCTACCGTCGACCGAGCCTTCGACCAGCACCACAACACCTATTACGGTAGTCGATCCTCTAGCCACTAACTCTATCGAAGAGACTAATAGGGAAAAGTTGATCCATACCCCCACTGTTTAGGAGGGTACTACTAATGCTGACATTGGTTACACCTTCTCTTCAATTATGTGTTTCCATGTACCCATATCAATTGTACTCTATCTTTGTGTCTATTTTTTATCCCTATTATATATAATATTAACTAATGTACAATTTATTATATATATGGATGGGATATAGTTTTTGAATTAACTGTTTGGTTTTCATATTTTCAATTTTCTTCTGCATTACTTTAGTCATGTCTATCTCAGTTGTATATACTATGGTCATCGAAGAGTCTATCAGTCTAGCCATTAGCATCTCAGTTGCGATATTTTAGCATGTGGATGACCTACATAGACAGGTTGTGGAGATCCATAATTAGACTTGTATATAGAAGGATTCATGTCCATGGACTTCCCAAATTCTATTACTACCAAAAGAGCACCATGGATGATACATTCCTAAGGTCATTGATCCCTAAAAGAACCCCCATGAGCTTGATGATACCACCAACTATTCTTGCAAGAGGAATCAGACTTATGAGCCGATGGACAACACTGAATGGCCATTTGTCAATTCGCATGGCAGATGACGTTATTTTTAGTGCATTAAAGGAGGGAACCCCAATTTTTTATTTATGTTCATTATGTTTTAAGTACCGATGTTTTTTTATCGTTTTTTATATTCTTAGGTCTCACCAAATATCATTGTAGTAACTTCTTGAATTTACTAGAGTTTCTTATTCTAATCACATTTCATATTTTCACCAGCCATTTTTCATCTTCCATATTTATTAACCCATTTGTACTAATTTTATTTCAGGTGAATGTATTTTATTCCTAATAATATTTTTAGGTGACACAATTTCCAATAAAAATCCAACAATTTTCCCCTGGTTAATAATTTCTTTTTAAAGAGAATAGTATTCTCAATTTAAAATTCTTCAATTACCATTTCACTTCTGTCTATTCTTCTATTTATATCTCCCCCATCATCATTTTCATAATAGAGTGGACACTATATCATTTTATGTGTGGGGGAGTCTCTCTTGATATTAAATGCCAATATACTTGAATTATTTACATTTTCACTAGTATAAAATACATTTTTCATTGAACGAATTCAATTTATAATGTGTCACAATATTCAATTACTAGAAAAACATATCTTAATAGTTATCTTAATTTAATAGTTCTCTTACATTTTAATTATGTTTTTGGAAAAAATTATTCTATAGGGATCTATGTAATCTATTCCAGTAACAACTCATGTGTATGTTGAGTGAAATATTCATCAAAGTTAATCTTGCAACCACATTCTTCTTAAGGATGTTATCCCTCTCATGAAATATGGCTTGTCATGCAGCAATCATTCTCTTATTTGAGGGATTACATAGATAATACCCCTTATTTTCCTTGGGATATCATTTGAATATTAAATTCATGGATCCAGGTTCTAGTTTTTTTAAATAAAATTATTATCAAATTTCTCACATCCCCATATCTGTATATGTGACAAAATGGGCTTCTCTTTAATCCATAGCCCAAAGGGAATTTTAATTTCTTCAATATTTTTTTTTAAAAATTAGTGTGCATTTCATATTTTTTAATATGTTTCCCCAAAAGGATATGGTATATCTTCTTGTCTCATCATAAACCTTGCCATGCCAAGTATGGTAGTGTTATTACTTTCATTAACATCATTCCACTGTGTTGTATTAGGTGGAGTGAGTTGAGATAGAGTACTAAACTCATGTAGAAATTTAATTTTCTCTTTATTAAGATATTCAAATCCTTGGTTAGATAAATTATTCTTTATCTTATCACCAATATTATTATATAATTAATTAATGAACACTTTGAATATTTTAATGGTCTCATAATTATACCTCATCAGGTAGACATAATAATATCTACTCAATTCATCAATAAAAGTTATAATGTAAGAATATATATCTCTAACATATTCAAGAAAAGGTCCACACACATTAGTGTGTACAAATCCTAAATGATCTGTGGCCCTTTCCCCTTGTCCACTAAATGGTGGTATTGTCATTTTTCTTTCCAAATAGCATGAACTATCACAACCCATCCCCCAGGGATAATGGCGTGACTACCCCCAGCCTACCTTCCATAGGCTAGGGGATCGAGACTAGCACTGAGTAGACATATCACATAATTGAAGGGATTTTACTTAAACCCTGTACACACGCAAAAAATCTCAGACAGTGGAATATAAACACAAAGTAAACTGAAACATTCACTGAGACAACTACTATGAGTACAATAAAAACTGAATGTACAATGGGGCCAAAATACAAGCCCAAACCCACAATGAAAAGTACAACTGCCATAGTCTATCTGCTCGAGATCCCACCTGAAGTGTTGGTGAAGGGTAGCTGCATGTAGTAGTAGAAGTACGCCCATCTGTCCCATCTCACTGAGCACCACCTTGTCCCAAACCACCAGGGTCTTCGTTAATGTGTGTGTTTGTCCCATCTCACTATGAAAAACCTGGTCCCAGACAACCAAGGACCCTGTTGAAGAGTCCATCACCTAAACAGGACACGACACATGTGGGAGAAGCCTTTGCATGGGTGAGTAACACAATACTCAGAAGGGTCCCTATTCCAAAACGGAATGATCAAAATGCAAGACCACTCAACAAGACCACACTACAATGAAGGCTCGCAGCAGGGATAACTTCACATATAAAATGTAATATTATTAGTTGTAGAGCTGATTCTTCTTGTAATGTTAAGGGATTCACCCGGAATGAGATACTGTGGTTTTCTCAACTGTTGGACCACTGAGATCCACTCTTCTGTTGAACCACTGATGTATTCGAATATGCTAAACCATTAAGTTATATTACTATTCTAAACCACTAAGGTACTTCCACCTCACATAGGTATAATCTAATGTATGGAAAGAAAGACTATTAGTCATAACACTGAAAATCTTGGACTACTGAGGTACTAATACCTAATGAGTATCATGGGTCTATTTGGTCAGACAGATATACTCCCCATCATGGGTTTGTCGGGTCACACCGAGTCACTCCCAATATAGTCCATCATAGCTTGTCCACATAGGGCTACTTAGAGTTGTTCCACATAGGGCTTCATATAGTCGGTCCACACAAGGCCACTTCTAGATGGTACACATAGAGATGCTTGCAGTTGGTCGACACGAGGCCGCTAATCATCTTGTCCTGCAGGGTCACTTTGTCTGGCTTGTCAGTAGTGTTCGGGTCTTAGACAACCACAAGATTTCCGCATGTAGTGCGCTTGGTTCTAAGAGAATCCACTCCTCAATCTATTCGTAGAATCTCAAATACCACAAAATCCCACTTAGAGTATGACCAATGGATCGTATCATTGTATGGGTCCCAACTCATTAATCATCACATTAATCAAATACTTGATCTAAAAGATATTGGTGTTTTAGTAAAGAGGGGTCGATTGTGTCTAGGCCCAGTCTGACCTGGTTGGGCCGACACGACCATCCCGGCCTGGGGGTGCTACATAGGCCGACCCATTTGGGACAACATGACCCAAAACGTTGGGTATGGGATGGCCTGATCTCGCCAGAGCATTGGGGAAGGTCCATTGGGCCATGATAGACCTGACCTGGTTCGGCTGTTGGTACAGTCCGCCAGGTAGCCCAGCAACCCGATTTTATCCAGATCGACCTACAACTAGAGGGCCGGTACATTCCCATCTTGTGCCAACCAACAGCCTGGATTATCACGTCGGCCCAGCCCACATTGGGGGACCAGTTTCCCCACCTTCCCGAATGCCCGTGGGGCTTCCGATTCCTACCTCATGCATCCAGTTGAGGTTGGTCACCTCACTTGCACGGGGTCCAAGACAATGTGCCATCTCCAACCACAGCTCGCCAGCGTGGGCCGCACTTCTAACATGGTGCCTGAGCATCAGCTCCTGCAAGCGACAGTCCACTCACGTGGACTAGTTTCCCCACCATGGAATTCACCTTTACCGTAGGTCTGGCACGCCGAGGCATTATACAGACCGCATCTCTGCACCGCATCCTCCTATTTCCAGCCACATTCCACCATGAAAACAGCTCCTACCTCTGCCACATCGCGCTAACAGCATGCAACGAACAAGAGTTGCCGCTCGATGCCACTACTGAAACCTTTTTTCGCAGTCTCTTGTTGGTGTCATGAAACACTTGGTTGTGACCCTTCTGGATGGAGCTTGTACAGGTGATGCACAGTCATCCATTACACATTGAAGAACAGAGAGAGATAGATAGAGAGATTAAGGGTATCAAAAAGAACATGCATTTGAAAAATTGGCCTTTGTCCATGTTGGTCTAAAATTTTTCTTGTTTCCTAGATCACGATGTATAAATTACAAATCACTATGATTTAATCATGATATCAACCCACAGTTAATGTTCCAAACCCCACAATGGAAATCCATCTACAGATCAACATGTTAAAGAGTTGATTTGTGTTCTTCACAAAGAGAGGGAGAGTAGAGAAACCAAATCGTTAATAATTTAAAAACCTACCTGGGAAATGATATTGCTTCATGATGATGGTTCATCATTATATATCAATCTCATATTTCGATTCCACTCTCCATGGGTGTTTTTACCACCATTCAATTCTCCAACATTCATCGTTTGTTGTCACCACCCAGCAAGGCCTCAGATCAATTCCAGTATTTTTCCAACAGTTATGCATTTCATGTAAGGCTCTTAATTGATGAAATGTGAATCATCATTTCTATTATGAAATGTTTCAACAGAATTATATTGAATCATTAATGAGGTTAATTAATGTTATTCCTCACCACCTATTCACTTCATCACATCACTGATCCGACACTTCTCAATGATGATGAAAAAAATTAAATTAAACTTTTCTGTTATTTTATTTTTATTTCGAAAAGTCTAAAAATTATGATTTTTTTATCGACCCACAGTAGTCGAGATTATTTCATTCTTACGGAGAACATCTCATTATGATCTTAATGGTGTTCTCATATTTTTTATCTGAGTTAGAATTTTTGGGTTATGAGGATTCGAAAATAAAAGAAATTTGATTTAAATTATTTTATTTACTATTACGTCCCAAAAATGACATTCACAGTCGGCCTATGCCAGTTGATGTTAGGATTTGAATAAGGGAATCAAAACCTCACAATCTCAACCGTACTCTCGTATTTCGAATCCAAGTTACTGTTTATGAGTTATAAATATTCGAAAATAAAATAATGTTATTCAATTATTTTATTTACGGTCAAAAACTACTTTCTACTATTGACCCCCACCGAAAAATGTTAGGCTCTTTCTGAGGAAAGAATACCCTCATGAGGTCAGCGGTGGTCTCAAATATTCATTATGAGTCACCATTCGGTATTTATAATAATTTTAAAAATAAAATAATAATATTTAATTAATTATTTTATGATAATTATTTTTTCGGGCTTTCACACATTAGGCCCGTGAAGACTAAAATTAAGTCGTGCTTATAATAAATTCTCCATGTTGAATGCAACAGAGCCCTCAAATTTCTGATTCAGGAACCCGTTTAAGGGTTGTTCTAATTTTCTAGGAAAACTACTCACTTTTTCTATTTAAAAACACAACAATTTTCGACATACCATTCTAGGAACCCCAGGCCTCAGAATCACACATCGTCTTAGCACCTGGTCTAAAAATAATCCCATATAATTTTAAAAAAAATTACAAGGAATGTTGATAAATTACATTACCCACACCTTTAGGTATTTACATACATATAATCCAAAAAAATTATAATCAAACAAAAGGGTGTAATGAGAATGAATCTAAGCTTCATGCCCCCATGTGTTATCTTAGAGATTCCCATGCGGCCAATGAACATGCACCAGATAAATTGACCATCCATGAAGGATCCTCTTATTTAAATACACTATCTTTAACAAGTAATATACAAAAGTCACCTAATTGTAAAATCTCCCACACGTAGAGTCATCCTATGTTCTCTAATGATCCCCACTCTCAAATGGGTAGGAAGTATGCGAACTTGGTGGTTCGGTCTAGGATCACCCAAATGGTATCGTGACCCATAGACATACATGGTAAGACTATCACGAAGTCTATCTATATTCCATCCCACTCCTAATCTGCTACCTCGAGGGGTTGTGTCAGACCTGCTAAAACCTGGTGTTCAGCCTTCACTTGTTGATATGTGATGCATCTTGAGACAAATTCTACTACTGCCTTCTTCATCCTCGAACACCAGTACTGACATAGGATATCTGGGTATATCTTCTCCACACCTAGATATTCCTCTAAATGGGATTTATGGCACTCCCTCAACACTTAATCTTGTAACTCCACTCATTCAACGTTGCATCCTCTAAATAGAATTATGTTATACCGACCAATCGAATATCCATTAGGGGTATTCATTGTGGACAACTGAGCACGTAAGAACTCATAGTCAATTTCACGAAGCTCTTAATCCCTACATCTTTTAATAGTGGGGGATAAAACTATAAAATAGAGATTTTCTACCACATCTCTATCCACAAAGGAAATCTAAAGTGAGACTACCTACTCTAAGGCCTAAATTAATAGATGTGGACTTGATCTCTCATTGATAGTATCTTCCACCATTATCAACTTCCAGGATTATAGTCTATCTCAAAGTCATAGTTGTGGATGAACTATAATTGACATCGCTATCTCATATTCATATACTTTTGAGAAAAGATATAATTGACCCTCTTTTGGTTAAGGTAGACTATGAATCATTTTCCCATATGGTATTTTCTCTATATCTTCAGTGTGAGGGCTAACAATTCCAACCCAAGGTCATAAGTCACATAGTTCTACTCATGTTATACCAATCATCATAATCCATATGAAATCATGGCTTGAACCTGCATCAAGTGACAACCAAGCCTAGTTCCTAATGTGTCAAGGTACACCACATATTCAGCTCCCTCTTATGGAAACATCAAGATATGAGCACTCTTCAAGATCATCCGCAGATGCTGAAAGATCTGATGGAATTTTTAGGTCCACAATATAGGTTGTCCTTTCTTCATCAACATTTTCATGGGTACTGCCACCCTGGTGAAGTCAAGTACAAACCTCAGATAGTTCCCAGCCATCCCACGGAAACTCTACACGTCGGTAACGTTCTTTGGTAGATCCAAAACAAGAACTACCTCAATATTCACTTGATCCACAACATGTTCATCCTCTGAGATGAAATTTCATAGGAAGTGGAATTTACATATCCCAAACTCAAACTTCGAGTGATTTACGTAAAGTAGTTTCTCGCAGAGTGCGTCTAAAACCATCCTAAGGTGTATCGTGTGCTCCTCATTAGATTTTAAATACACTAAGATTTCATCAATGAAGACCCCTTCAAACTGGTATATGTATTGGTTGATGATCTAGTTTACGAGTCCAACGAACCATTTTGGGTAATTCCTCATTCCAAATGACATAACTGAGTACTCGTACAGGCTGTAGAGACATCTGAAATTCATCTTTTAGATGTACTAATATCGTACTCAAGGATCTTGGTAGCCTGATCTGAGGTCTATCATCGAAAACCATCTCTCTCCGTTCAGTTGATGGGAGAGGTCATCAATCCTTGACTATGGATACTTCATCTTCACTATCACCTCATTCAGGCACCAAAAGATCATGCATAACCTCAATATTCTATCTACCTTCATGGTTAACAACAGTAGGGAAGCCCATGTGGAAACACTAGGCCTTACAACCCCCTTCCTCTACAAGTCCACCAATAGTACGCTCAGCTCTCGATGCTCTACGGGAGACATCAGATATTCATCTGTAGATATCGGTATCATCCTTGGGTACATATCAATACTGGAATATACCTATATAGAAGGATGTACTCTTAGAACATCATCTGGAAAGACCTCCTTGTACTCTTCCATGTCTCTGAGACTAACATCAGTATCTAACTTTCCCAATGCTGACATCCACTTGTTGTATCTCCTCATCCAAAGAACATTCATGCAAAATGGTTATCTCTAGCCCCTTACATATGGAGTAATATACAGAGTAATAGTTCTTGATTGGGTGTCCCTAAACACATTTTAATCGAAGGTCCGAGCCTTGATTCACTGATCGCATCGTATTTATCAAGTACATGGAAGGTTTAGTATTACTCGATGAAGATTCATCTACCGACATATTGTTGGGATAGATTTGCAAAAGAACATGGCCACTCATACATGTTATCATTTTTGGAAGGTGACCTTTCTTAGAGAGAGGTTCTCAATCATTGTCCACAAAAAAGTCACATCATCACAAGATCGGGTAATATAAACCCCCTTATCACCCTATTGAGGCACATAGATGGCTCAATGCCTCAACTACCATCTGATCCAATGGTTCCCCAACTAGATAGAAAACTCATTCACAACCTCAATACATTCCTTAGCTGCATGTGAGTTAGTCTTTCCTTATAACATGAGGGGTCTCTGTCGTTGAATCACATCGATTGCATTGGTAGTAGCCGCTTACTAACGGGCGGTGGTAAATCTGGGACACTGGTCAAGGGTTCCATTTTGGGCCATAGTCCCTGGACCGAAGCTTCATCACTCTATTGACCATCCTTGTGGTTATGTACTAGAATCTTTGATGGCTATATGCATGGGTGCATCTTGAAAGTGATAAATATGAATGACGATTAATCGATTATACCATGTGATCTTACTCTAACTCAAAAAAAACCCTGAGAAAACATTTAATGATGCAAGAAACCAGTGTTTTCATGTACAGAGTGGGATAGAGGAATTCATGGTCCTGGTGTATGGATACGTCAGCCATCACACCAACACTGGAAAACCTTGCTTGAATACTAAACTCGAAACACTTAACACTGTTTCCCCATTAAAATTTATAAAATTATAGACTTTCTAGTAGAACTGGATGGTCTGATACTAGTTTTTCATGAACCCTACCCCCTGAGCCTGTGCCGTGACTACCCGAATCATGCCTTCCTTAGTCCAGGGGCTGACGACTAGCACTGAGTAGGAATATCCCAAAAAGTGATGTCATTTTACTTAAAACCAGTACATATGCATAAATATCAAACTATGGAAAATAAACATAAAGTAAAACACAAACTAAAAGTGCAAAGGGGACGGATACAAACACAAAACCACAATGGAATGTACAACTTCCATGATCCATCTTCATGGGACCCCACTAGAAGGGTAGGTTAATGTTAACCTCTTATAGTATTTGAAGTACACCAGTCTGTCTGATCTCACTGAGCACCACCTAGTTTTGGACCACCATGGTCTCTGTTGAAGCGTCCATCTGTCCCTTCTCATAGAGCACCATCTAGTCCCAAACCACCAACGTCCCCATCGAAGTGTCGATAACCTGCAGACGACATGACACATGCGAGTGAAGCCCATGCATAGGTGAGTAACACAATAATCAGTAGGGATCCAAAACCACCAAAGAAATATCCCAAAGCAAGACCACATAGTAAGACCACACAGCAGAGACTGCTCACACCATGTATAAGTCAAACTATAAAGATTAATATTATTAGTCATAGAATTTATTCATATTGTACTACTGAGGGACTCATCCCTTACGAGCCACTATGGTCTGCTCGTCTGTTTTACCACTATGTTCTGCTCATCTGTTGAACCACTAAGTTATGCTTTTATGCTAAACCACTAAGGTACGCTTGTATGATGAACTACTATGGTACTATTAGCTCACGTAGGTATAATATAAAGTATAATGATCTAGAATATCATTCATTACACTAATCACCTTTTACTATTGATGTACTCATGGGTCACACAGATCTCCTCCCTGCTCTGGGTCTTCCAGTTCGCAAATAGTAGTTCCCCACATAGGTCATCAAAGTTGGTCTACACAGGGCTGCTTATAGCTAGTCCACACAGAGCCACTTATAGATTGTCCAAATAGGTCCACTTATTTTTGGTTCACATATATCCACTTTTATCTAGTCCATACAAGGATGCTTATCATCTAGGCCTAGATGGTAACCTAGAGCCACTCGTCAGTAGTCTTCAGGTCTCAGCCAGCTGCATGATTTCTGCACGTAGTGCACTAGATTGTGGGAGAATCCACCCCTAAATCCATTCATTGGAGATCAAATTCCATGAAATCTCTCTAAGAGTATGCCCAAATGACAGTCTCATCACAAGGGTCCCAATGCTGTTGATGATGCATGAATCAGATGCCCGACCTGAAAGATATTAGTGTTTTAGTAAACCAGGGTTGGTTATATTGAGGCCTGGTCTGACTTGGTCGGACCGACCCTACCAACTCATCATTGGTGTCCCGTATGGAACGGCCTATTTTGGTTGACCTGAAATGACCCAGTTGGGTATGGGCCAACCGGTCTACCCTAGCCACTGGCCAAGGCCCATTAGGCATTTCTAGACCCTGCCTGGTTAGGTCGTGGGTCCAGCCCACTGGGTAACCTAGCACCCTAGTTTCATTAGGCCTGGACCATAATTGGTGAGCAAGATCTTTCCTAGTCTGAGCTACCCAAAGAACCTATTTTTCCCATCAGTCCAGACCACATTGGCAAGCCGACCCTTCTCTAGTCAGGGCCTCCTAGCGGCCCGATTCGTGCCACCAACCCAACATGAATGGTGGGCCAGTTCAGCCCCTACCTAGACGCCTCCCTTGCACGTAGTTCAAAAACATGTGCCAGATCCTACGGTAGCCCTCCAGTATGGGTCTCTCCTCCAACATGGAGCAAAGGTGGAAGAATTTTTATGCATCGGTCTACTAACACAGACCCTTCCCCCCAAGGCCCATAACCTTTCTGTGGGTCTAGCTTGCTTCCACATTATACAGACAACAGCTCTGATCCATGTTCGCCTATGATGTGGTCGGGTGGCCATGTATGCCTTCCGCCAACCTTCAGCGTTCGTTCTAGTGGCTTTTGTCACCACCACGATGAGTTGCCTCCCCACCGCGGCCAGGTTGCACGGCCCGCATGGCCACAACCCTTCTGCGTGGAGCATCTACAACCGATGTGATGTCGTTTGTTATAGCACAAAGAATGACGTGAGAGAGATATGGAGGGGATCAAAAAGAACACCTATTTGAACAACCAGACATTGTTTCTTTTGGTCATGAATTGTTTGTGTTAAAGGGATCAAGATGTATTAATTATAAATCATAGTGATTTAATCCCAATAATAACCTGGAATAATAGTCCACAACCCCAATAGGGAAATCCATCAGTGGATCAACTTGTTAGAGAGTTTAAATAATTTTTTCGTTTAAAGGAGGAGAGTGGGGAAATCTATTAATTAATAATTTAAACCACAACATGGGAAATAATACTTCTTTAGGATGATTATTCATCATCGTCTGTTAATATTTGATACCGAATCCTCTCTCTCGGGGTGCCATCACCATCATCTGATTTTCCATCATTCATCATTTGAGAGGTTTTGCTTCATCATTCATCATCTCCACCCATCCAAACCTCATAATAATTCCAGTATTGTGTTAAAAATCCGTCATTTCTTGTTGGGCTATTAATTGAAGAATCATAAATCAGCATTTTGATTATGCTTCATTTCAACCTCGTTATGCCGACTCATTAATGAGGTTCTTTAATAAGATTCAGTGTGACCTAAATAGTACACCAAAAAACTGGTGTGCAACTACTCAACGATAAAGAAAACAATTAAAATGATTTTTTATGTTTTTTTATTTTTCTTCCAAAAAGTACGAAAATTAACTTTCTCACTTAACATGCACCAGTGGAGGTTAATTCGTGCTTATGAAAAAATCTCATTACAAACTCAACGAAGGTATCATATTTTTAATATGATTTACTATTTGTGAGTTATGAATATTTAAAGATAAAATAAATTTGGTTTAAATTATTTTATTTTCAGTTATTCCCAAAAAACCCACATTCATAGCCATCCTCAACCAGCTAATGTTAGGATCTGAATGAGGGAAGCATACCCTTTTAGAACTCAACGATACTCTCAGATTCCCAATCTGAGTTACCTTGTGTGAGTTATAAGGATTTGAAAATAAAAAAACATTTTTCAATTATTTTATTTATGGCCAAAAAATACTTTCCACTATTAACCTACACCATCCAATGGTACAATCTGGATAAAGAAATAGTACCCTCATGATCGAAATGGTGGTATCACATTTTCAATTTGATTCATAGTTCGTGAGTTATAAGAATCTGAAAAAAAAAATATTTTATTATTTTATTTACATTTATGCCATTTTTGAGTTTTCTCACTGGAGGGCCCCACAAACAAAAACTAAGTCACGTCTAGGGTAAACCAACCAACCTAGAGACAAATGTGCATTCAAATTTCATGATTCGGTTACCCATTTAAGATTTATTAAACTTTTTTAGGAAAACATATTTCACGTGCTATTCAAAAATATACCAATTTTTGACAGACCATTATGGGCACTACTGGACATGGAATCACACATCGTCTCAGCACCCGGTCTAGAAATAATCCTATAGATTTTTTTAAAATAAAATTACATGGAATCCCATGAAATTACATGAACTCATTCGAGTGGTCTTGACATAAAATCATTTGAATAACCATCTTTATCGAGACTTTTCATATACTTCTCATGTATGTGGCCAATTGATCATTCCAAGTCTGGGTGTTATATGATCCATAAGAACATGATTTTTTTTTTATTTCCAATACTTGGTTTTTATAATTTAATTCATAAATATAGATATTTATTTATTTAATACCATCAAAAAAATTAATTTTCAAGTGATGCATTATTTACATCCAAATTATAAACAAACCATCCCTATAATGGAAAAAAATAGTGGTGATGTTCTAAGAGACACATGTTATAATGTAACAGTTCTTTCTATATGAAATCATTCTCATTAGGAACATAAGGACCTAGAATGATATATCCAATTTAGTGAGTCATTCCCTATTGGAAACTATTTTATCCACCTATCCTATAGCAATATCACAAAATATACCAGGTTAATGCATTTTGATATACATATTAGAACCAAAAAGATGTATCTAATACCAAATGCATAGATATATAATGATTATAATCGAAAAAGAACATGCATCTAACTTCCCCTTATGTATGGGGGCAATTATACATTTAGTGGCCTAGCTTACCCCATGAAAAACAAATTGCATCTTTTTTCTTTTTCCAGCCATTGGATTTTTTTTCTTGGAAATATGGTTCTTAAGAGATTTTTATATAATTAGGGTCTAGGGTTGTTTTCCCTTATTTTACCATTTCTTATTCACCCAATGGACTATGTGATTTTCATGATGCATTTCCTTGAAAACCAAGTGAATGAGTGTAAGAAGTTTTCAAATATACTTCTTCATATTTATCAAATTGTAATTCAAAATGAAATAAGTGAATGATTTAGGCAGTTTTGAGATGATGAGATCAGTGTGAAAATCACCTGGCAATTTACATCCCAAGATGTCATAGTGTTCTTTGTATCCATTCATCTTGACTACATGATACTCAGTAGGAATAGTCTCTCTAAGATTGAGTATTAAAAGTGCATCAGAGACCTCAAACCTCTATTGTCTCTCCATCTCTTGATAGAGATCATGAAAGTGAGACATAATGATATAAATATCCATATCATAATGATTATTCAGTTTCTCATTGGAAATGGATGATATAATAAAACATTTGGAATTTGGGGAATCAACAAAATGCTTCTCACATAGAGATAATTCTTCCTCACTAGATTATTGGTCGGACACTTTATTAACGTGTTTTTACAAAAAATATAATTTTGTTTCATCATAGAGAATGACACATAGGAAAATTTTCAATTAGTACAAATTAGTGCAAGTGAGAATGTTATCCTTCTCAAGTGTGGAACATACTGAATATTTTATGATGTGTATTTATATTTATTTAATTAAGAGGAGAAAAATTTTAGTACAATATCATATTTAAATTTTTGATATTAAATATATAATTTATTACTCTTCCACACTTTTATTGAAAACCAATATATAACAACTGGTCCCCAGTGACAACAAAAACACCCCGCCTTAACATGGATGTTGGGTCTTGGCCCACTAGGTACCACCGGTTTCCCCACAGACATGTGGTCCCCACCTTGGGGCCCACTCACATGCTTAAACCGGTCATCTAACAAATGATTGTTCCCACATTCCAACACATGTCCTTTTCAGTGTGCTTTTTCCTCACTCACACACAACCTAAGAATCTTCCCGGAAGGTTACCCATCCTAATCACTACTCCGGGCCAAATATGCTTAACTGTGGAGTTCTAATCAGGTAGTCTCCTGAAATTCAAGGTGAACATTGTTGAAATGAGTCATATCATTTAGTCATTTAACCCTTTATCATTTGGGGTGTTACAATAACCCACCCTTTGGTGCCCACCCTGGGGCCCACTCACATGCCTGAACGGGTCGTCTAACAAATGATTGTTCCCACATGCCAACACATGTCCTTTTTAGTATGCTTTTTCCTCACTTACACACACCCTAGGAATCATCCCAGAAGGTCGCTCATCCTGTTCACTACTCCAGCACAAACATGCTTAACTATGTAGTTCTAATCAGGCAGTCTCCTGAAAAGGAAGGTGAACATTGTTGAAATGATTCATATCATTTAGTCATTTAACCCTCATTTGGGGGTGTTACAATCACCCACCCTTTAGATCACACCCTGGGGCCCACTCACATGCCTAAATGGGTCATCTAACAAATGATTGTTCTCACATGCCAACATATTTCCTTTTCAGTGTTATTTTTCCTCACTCACACACACCCTAGAAATATTCCCAGAAGGTCGCCCATCCTGATCACTACTCCAGGACAAAAATTCTTAACTATGGAGTTCTAATCTGGTAGGCTCCTGAAAAGGATGGTGAACATTGTTTAAATGAGTCATATCTTTTAGCCATTTAACCCTTTATCATTTAGGGGTGTTACAATCACCCACCCTTTAGAGAACAGCACCCTCATTAAGGGCCTTACATCTCAACCCAGGCAGTGCACTACACTTAAGGCTGGGTACCACCACTAATACCAAATATAACAACAGGGCCCCAATGACAGCACAGACACCCCGCCTTAACATGGCTGTCAGGTCCTAGCCCACCAGGTAGCACCAGTTGCCCGCAGACATGTGGTCCCCACCCTAGGGCCCACCCCACATGCCTGAACGGGCCATCTGACTAATGATCGTTCCCAAAAACAAACACATGTCATTTTAAGTGTTCTTTGTCTTCACTCAAACACACCCTAGGAATCATCCGAGAAGGTCTCCCATCCTGATCACTAATCCAGGCTAAGCATGATTAACTATGGATTTATAATCATGTTGGCTATTGAAAATGAAGGTCCAACGTGTTAACATGTTTCATATAATTTAGTCATTTAACCCTTTATCATTCAGGGGTGTTACAAAATAGCTCCCACCAATTGATTCAGAATATTTTGTTTCTTTGTTATTCACGTAGAAAGGAACCATATTCCAATTCTCATTACCCATATGCTTTCTTGGAATGTTATTTTAAGGAATTTTGATAGACAATTTCATTTCCAAATGCATTAACTCATACTTCCATGATATTTTGAGTGGACACCCAAATCTTAAAATCCATAATTTTCATTTCCTTAACCCTTGCCACATATTTACACTATGTCCTGGTTCAAGAGTCAACCCTTTATGTGAACAATGTTATGTTTCTAGTTACCCAGTATTTTGATGCAGAAATATCACATCTTTTTAAATAAATATTCAATAAATTTCAAAAAATATACGCCCAAGGAACATAATGGTTTTTAATATTTAGAGATAAGATATATAATATTCTTATTCAATTAAAGATCTTCACCATCCCAAATAAATATCTCCACCTTTGTTACTCTTCATAATCATACCCTACTAAAAACATTTCTTCATAATCGGGGGAAGAGAAACACATAAAAGGGAGAGATTAGATGCTCAATTAGGGTAAACATGGGGGATATCATTATATTATTTATGAAAGAATAATATAATAATAATGTAACTTTATCCTGAATATAACTTACATTATTAATACCCAACCTATTATAGATCATAAAAATGAGTCATGACATAAATTATTTTCATTAAAAACACATGATCCATAAGAGTCTGAAATCATCATAATTCATGAACAATAATCTCATTTAAAAATTGTGTGGCACCAAAATATGTAGAAAATCATTTAATTTTTCAAGGCTAACTATGAATATCATCAGAAATAGTGGATCATGCCTCATCACATGTTTCCCATTATGGATCAAGACCATCATACTTTTTCACATTCAAGATCAATTTGATGATCTTATTTCCCATTGGGGATAAATCCCATTGAATTGTTTACTATTTTTATATAGTGATATATAAATACTTATCCAATTCATTAAAGGGAGATATAGGCCCCACCAATCCTTGGTTATAACATGAGAACAATCCTTTGTTATAATGTAACCACCAGCCTTGTTTATAATGTAACCACTGTCACATAATGAAAAATATACATATGTTTTCCAAAAGATCATAAAACATTCACCATATCATAAAACATAAAAAAAACCAATGGGAATGGTGTGGGTCCAATAAAAACCTATTAATCATAATCGTAACAATCTAAAGATATAATAAGGATGTTACATTCGGATAAAATCTCCAATAATGTGTATTTAATATCAAAAAATGATATAATAGATAGAAAATGGATTTAAAAGATCACGTGGAACACTTCTTAAGGAAAATAACATTTTCATGTTGAATATCATTTGTTGAAACCAAAATTTCAATAAGTAAATAAATATTTTTCTTTAAATATAAATTTGGAAACTTATAAGGGAAACCTTCGGTCATTAACAATCCATGATGAAAAAAATTCCATTAATTCCTTACATGTTAAAACAATTATTCCTTTCACATTTTCGTAATAATCAAAAGGGACTATCTGGACAACGACCCGAAGATTCCTTTCAATTTTTTCAAAAATAAAAAAATGGGTAAAAATTTCATTAAAAATTCATTTTATAATTTTGTATACATTAATTAAAACATTTTTTTAAAACATGGATATGGAAAAAAATGGTTTTTGAATGATGTGAGAAATAAAGATGTTTTTTCTTGAGAAACTTCTTTTAGTCTCTTTAGAACTTTCATAGAGGAATATGGAATGGAAGCATGTGTGTTATAGACATAGGTATATTATAATAATATACATGTGTTTGTTAATAGTTATATCATAATATCTGATCAACGGATGCATATTTTAAAGAATCCCATTAACCAATGATATTATAGCATTAAAACAAACTACATTTGTATCTTTTGAATTGTTATCCCCATGAAAAAAATGACATTATATGGATATGTATATCACATAATTATCATGATAAGGACCATAAAATACATTTATGGTTAGTATATACCCCACTCATATTAAACAACTTGTTTATAATTCTTTTGTCCAATATAATTAAAAGTAAGATTAAAATACCATACCAATTTTGTAATCTTCATAATCATAAGCACTGTGAAAAAATAGTTTTAAAAGAAAGTTTTAATAAAATGAAAATTAAAAAGTTCATGAAATAAAATATCAAATGTTATTCATGTACAACACAAAAAAAATGGGTGGTGAATATGGAATATGTTTTCCATAAATAAATGAGAGACCACAAATCCCAAAGTTTAAGCCTCAACTTCCTTCGTACAGGTTGGAATGTTTGGAATAATAAATATAAGTTTATTAAAAAACTTATAGAGACATTATCCTATGTATAATTCCATATATTGATTACTTATGACCATTTATTACCCTTTTATTCACATTTTCTCATTGAAATAATGTTTTGGGTTATAACATCATTATTTTTCATGTATGTTTTGGTTTGTTATTTTTGGTCCTTCTACATTGTTCTTGGTTAAATCATATCAACATTGTTAAACATGATATAAATTTAACATGGATCTGTAATACATGTTTTTATGTAATCCAATAATGTTAGAGATATAAATTGAATTACACTATTTATGGAGATGGTAGGCCACACGTAAAGATGAACACTATTTCCATTTTATCGATGGATGAAATAAATGAAATATAAATAATATATTAAATGTACTAAATAATTTTCTATGTCATATATATCACATATATTTATTTAAATGATCCTATTACTTTCTATTTAATTTATAATCGATGAACGACTCACATCACTTTTCAAGGGGGTAGTCCGTCGTACACTTAAGCAACATTGTCATACTCCCACAAAATAGAATGTAAAAATTAGGACTCTTGGTTGTTTTGAGGGAATCAAGCATGATATTTTGGTATGTATTTCATAAATCAATGGGATTTGGATATGTTAATAGGAGATGAGAGGGAGTGGCCTTTTTTATGTGTGGGAGATGACACACATGGAATTTTTAAAAATAATATAGTGTACCCATGTTTTTCACAATATAAAATGATGAAAAATGGCCCATTAAAAAATTTATATTAGATAAGTGATAAATATGTCGGTAAAATAGTAATTGGACATGTTTATGGTTATTTTAACCAATATTTTTTCTATTTTAATCCTTAGTAAATGAATTTTAACTCCAACGTTAGTAATTAATGTTTACTGTTTTTACTATTCATTGTAATAAAAAATTAATTCCCAATTAATATATAATTTTTATTATTTGGATTTAAAATATGGGAACCTTTTTTCTGAATTCCATTCACAAAAATGGAAAATTTTATTTTAAATGTATACCCTCATATGCACTGTAAAAGTAGTTTTCCAATGAGAAAAGTTTTCTATGTGTATAATGTTTTAATATCAAAAGACAATATTAATTTGAATAAAATTAACTAAATTAGTTTAATAATAACATTATTGAACTAATTTTACATTTAGATCATTTTTAAACAATATGTATCATTTTAAATGCTATAATTGATAATACAGTTTTAAACGAAAATCATTATATTCCACCTTTCACTAAAAATTTAATCTTTTTATAAAATTCTCAAAATGAATCCATAGATAATTTTGAAATGCTGATTCAAAAAAATGAAATTAATTTTCCAAGATGAATTTTATAAAAGGTTCCAAAATTAATTTTTTTTGTTCATAAAAAGCAATAAAAATCATTTTACAAGAAAGAAGTATTCTCAAGAAATATAAACAATTTACAAAAACTATGTAATTTCTTATAAATATATTTTCTTCATGTAAGACGTTTATAATTACTTTTCATTTTTTTTATTTTTATTCATAGTTCCAAATCTAATAGAAAGGTTATAATGGTCATGTTTAAATAAAATTATTAATAGTATATCATTGTTTGTTAAAATTCAGTGTTGTGTGTAATGAATTATATTAAATAAATTAACTGTATTTGAAAAAAGTGTAATTAAATTCTAGAGGTGATACATAAATTGAAACCCTTAAAATGATTTTCTCCATCCAAAATTTTAACTATGATATAAAAAAATGAGAATAATTTTCCTCCATATATCCTCCTGTTCCCACATAGCTTATTCAAATTGGTGGTTTATAACACAAAAAAATGAACATGTGAGCGATATTATTTCATAGTACTTTTTATATGATCCAAAAACAACATTGGTTGTTCCATATAAGATTGATCTTTATCTAGTGTTACAACCTATTAGTTAATTATATGTGAAGCATCATGTATTTACTTCCTCTTGAAAGAAATCTAGGAAACATCATGGACTTGATAGGGGTTTGGTGGATGTGTTGATCGATAACATACCATATTGATAAAGTAAGGAATTTAAAAGGGGTTGATATAACTTTTGTTTATTTATAATTTATTTCTAAATCAAATTACATTATTCCACAGAGATATTCTTATAAACACCTTGA
>OY728155.1:2018322716-2018428195 GCA_963277665.1 Viscum album | reverse complement strand
ATGGGTGAGAAGTTTGTCTTTCTGAAAATTATTTCATATGTTTATAATTATTCAAAGAATATTTATTTATATCCTTATTTTTTATGTCTCCTACAATTTTTTTTATCTCATCCCAAGTTTTAAAAAGTTCTTAACATGGTTTAGGGATGGTTAATAGAAAATAAGAAGCAGAGTTGAATATTGTGAATAATTCATGATGTATTAAAAAAATTATCGAATAAATTGATATTATTTTAGTAGTATCAAATTTTTATGATTGTTGGTTTTCAAGTATGTTTTATGTCATAATTCTCTAAATATTGAAACTAAAAAATCTTTTTGTATGTAATAATTGTATTCAAGTTGAATTAACTAGATTATGTAATGTTTATGGTCAGGTCCTTATAGTTGGTACATGAGCATAGTTTATATAATTTTAGGGGTTAGGATGATTTTAATACCATAAATTTTTATTACCTTGTGGATATATTGAAATGATCTATAATTTAAAGATTAACATGTTTCTTCATCTATAATATGTCTATTCAAAATGGTTTTATGCAAAAGAAATTGGGAAACAAAACTAGGAAGTCTCTGAGAGGCTGATATTTTTCTAAATATGTGACCTATAATAGTGGGGACTGTAACCAATAATTTGATGATAGGGATGGATCAGTTAAAGCATGATATAAATATTTATGGAAAGCTTGTAAGAGAATATCCAGATCTACCACAAATTAACATAATGTTAGTGGAACATTTTATGAGGAAACACCCACCTGCTTTTAGCAGATCTCCAGACCCAGTGGTGGTTGAAGGGTGGATTAAAGACCTTGAAAATATATTTTATGTCATGGAATATTCAGATAATAAAAAATTTAGTCATTTTATTTATCATTTTGAAGTATAAGTCAACCAGTGGTAGTCAATGGTCAAGAACATTAGAGATAGTGAAGTGATTAATGCCTTGGATTAGGATGAATTTAAGAATCTTTTCCTTAGAAAATATTTTTCTTATGGTGGTTTGATATAGGATGAAAAATAAATTCCTTGAATTGAAACAAAAGTAGTAATATTCAGTGGTCTTGTATGAATAAAACTTCACAAGATTGGCTCAGTATGCACCAAATTTTATTTGGTATCTTGATAGTAAAATCAATCATTTTTACTCAGGATTGAATCCAAGATAAAAAAGGTCTTTGGCCTCCCATGAATTCCAATGTAATGAGAAACTTTTCAGATGTGCTAATAGGGTAGAAATAGAGTTCTTTTATGATCATGTGTACTTTGAAAACAAGCAGAAGAATATGCCCTAATGCCAAGATACCAAAGGGATTTGGCCTCTCATGAATTCCAAAGTTATGAGAAACTTTTAAAATGTGCTGAGTGGGTAGAAATAGTGTTTTCTATGATTATGTGTACTTTGAAAACTAGAATAAGAATATATCCTGATGGGATAAAATGGGGAACAATCAATCAATGAAATATTAAGGTAAGAAAATTCAGTTTTTAGTTTGTTATAAGTGTGGTAAAAGTATCCTTTGTGAATGGATCAAAAAATACAAGAAGTGTTTTTGATGTTTTAAGTTTAGAAATATGGCCTGAGATTATAATGAAAAACATCTTAGTGTTGGTATGTTTAATTCGGGTAAAAAAATTGTAATGTATTTCAAATGTGGTGAGATGGGTCATTATGAAAATTCCTACCCAATGAATGATTTGAATGATGGGAAGTGGAAATACTATAAGCATAAAGGTGCATTGAAATACTCTATGAATACATCTGCATATGTTGGGCCATCCAATGAAGTGGTATTGGGTATTTTCTTTTCTCACTCAGATTTTTTTATTATTTTGTTTGATATGGAGGATACAGTCCTTTATTTCTGAATAATTTTCTATTAAATCATAAATTTCACCTCAAGAAATGAAATTAGAAGATATGTTTAAAACACTAGGTGTAAATATTAAAGTAAACAACTTTATAATAATATTCCTATTGTTTCATGGGGTAATACATTACCTAAAGACCTTTTTTTTACCCCAAGTAGAGTTTGATGTTATTTTTGGTATAGATTTGATATCTATTTACTAGACTAAGATTGATGAAAGAGCCAAATATGAGGTTTTTCATAAATTTTTTTGGTTTGTATAAAGGAATCAAGACATACCATTGATAATATATTAAGAATTTGATAAAATGATAAAATATACAAATGAAAGATATCTTGCACTTATTTTTGAAAACAAGGGAACCTTTAAAATTAATGATGTGCGAGTGGTAAATGAATTCTTGGATGTTTTTTCTGATAAGTTTCTCAGTGTAATACCAAATCAGGATGTTGAATTTACTATTGACTTTGTTTTTTATGCTAATTCAATTTCTAAACCCCATTATCAAAGGGCTCAAGTAGAACAGGTTAAATTGAAAATATAGTTATAGGAGTTTCTTGATAAAGGTTTCATTCATCCTATAACTTCACCATGGGTTGATCCTATTTTTTCAATAAAAAGAAATATAGTTCCATTAGACATTAAATTAATTATAGAGATTTTAATTACATTACTATTAAGAATAAGTATCCATTGGCTCATATTAATGAGTTGTTTGATCATATATTTGGAGGTCAGTATTTTTACAATCTTGACATAAAATCTAGGTATCATCAGCTGAAGATGAATGAGGATGACATAAAAAAGGAATTCCATAATATATATGGGAATTGTAAGTTTTTTTTATTCCCTTTGGTTTACAAAATCCCCCTATGGTATTTATGGATCTTATAATTAGAATCTTTACTAAATATTTGGATAATATTGTTATTTTTTTATTTTTGACATTTTGATTTATTAGAAAAGTTATGAGGATCGTGAAAAAAACTAAGTATTTTTTAGAAAACACTTAATAAAAATAATTTATACATAAAATATAGAAAATGTAATTTTTGGTTGCAAAAGATTTATCTTATTAGGAACACTGGGAATAATAATGAAATAATAGTTCATCCCACCAAAAAAGTGGTTGATGAATGGAAAAATCCTATAACTGTTAGATATATTTTTATTTTTCTTGGATTAATATGCTATTATTGATTGTTTGTTAAAAATATTCCATATTTATCTTCCCCTATAACTATGTTAACATGAAAAGAGGTTAAATTTATTTAGAGATAAGACTATGGTTTTTTGAGGAACTGAATATAAGATTGGTGAATGATCCATTTTTTACCTACCTTTTTGAAGAGGTTATTTTTAATCTATAGTAATGCTTAATTGAAGGGACTTGGTTGTGTTTTGATGAAAATGATGAAGTGATTTATTATGCTTCAAGAGAATTGAAACCTCATGAGTTAAATTATCCCAAATGTGATTTAAAATTTTTAGTTTTGTTTATCGCTTAAATATTTAGAGGCATCATTTATCTGGAGCTAAATGTGAAATATTTACTAACCATAAAAGTTTGAAATATATATTTACTCATAATGAATTTAACATGAGGAAGAGAATATGGTTGGAAGTGATAAAGTATTATAATTGCATGTCCAATTACCATCTAGGAAAATCAAACAAGTGGTGGATGCCTTGAGTCAAAAACATCATGATATATTAACCATTTTACATTTGGAACATAGAACTTTAGTTTATGATTTTTTGAACTTTGGATTAAAAGTTGTTGGTGAAAGAAGTTCCTTTATTTTTTTTCAGGGACGGTGAAGTCACCTCTCTTTGAAATAATTAAGCAGGCACAGAAGGATGACTGTGAGTTACATAAAAATGTATAATTGGTTAAGGATGGTAAGTTTCCTGAATTTTATATTGATAAATATTATGTTTAGATATTTAGAAATTTATTAATTATTCCTTCTGTTACCAAGATGAAGAAAGAATTGTTTTGTGAATCTCATAGTTATCCATATTCAGTTCATACTTTCAACAATAAGATGTATAGAGACCATCATGAGTACTACTATTTGGATGGAATGAACAGAGGTATTGTTTAATTTACCATGAAATGTTTTACATGTTAGCCAGCTAAATCAAGGAGGAAACAAAAAAAGTGGATGATTCCACCTTTGTTACTGCCAAAGTAGAAATTGAAAAATATAACCACGGACTTCATAGTGAGACAACAAAATACTTCTTGAGGTAATAATTTTATTTGGTTAATTTTTGATTGACTGATCAAATCTTCGCATTTTCTTCTCATTCAAGATATACTTTCTCAAGATCATATTTCTCAATTATACCTCAAAGAGATTTTTAGGTTACATGTAATTCCATTCTACATTGTATATGGCCATGATCCCATGTTGACTTATAAATTTTGGAAAGGCATTCACAATTCATTGGGAACTGAAATAAATTTGATCATAACCTTTCATCCTCAATCAGATAGACGGTCATAATGAACAATTTAGACATTGGAGGATATTCTTCAATCTTGTTTAATGGGTTACCCAAGATGTTGGGATCGATATATTTATTTATTTCTATTTTCTTATAATAACATTTTTCATTCAAGTATTCAGATGGAAACTTTTGAGTAATTTTATGGAAATTGTTTCTGAACTACTATATTTTGGGATTAACTGGGATAAAAAAAGTTTATGGGACCATAATTAGTAGAGGAAGTAGGTTAGAAAGTGAAGATGATCCAGTAACACATGAGGAAATATCAGAGAAGGATGAAATGTTATGAAGATAACATGATGAAATACTTTTCTTTCGAGGTAGGTGATCATGTTTTTATTTGAAACCAAAATTGTAAAATTGATATGTTTTTTCGTAAGAATGGAAATACAAGTCAATAGTTCATTAAAACTTATAAAATCATAGAGAAAGTTTGACCAGTTTCCTACTGAGGAGCTTTTCCTTCGAGTTAATCTTAGGTACACATTGTTTTTCATGTTTTGATGTTGAAAGATTATGTCCTAGATTCATCTCATGTTTAGAGCCTAGAAGTAGTTCATCTTGAACAGAACCTCTCTTATAAATAGAAACATGTTCTGATTCTTGATCATATAAAGAAATTATTATGGAATAAGGTAATTCATTTGGTTAAGGATTTGTGAAGAAACCACATGGTTGAAAAAGAAACATGTGAATATGAAATTTATATGAGAGAAAGGTATCCTCACTCTTTTAATAACTGAATAAAAATTTCAAAGATACAATTTCTAGAATGTGAGTATAATGTTAGAACCAAGGTACTTATAAAATAATTTGTTTTCATTCTAGAATTAAATATTAAATTTATTATAAATGTATAATGAAATTTGTTGTACATATATAAATTAAAGAATCCATAAAATAGTATATTAACCTCACCTATTAAAGTATAAATAAAATTTAGGTATCTTATAAGTGAAATTGTTATATATTTATATCATGGAATAAGTAAATAAATGTTTTTAAAATGATAAATTAAATGTTGATTTTTTCTGAAACATATATGATTATTTACAATTTTATAATTAATATAATGAATTAAAATAAAATTTATGTTAAAAATAATAGATTCATAAATTAATATTTGATTGTTTTTTGATTATAAGATAGTTTTATGAGGCCTTTCTTAATTTTTCAAAAGTTCTACAAAATAAGTTATAATTTTAAAATTGGTTCTTTTGAATAAATGGTGATTTTAATTAGAAATTAAATTTATCAAATTTATAAAATTATCTTTATAAAATTCGGATCATATTTGAATTCTATATGTTTAAAAATGGTTAGTGTGAATTTTTTTAATTTTTCAGAAACACTTGAATTTTTGGTTAATAGTGAAATATGGTAATGTCATATATTTAAATTATAATCCAGATACCTGAATTAAAAACATCATGCAGGTTTAAGAACAATAATCATGAACAATCCTTCATTATTTTAACATATTTACTCATAATCCTTAAACTATTCATAGACTTGAGGAAAAAATAATAAAATAATGAATAAAATAATAATAAAAAACACTCACCTCCTCCACTATAAATACCACCCCAACTAATCACACCTTAAAGCTTTCTATATTGTTTAATTTCTTCCCAAATCGCATCACAAGCCTCTTACCCATGTCAAAGACTAGCTAGTCTCACCAAAAAGAAAAAATAAGTCCCATAAATAGGTTCTAAAGGATAATAATTCAAGAGGTAAAATCCTCTTTCATTTTATTTTATTTTCCTTTTAATTTCTTTTCTTTTCTTATTCTCTCTTCTAATATCCATTTTATTTTAAAACTGGTAACATATTCAGTGATATTTTGATTTACCACCATCATGAAAGATGCATTTTCATTTTCCATTACCACCTTCAAGGCCATTCATAAAACCATTATTATGTTTAAATCATATTTCATTATAATTATTATAATTTATATAATGTTCTGCAACCATTTTATAAAAAATATATTAACTAAAATGATATCAGTTTTTTATGGTTTTACAAACAACCAAAATAAACTGGATCATTTAAATTAACATTTTATCTAATGAGTCATCCTATTATCAGAAAAAAATGATATATGGTATAATTTATAATTCTGGAAACATATTATCACTATTTAATTCCACTTCTAGAGTTTTTCTTCCATTTAAATAGAAAATCTATAATAAACCAACCATGGAAACCATGAAATAAATGCACATGAAACAATGAAAATAAAAAAAAATATTATTGATATATGGGTGGAAATTTGTTATAAAAATATCATGTAATGTATTATAAATATTAATATAGTTCAATAATATATTAATAACACACTTTAACATATTATATAGGAGGTTTGAATACGTTTTGAAGTAAGACAGACAAAAGGTAAGTGGATTTTCTCTAAAAATCCTTTTTTGAATTTATATTTTTAAAAAAATTAAAAGGAATGTTTTTATGATGAAAGTATTCATGTTTTATGATTATGTTGTGGTTATTGAGAATTTTTTATGATGAAGTGTGGGACCTATATCTCCCTTAAATGCATTGAGTGTTTTTTTGTTGGAGGTCGACTATATGGTTACTCCATTTATAACTGTGATAGTTACAACATAAGGTAGACATGAGGGTTACATCATAAGGTAGTCGTAAGGGTTACATCATAAGGTAGTCGTGAGGGTCACACTGTAATGTTTCCACTAGAGTTAAAATCCTATATTATCATAGAGGGTTACAATATTATGTAAGTAATTACCCAAGTTAACTTTATGGTTTTATTTATGTTTTCTATGTTTTAGGGAAATATCAATTTTTAAAAAATAACTATATGATACTTAATAATTTAAAGTGTGTATTTGTGAAAATTATTTCATATGTTTATAAGTATTCCTTGGTTAAGGGTTTATATCATTATTTTTGTGTCCCTTACTAAGATTTTTTCTCATCCCAAATTTGAAAAAATTTCAATAGGGTTTAGGGATGGGTATGAGAAAAGAAGAAACAATGATGAATGCTATGAGGAATTTTTGTTGTATTAAAAAAATTGGCATTATGGAATAAATGGATACTATTTTTGAAGTATCCACTTTGTATTATTTTGGATTTTCATGTATGTTTTGTGACCCAAATATATACAACTCTAAACAAAAAAGATATTTGGGAATGTAATAAGTGTACTATAGTTTAATTAACAAGATTATATGATGTTTAAGGCCAAGTCCTTATAGTTGGTCCCCCCACTATATGAATCATTAATTATACTCTAGAATTCACTATCCAACTACTGCTTCTAGAAAACAAACTCTATAAGAGATAGTGTCAACTGAATACTCACCAGAGCAACATTAGTCCCTTCAAACTTGGTATCTGGGAGTATCCTAGTAGAGGGTCTCAATAATTTCTATTCATCATTTGACATAATCATATGCTGAGAATTAAACTTCGTACTAGTGTATTGAGTAAAAACATTACCATTTTATGTTATATATGTGATTCCAATGTCAAATGAATGAAGGTATATGACCCATGACCTCTTTTGTAGTTTAGGTCCTTCTGAAAAATGATATAGATCAAACTTGTATTGTCATAAAATATGATGATCATTTACATAAAAAAAAAAGAAATGTCACCAAATCTTAAGGATGTGAATGACTATAACAAGAATGAAGTCATAGGTTGGGTAGTTATTCTTTATTTATATGGTTGAACAGAATCATAATATACAATGTGATCTCCTTACATGGGAACACAACCCAAACTAATGCTTTAATCATTGTAATATACCACAAAACCCTTTACAAATTCAATAAATATAAGTATATGAGATAAATTTAAACATTGTTTTAATTCATATAGGGATTCTTGACATCTCTAATCCCAATATAATTTCACTCCCTTATTAGTGAGGGTAGTAAATTGTGATGTCAGCTTCAATAAATAATTCATAAATAGTATGTAATACCCTATCAGACCTAAGAATCTTTGAATCTTGGAAAAAATTATTAGCAATTCCCATGATATAGAATCATTCACCTTATCAAGATTAATTGAGATACCATGGTCTAAGACCATAATCCCTAAGAATTTAACATCATAGATCCAAAAGTGACACATTAGTATCTTATCATAAAGGTAGTGATCTCTTAAGGTTTCCAAAATAATTCCATGGTAAAGCCCATGCTCTTCCTTATTTATTGAATAAACCAAGATATCATCCATGAATACCATGATAAATGAATATTGGTAATTGGGAAATATTTGGATCATTAGTTACATAAAAACTATAGGATAATTATTTATTCCAAATATCATCAAGAGATACTCAATTTGACCATACCTACTTCTAAAGGAACCCTTTGTAATATTTTACTACTTAATTCTCATTTTGTGGTATCTATTCTAAAGGTCAATTTTTTAGAACCATTTTTACCCCTTTCATTTATAAAAAAACATAATGGTGGGAAAGGGGGTAATTGTTATTAATTTTCACCTATTTGAGCTTCTAATAATCAATTTTTAAGTATATTTTTCCATTGGCCTTATTATAAAATAGTACTATGGATGCCCATGGTGATGCACGTGGAAGGATGAATCCATTATCTTCCAAATCTTCCAACTGAATCACCAGCTCTTTAAATTCATGAATTTTTATAAGGTATGAAGATATAGATAATCATTGGGTCCCTTTTAATAATTTAATCAATAAATCAACTTATCTCTCTAGAGTAAGACCAAGAAAATAAACTAGAAACACCTCTAGAAACTCCTTAACCACTAGAGGTTGTTGTCAACTCAGATTTTTCTCATAAATCTCTATTGTAAATGAGGATATAAATTTACCAAGATCTTGTAGAGAAGGTCTTACTCGAATAGACCTCAAATCCCATTCTCCATAAAACACAAGAGAGTTCTCATTGAGGTTATTAAAATACACCCACTGATTATAACAATTAATTTGAGATCTATAGGAAACCATTCAGACTATCTCGATAATAACATTAAATATTTATATATTGAGAAAAAATAATTCACAAGCTATCTAAAATTAAGATATTAAAAATGTTCATTATGGGAATTAAAAAACCCAATACCTATTATTCTTTAGTGGTGTCTCTATCCCCATAGAATATATAATATGTTCCCTAGAGATATTTAACAAAATTATAAATTGGTTTGATATAAATTATTGAGAGGAAACTGTACCATGTAGATAAATATCTATAAATGAAGTAATTAAAATAATACCTCTAATATTCATAAGGCCGAACTTAATTTCCTTTTGAAACACTTCCATAGAATGCACTACATCATCCCCAAAGATGATCCAGTCTTTACCCCCATAAAATTGAGCTATAAAACCTACTACCTTGTATTAATTGAAATGAAATAATAACCTTCTTGATGATAAAGTGAACAAAACACTTACCTGGTAAAATAAAACCTAAAATCAACATTTTAGATGATCTAGGTGTCTATAAGGGAGATAAAGTTTTAGTGTTTTTTAGAAATAATGTTTCACAATCACTACCTTTCCACACTAGTAGTAATTAAAAGGGACTATACTAGACATTTTAGAGAGAATAAGATTATTCTACTACTAAGATCCATTGAAACTTCCTCTATGAACTTTGTTCCACTTCCTCTTCATTTTGTATGGGCCACCATAACTATTACTAGACATGAGATAAATCCCAAAAAATCTTGAATCACCTACCTGATCAATTTCTTCTATCAATACCCTATCCAAAACCTAATCTTATGTGGAAAGTTTTAAGTTTAATACATGAGAAAAAATATCTTTTCATGGGCCCATTTGAAACCTTTTATCCATTATAATTTCATTCAATACAATCTTTGATGAGAAATGGTAAATTTTGGAAAAAATATTGGCATACTCCATTATTGTGTGATCAAATTTTTAGATAGTAAGGGACTCTGTTGAATTCTACAAAACCATATTTTCTAAGTAAAACTTCTTGGTAAATATAGATTTAAATACCTTACATTCCAAACCCTTATGTTAATTTTCTAGAACCATTGAATCCCACCACCTTTGAATAGGTGCTTCAATATTAAAAACAATAGCCTTAACCTTAATAGAATTTGTATCCTCAAAAGGCCCATGGGCATCGAAGAACCAAATTTGAGAATGATTTCACCCATAAGGATAAAAAAACTAGGTTCTATCAAGAAGATGAGAAATTAAAAAACATCCCAATGCATATTATAAATAAAAGAAACCCTTAAAAATACATAGTATAAAAAGACAAATCTAGTTATCGAGAAATGAAATATTGAATTTTCATAGTGGTAATACAAGTACTGGTCAAGGGATAAAGAAAAATAAAAAATTAAAACACATTTCCTTGTGACATGTGGGTTAGCACCCAACCATACCACCACCATAGCTCGAACAATATTAGAACAAGAATACACCACCTATAAGCAGTTCCCTTTTGTTTCTTGTATTAAGCATAAAAACAACTCGACACACCCATTGGGTGTATACAGGATGTGAGAAAAAAACCCCAATAGGGTCCCACAAAGTGTTCTATAAGAATAATTCAATAAATATATCAATTATTCTCAATTCAAAAGAATAAAATTATATGAGATAAGGTTTTCATAATAATTCCTAAAAGAGGAATAATATACACTTTGTAATAATTCTTAATTAAAGGTATAAGAATAGTTTTTTAGGGTTCAAAAAAACATGGAAATCAACCATTCCATAACAATTTTAATATAAGATATGTACAAACCCTTTAGAAAACATGAATCAATAACCAATGCTAAAAATAAAAAAAACATATAAACATTTAAGGATTCCTAAGTTAAATCAAGTCAGGGAAAGGTAGGATCCTCACACCTCTAGTGAACAATTAAAAATAACTTCAAACACCCATAGGTCCTTTCTATGGGTCACCTTGGGTGTCTTGTCCAAGGATAACCAGGGATGGTTCCTAATAATTAATATGTGGTATGTGGTGATTATTTGACATGGATAAAATATGTATTTTATGGTTGAGATACGTTATATTTGGAATGGTGGTTATGATTGGGTAGTGGGTAGATTTCAACAGATCTGACATGGGTTATACTATTTATATATATCTTTGGATTTTGTAAGAGTATGTTTGATCTGATCTATGAGATAAATATAATATTATGGACCTAGCAGGGGTTAGTTTAATATCTTCTTCTTGTCTATGTCATTCAAAAATACATTATGATGTTTTAATCACATTGAAACTTGAGGGATTAGAAGAGTAAAATATAAGGTATATTTATACTCACCCCTATTTTATATGGAATATAAACATATTAATAAGATAATTTTAATTTTGGTGTCTGGAAACATTATCCTAGACATGAGAAACCTTTTTAAAGTTATATTAGACAGAAGTGTCCTAAATTTACTTTTATTTAGAGGTACTTTGAATATTATTTTATAATTATTATTTAATTTTTGTCTTTATGAATGACATTTATTTATTATAAATGGTGGGTTACATTACCAATATAAGAAACACACACTATAAGAAACAAACAAATAAATGACCTGAGGACTCGACCCTACGATCGAAGCCCCCAACCCTAGCCCCTCTACCACCCCACCCACCTGGGGGGGGTAAGAACTATTTTAATTATACTTATTATCAATTACTAATGTTTCATGAATACATTTTAATCTTAATCTAGGATATTTATTTGGTATTTCTCATAGTCATTTATAGTTTTTTAAGAGCAATGCTTCCCATTTTAAATTTTTATACCCCTGTATCTAGTAACTAACCCATGGACTATTAAAAATGGTCTTTGGGTGTTAATATTAGTATCATCACCAAATTTGGATGTCTGGTGTGGTTGGTTTGTTAAATTTTGGTATCATAGTGATATTTAGAATGGATTTTGGAGAAAAACCTAGTGATTATTTCACTAATTTGGTAAGAAAATAATCTTACAGAAATTTGGTAAGCGATGTTTCCTATAGAATTTGATTATATAAACAGAGGAATAAAGTGATCTTGCACAATGTATAATATCATTTATTGATAACTAATAGATGGAATAATGTAATAGCTAGGGTGTGATGATAATTATGTATCCATTCATCATATAGTATTCAGGTTGTGATTTTTGTGGGTATTGAGTATAGAATGAATGTTCATGTGGTGAGAACTATGGGGAAGGGTTTATAACTGTATTATATTATCATTGTAATGAAGTATATTTAACTATATAAATTTATTTTATTTGTACATAGTCAATATGGATCTCATATATAAGAGTTTTTTAGGTACCCAAACCAATTTATTAGAGGATGGTCTCGGCTTCATGTAAGAAATGAAAAGAGAAACTGTGTGAATTACAATAATAGAATTATTTTAATCTTGTGATATTAGTCTATTATAAAGATAATGAGTTATATATTGAATAGTTAGAAATATAATTTTATTTTATAATAATTTTGGATGATTATATCATTCCCTTTATTGGTAATCTTACTACGAGGAGTGGATCAACAACAGAAAACTATTTTTTGGTGGAATCAAGATATATATACCTTATACTAGAGTTAGATTTGATGATTTCATAGTAAGTAGTTTGTATCACTAAACCTTATAGATAATAAAAAATAAACACTAATGAGCATTCGCCTTGGGGGTTATTTTTTCATGAGTTCAATGTATGATTCATGGAATTATTGAATTCTTCACAAAACAAATTACCTGATGAGGGGTTTCTTGAATAAAATTTTGAGATATATTTTTTTCCAAATATTTAGTTTTAAACTATAACTTTTAAATTTAATACTTATTCTAAAGTGATAGAGAATTATAGGGTGAGGTGAATGAACTCTATCTTGCTGATGAGTAAGAAAAAATATATGCATAGAAGTGAAAGAGATAGTATTTTTCGTCCTTCCAAATAAACATGATTTATAGTATGATTGGTATTTATTTAGAGTCATTTTTTATTAAAGAGGGTGAGGTTTTGTGGTTTTTATTCAGTCCCAATAGTCTTATTTTTTGTTCATAGAATTTCCATGCACAAAAAACCATGTAATAATGAAAAGGGGTGATTATTTTACCACTTTTTTTAGTAAGGTTGATCATTTTGTAGATTTGAGGTAGCATACCATTAATTGTATAGTTCAAGTGGAAAGATAAGGAGAATTTTTTGTAAGTATAAAACTCATAAATTTTGTAAATGATTCCCATAATTTGGGAAATAAGGAGTTTCAATAATATAAAATAGAAAATTAACCATCTAATTCATATTGATAAATAGTGTAATTATTATTTCATCATGAACACATAGATTTTAAATAATCACATGAAATATCCCTATTAAGTGAAGTCTTGGGATTTTATTACAATAATTAAATATGCATATAATTTTGAGGATAATTTTAAGAGATGAAACACCCCAAAACCATACTCATGGATACAGTACAAAAATCATATTCATTAAACATTATTTTTTATAACAACTGTAGGCATGAAAATTAAAAAATTAATAATTACAATGTTAATAAAAAATATTTAGTCAATTATACACCCAAGAACATTCAGGGTTACAGTTTTGGAGAATAATGGAAAACCTTTAGCAAACAAAACACAAATCCTTTTCTACTAAATATTGTTTTTTCCTACTAATATGAGATTACCTTAAATTACAGTAAGACTCCAGCATCTCCCATAAAAATTTTCCTCACATGATACCCTTCTAGACACATCATACAAAATACACTTCTTCATATTCTTTATAAATGGAAACATAATAAGGGTGAGGTTAAATTATTATTAAAGATAAATATAAAAAATAACTATCAAAGACCATAAGTTAGAATAAGATGATAATGTTATTATAAGAACATATTAAAGGTATATGAACACATCACAAGGAAATCACACCCAATAAAAAATAGATCAGAAGTCATGAATCATATAATAAGGTTTTTGGTGTAAATAAGTATATATCATTAGTTAAAGTCATTATAATAATGTGGAAATAATATAAAACATGACATTATAATAATAAGTCAAGGATTACTACCAAATAAACATAGCTTAGTGTGTTAGGCTTATTACCCAAACACCATACATGGTATCTCATGAGATGCAAATATTATCCAATTCCTTGGGGGTGTATAATTCTATTCTCACCCATAATATTGTATTATATACATGAACATGTGTTATATATAATAACATATAATTAATTTCATCAATTCACAATTAACCAAAGAAAGAAATGGGTTTCATGGTGATTTTCACAAAACATGATCACAGGACATCTAGAAAAAAAAGATGGATGGTATTATTAAATTATATCCCCAGTGAATAATAATAATGAATAGAGGATATTAAAATTAATGAAAAACGTGTTTATAATAATATTTTTTACTTAAATTTTTTGAAAGATATCAAATAAGAAGAAATCAAGAATTACATAGTTTGATACAGCAAGTTCAATATCCCAAAAGAAAACAACCATAAGAGAATTTAGAGGATAATACATTAAACATAACTTCAAATTCTATATATATTTAGTTTTTTTGAGTATTATTGATATAAAATTATTAAAATAGTTTTCAAAAATATTTTCTAACATGGTTGAAAAAAAAAACTTATTAGTTACCATAAATCAATTTAAAGGTGATGAAAAGAGGTCATTAAAGACCTCAATTTTAAAAGTATTTAAAAAATTAATATCTTGAAAATTTAATAATATAAAGATATAAATTTTGGAGAGGAAGATAAAAATATACTTAAGTGGAATGGAATGCCTTTATTTAATCATCTAAAACAATAATCATAATTTTTAAATGAAAAATTAATATAAAAATGAGAATATTAAATACTTTATAAAACCATGAAAACATGGATTGGAATATTTATAATGAATAATTTTATAATAGTGGAAAATTTTAATCATCTAAAAAATGTTTTGAAATATATTATTTTCATAGTATTGTATAGAGAGTCCAAAAATGACCTTCTAGAAAATATTCAAAATATTTTTTTAGAACCATTGATAAAAAACTAAAACGAAATGAAAAAATACCTTATGAAATTAATGAATTAAACATAGTAAAATAAAAAAAATACAAATAATATGTATATAGAGGATAAATATTCTTAAACGAAAAGAAAATATAAGGTTGATTTCACTTACGGTCATTATTCTAGATAAATTGTAACCAAAAGGTAGTGAAATTAAAAGATAAAATTTAAAAGATATAAACAACCAGATAATAAGGGGAAAATGGGTTTTAGAAAGATATAACATAAAATTATTTCAAATATGTGCTTAGTTATAAACAATCTCAAAATCAAAGTGGGATTGAAAGATAATCCCTTATATATTTTATAACATTTGGATCAAAATACATTGAAATAAAGAACATTAAATGGGACTTTAAATACCATGAATTAAGAAATAATCAAGATATAAAATGAAAATATTTTTTATATACATCATTGAAAATAAATTAGGATCATAATACAAAACCTGTCTTAAATAAGGAAATTTTCGATGAGAAACCCTTATGAACCTCGTAATTTTTTTAAATAAGAAACCTTTAGAAATTATTTTATTAGAAATAAATGTATATAATATAAAATAAAGATATAATACAATATAATAAAATCAAATTATGGAATAAATTAAACTTATAAGTTTGAATTTCAAGAATAAAAGTTATAATTCAATGAAATTAAGTAAACAACAACCCTTTTAAAAATGAGTAATATATGAATCAAAAGGCACATAAAAATAGATCATTTAAAACAATTTTTAATAACCTGAATAAAATTTTATTAATGAAAAAAATAGTTAAATGGGAAAATAATTACACTATGTAAAAGAAGTATAGTTGATAAATATGAAATATGACTCAAGGAATGGAAATTAAGACAAAAAACCCTTACATCGGATTCCCACATAGTTAGACGTGATGTAAATTCCTATATAATAAAATAATAATCATTAATAATTTATTTCAAAACCTTATTACTATTTATTACCTTTTATATTAATATTTTTATTCATTTATAACATAGTTATTGAAAATTTTTTACTTAATATTGATCATCGATGTTAGCAGTTTCAATCATTACTTATCTATTTTTGTATAACGGTTTTAGTTATCATTCCATGTTCATTATTTTATTATCTTAATAATATTATATTTACTATTATATAAGTTTCATGATGATTCAAAAATTTCCAATTTCACTCTATGGGAATTTTGGGTATGGTTTTTATGATGAAATCCATAACATGATTTTTTTTAATCAATAAAAGGTGGTATATTAATAATGAGTTAAAATTTAATATTTCCATTATAAAAAAATATATTATTTACTTATTGATTTATATAAAACTATAAATTATGTTTTCATAACCATCCATGATAAAAATTTACAGTAATGTTCATATAGGTGGTTAAACCTACACAATCATGAACATGTTTTAATCAACGAATGAGTATGATTATGAAGTGATTTTTTTTAATATCAGAATTACATAATAATATTATTATTATTAATATGTTATTAAATATATTAATCTTAGTTTATAATAGTATGATGGAGAATATAAATGAAAATGGATGATAATAAGTTATTACTTATAAAGAATATATTGTATCTCTTTTTGGAAACCTTCTTGGTTTTGAAGGAATTTGGGAAATCAATAAAGTCCAAAAGTGGCCCAAGATTTTATATGATAATTAAGGTAATATGGTAGAGTATTTAGTTTAATTAAAATTTTATGTGCGGATATGAGGGGGTGTTGGTGGGGTCCTTGTATAATTGAGAATAGTGACATTTTTTGTAAATACTTACAACTTTATTTAAGAAAATTCATTTTCTAGGAAATTGAATCATATTTTGACAAAACAAATTAATATAATATGAGTTTAGTACAATATATACCACAAAAATCCATTTAAAAATAATTTTAAATTATATTTTAAGTCCTTATCTCTTAATTTAACACTTTTACCTTGTTTTAGTCTTTTCCTTGGTAACGATTTCTTACCTTGTTAACATATTTTTATACCTAAAATGAAATTAATATTATTAAAAAACATTAAAAATTTTGGTTACAAATATTAAATGTATTTAATTTTATTCAATTTCTTAAAGTTATGAAAAATAATTTTAATATAAAACACATAATGGAGGGAAAATAATTTATTGAAAAAAATATTTTTAATCATAAAAATGAATATATACATATTTTAGAAAAATATTATAAATATTATTGATTTTAAATATTTATGATAAAAAAAATACAATTACCTTTTTAAAACCAATCCAAAAATGAATGGTACCTTGTGAATATTTAATAAATCGAAAGGGACCAAAACTAGATTTTCAAAGAATAAAATATAATTTAGGTTCCAAAATGTCAAAAAATGGTTTCTAAATACCAAATATTATTTTTAAATTAATTATTTTACTCCTCTCACTTATATTTGGTTGAAAATAGGTTTTATAAATTTTTAAATCATGCTACTATCATGATGATTTCATAAATTTTATGGTATTTGTAAAAAATTTATTTTCTTATTTTCACCTAAAAATAAAACTTTACATAATTTTTTTTAAAATTCATCCTAAAATAATCGTGAAATTATGAAACTAAAAAACTTATTTCATTTTATCAATTTCAAATTCAAAGATTTATGAATTAAACTGTGAATAAAAATATAAAATATATTGAAAAACTATTATTATTAAAAATAAAGTTTTAAACATTACATGTTTTAATCATATTTCGTATAAATGATTAGTTAAATGGGAATCAATAAATTTTTTTCCAATTTGTAATACCTCAAATGTGATCAAATTATTTTAATATAAAAATAAAAAACACGTTAAAAATAGTTCTTCGAAAAATATCATTTTTTACATTAAATTGTTTTTATTGAATCCCATTAAAATTAAATATTTATGTTATAAACCTTAAATTTATTAAATTCGAATTAAAACACATAAAATTATTATTTAAAACAATAATAATAATATGAATGGAATTAAACTACATAATTTTTATAATAAATCATTATCTTTTTATTTAAATAATTTTTTACTCTGATTGTAATTTTCTAAATGATTTTTCAAATTTTATTCTCTTGATGTATTAATGTTTATCTTGAATTTTAAAAAATATATATCATGGTTCATTTTAGTTTGGTGTTTCATGTGATATAAGCTACTCAACATAGTATTTATTTAATAGAAAATGTATTCCAAAATCGCAAGGTGTTATAAGAGATATGTCATATAAAATCATCTCAAAGATCATAAATACAAAAGACTCAGTGTCAGTGATTGATTTTAGAACTTGATGACTTTAATGAGAATCTAAATGCCACAATTCCATACATCTTATATTCATTTAAAATAAGGAAATAAAATAATGATAAAAATTTCATACTACCACTATATACTTTGTGTATGTTCTTTCAAACATACCTTCATCATTTGTATGAAAACATAAAGTCATACTTGTATTTTTATTATCATTATAAATAAATAAGATTATAAAGTGTAATACTTTATTCATGATTGGTAGTGAAAGAACATGAAAATATTATGTACAATGATAACAACATGTTTTAGTATTAAAATTAAGAAACAACTTTTTCTGAAAATATCATTGATTAATTAACTATTTGAAAATTAAACATTTATATTTTAAATATAATATTTTTTGTGATTGTAAAATTAAATTAATGAAAATTCCATTTGGGTTATAAAAATTAATTTAAAAGGTGTTAATAATTATAGGATTCCAAAATCCCTTAGTATGATAATGTTGATAAGCTTTGTATGTTAAATGTAAAATGATAATTATTGTAGACCATGGAATTTAAAAGGTTGGTTATTTTCATTTCAAAGAGTAGACCTAGAAATTTGATAGAAAACTTTTTTCCCAAATAATTCTCACCCAATTATGAAATATCCTAAACTATTTTCTATTATTATAACAAATAACCATACGGACATGCTATCATGGTATTTCTCTTATGTGTTTCATAGAATCCTAGAGGATGTATGGATTTACTACTAGAAATATTTTTTGGGGATAACTAAATCATTAAGTATAGTATGATTATAAGACTCAAAACACAACCATATTATATTAAAATTATTTTACATTACATGATTTTATTCTAACAAATATAGATTATAAGACATGGCCAAGCTTCACCAATTTGGTGGAAAAAACATCCCCTAGTGTGTAACATCATGTCCATGTTTCCACACACTCGTTCCCCAAGCCGGTTGGTCACATGTCATCAAATGTGCCTCCCTATATGCCAGAGGTTATCGAACAGCAGCAAAGCTCTGATAAGTCGATCATGGGGAGACTATACAACCTTTTTATCAGAGTAATACACCAGCTAAAATAAAATAAACTATAGTGGAAGAATATATAGCCATAAAAAATTCCAATATATCAATATAATAAATGTATAAAATATAATATCCAACAAAAGTTGAAAATATTTCATGCTAATGTACATGTCAAGTGCCTAAAGTAAGAATAATAAAATAAAGACACCAATTAATCTCAAATGGGTCTCGAACCACGTCGGGTTCCATCATCAAATATCTATCCATAAATCATCCATCTAAAACAAGGAATTTTCCGTTAACAAGTCCTACAAAAATAACATATATCTAGGTATTGATCAGGCTGCCCAAGTGGGTGTTAGTATGACTCAGTAGACCACCACCAACAATGTCTAAAAAAATCTATTTAATAGAACTATATGCAATTGTATAAATAAATAAGTACAATGCATAAATAAATAGTTTTTCACATTATTATATATTCTATATTTAACCACATGAACCCTTGATATCCCAAGGACACCCAAACATCAATACCTTCATTGGCCCATAATGGAGTCTGATTTATCGCCAAGGTATATTACATTTGAATATTTATGTAATCATTCTTAATATTTATGCTAATTTCATGGTTATCATTCATTGTTTAATATCACATAATTGAATAAGCATGTTACCATCATAATACTTGAAAAAGTTACAATGTTACCATTTACCATTTTATAACCCATAATTGACAACATCACAATGTTACATATATCCCAAAATCAGTTAATTAATTCCTCAATTAATTAATCATACTCACAATTTCAATATATCATAATTAATTCACCAATTAATTATTCAATTATTAATATGAATGTTCTATAATTAATTCCTCTGTTAATTTTCTCAACTCATGATATCAATATCACATAATTAATTCTATAATAGATTATCCCCAATTCATGATATCAATATCCCTTAATTAAATCGACAATTAATTATCTCAAATAATAATATCACTATCACATAATTAATTATACAATTAATTTTACCCAATTAATAATATAAATATCGCATAATTAATTGTATAATTAATTATCCCTAAGTTACAATATCAATATCCTACGATTAATTCCACAATTAATTGTTCTTAGATCCCACAATTTTACAATTCATTCATTTATTAATTCACCCAAATTAATTAATAAATCAAGAAATTAATTTTATAAATAACTATAGAAATTATAAAATTGCATAAACTTAATTAAAATATTGACTATGGGAGTTGAATATTAGACCACCTACCTAAAATCTCTAATAAAAAAAATGCCCAACAAAAATCCCAAAAAATTTGAGTAGCACAATGACGTAGAATGAGATCTTAATATTAAAACCCTAAATTAAGATTAAATAAATCAAGATAGTATAAATATATTTCTAGATATAAAATAATATATTTATATCTCATCGAATATATTTAGATCTGTTCATAACATAGGTTTACTTCGCTAAAATAAAGAAGGGAGAATGGGAGAAGAATGAGAAAAGAACTGGGACAGGATTCACTTTCTGGGATAGGTGTAAAACTTTGATCCAATAATAGAATCACAATTAATAGAGGTCATGAAGGCTAGAAATGTTTTCAGAGGTCTCAAAAATCATGAAATACATCATATAGTTTAATGGGGGTTGAAATGGGTGGGTTTCAAGGGTTCACAAGACTTTAAAATTATAAATTGGGTGACTTTTAAAATCATGCATGGTTTGTTCAGTAGGGTCACATGGTTTTCCCTAAACCTTCACCTAAAACAGAAGCCTCATTTATAGGGGTTCATGGTTATAGAATTTAGGGTGAATGGTTTACCAAACCATGTAGCAACCAGGTGAATCCCATCCACCTATATTCATACAGTTTTCTGGGTTTGGGTGCACGGTCTTCCCTAACCATGCGCCAACCGTGCAATTCCTCTTTTTCTTCCAATTTTTCTAAATATTATACCAAAAACACCACAAGTTATAACCTAAAAGAAGTATTCAAATATGGAAAAATAGTACCTAAAATCAAACCTAATACAACTCTAGAAAAGTCCAGGATCTTACAATCTCCCCACCTTATAAGAGCTCATCCTTGAGATACACTCCCATGCTTCTCAAGATTCCAATCCAAAAAAATCGGGCCACTAGCCACATATATTCCACCATTTCCCATTTATCCTCGCACACAAAACCATGTTTCTATAATCCATGAACTATCAGCACAATGTTTCCCTGTAACACATTCTCATTATGATCCAAAACATGTATCAGATGTTCCTCAATGGATGCATCTACCTCAAGCTCAACATCATCTACATAGATCACATGAGAAGTGTTAGGGTGATACTTCTGAAGTTATAATACATGGACAAAAACATTCATAGTGTTGTATTTCTATGGAAGAGTTTATCTTAATTCCACAAGCTCGATTCTCCCCATAACCTCAAACAGTCTGACGAACCCAGGCACCAACTTTTTCCATCCCTATATCCTATGGTGACCCAATAAAGGAAATAATTGAAAGAATATTTTATCACCAAATTATAACTCTAGGTTTCATCAAAATCTATTATTATATAACTTTTTTCTACTCTGATTCATATCCATATTCTTTTGAATTAGCTACTCCTTCTCTGACATCTCCTACACAAGACTCAGTCCCAACAATTTTGAGTCATTTGCCTCCATCTGGCATAGAGGTGATCTGCATGGCCTACCATAAAGATCCTTATATGCTCCATTTTTATAGTTTTCTGATAACTAGGGTTATAGGAAAACTCAACTAAAGAAAAGTGATTCTCCCAAGACCCACCAAAGTCAAGAACATAAAACCACAACATATCCTCAATCACCTATACAATGCGTCCTGACTTCCCATCTATCTGTGGGTGAAAATCCATACTCAATAATAGTTCTGTAACAAGTTCCTTATTCATTACCTTCCAAAATAATGAATTGAAACGTGATTCATGGTATGAAACTATAGTCTGTGGAACCCCATGCAGAGGGAATATCTCCTGAATATACAAATATCTCAGTCTCTCCACTAATAAATTATCTCATATAAGAAATAAATGTTCTACTTTCATCATTATATCCACAATAACCCAGATATCATCATTATTACATGGATTCTTTGGAAGACCCACCATAAATCCCATTTTAAGGTCGTCTCACTTACATTCTAGAATGGGAAATGGATGAAACAAACCTCTAGGTTGTTGATGCTCTGTATTCACCTACTAACATGTGTAGTATTGTGTCATGAACCCTGTTATCTCCTTTTTAATGTCTTACCACCAAAATTTTTGTCATAGTTCATGATAAATTTTGGACACATCGGGATGTGCCACCCACTACGAGGCACGAAATTCTCACATCATCTCATCTTGCATGATTGTAGGCACAACAACTGTATTCCTAACATAGATGATATTATCCACATATATGATCCAATCTGAAGGTAACTTCAAACCTTCAAATCTTTCCTTCATGGAAAAACCCTATATATCCACATATTTCATATCACTAATTTGGCTAAAAAGCATAGAACCCATTGAAACTGATATGAGTTCCATCTTCTCTTAACTCTCTTGAACCACCACATGCATCTCAGCCAACAAGGTCATTATCTTCTACATTGACTAGAATCTTGAACTGCATGAGCTAGTGTTTTCCTTCTCAAAGCATTATCCACACAATTTCCCTTCTCGATCATATATGCTATCTCAAAATTAAATTAATGAATATAATCAACCCATATCCACTTTCTACGACTAAAATTCCACTATGAAAAGATATACTTTAGTCTCTCTTGATTAGTAAAAACCCTAAACTTCTCTCCCAATAGATAATTCCACCAACATGTCATAGTATAAACAAAAACTGCTAGCTCAAGGTCATGTGTAGGGTATTTATATTCATGTGGCCTCAGCTAATGAGCCAATACACCACAACTCTGTCTCCCTATATCAGCACAATTCCATGTCTGATCCTAAAAATATCAAAATGAACCATGTAATCTGCACTTAGATCAGGTAGGATCAAGATCAATGTTGATGTCAAACTCTTATTTTACTCTTGGAAGGAATTTTAACATTATTCTAACCAATAAAACTTTATCCCATTTTTGGAAAATCCTAAAAGTGGCATTTGCAAATGGAAAAATTTCTAGATGAATCTACAATAATATCCAACTAACCCGAAAAAGATATGGATATCAAAAAAAATCATGGTGTCCACCCAAAAAACCACTACCTAAACCTTATCTGGAACCATTGAAAAACCTTTCATCGAGATGATGTGTCCCAAGAAGTGTACCTAGTTGATCCAAAAAAATTCACTTAGATAGATTGGTGTATATATGATTCTCTCTCAGTGTACTTAGGAGGAATCAAGATATTGGGAATGATTGTGATGAGTCTTGGATTACACCAATATTTACTCCACAAATATTCAAACAAAATGATCAAGGTATGGGTGGAATATTATATTCATCAAGGCTATAAAAATTTATGGTGCATTCGTCAACCAAAATGGCACTAAGAGGAACTCATATAGGCCATACCACCTTCCGAAATCAGTCCTCAGTATATCAAAAGTCGAAAATCTCAACTGATGATACCCCTACCTCAATTCAATCATTGAGAACACAAAATATCCTCTCAACTAATCAGATAAATTGTTGATACATGGAAGAGTTTATCTGTTCTTCACAGTCATCTGGTTAAACCTACGGTAATTAATACATAAGAATACTTTCTCATAATCATTCTTATAAAATAGCTTTGGAGAACCCTAAGGTGACATACTCGAATAGATAAATACCTTATCCCCCAAATCTGGGTGAGTCTTGAGCTCTTGAAGCTCTATCGATTCAATTCTTTATGGTGAAATAGAAACTGGATCATCCTTCATCATGATCTCAATAGTGAATTTCACATCTATATTAGGTTGTAACCCTGAGAATTATTCCATAAAAACAACTTCAAACTATTCCAATAATAGTGTAATGATATCATTTTTACACCTCCATAATCTAGAAATAAACTAGAAACCTGGTCTATGAGATCTCCTAGTTTCTGAGTAACCAGCCCTGCTCAACCTTCCAAGATATCCCACTCTTCATAGTGAATATAATTATCACACTTATGAGATGAAAACTTCACCCTCCTGTGGTAAAAATCAGTGAGTCATTGTTAAGTGACTAGCGATTACATACCTATAATTAGGTAAAACTATTAAATATCAGGAATATTGATATCCCAGGGAAAATGGTAATCCCCAATCTTAAGAGAACATCCTCTGCACAAAAAGATGTCTCTAGACCATAATCCCAACTTTGTATCTATCTTCATTTTTCCACTCAAAAATTACACCTCCAAGATCAAACCAATAACAAGTTTTGAAGATACAAAGGAATTATTATAACCCATATCAAATAAGGCATTAGCTAATATAGAAGCTGTAATAATAGTACCTCTCACTAACAAAGGTTCTTCATCTCTACCCATAATTTTAGGATTCACTACATGTACTTGTCGTACCCCACTTTATTTTGATGCATTCTGACTCGCCTGAGTTTCAACACTCTACAGATATGGGCGCTCTTTTTAAAAATCACAACATCAACCACCTCAATCAGTATAACTCTATATGCCATACTGATATTGGGCAAAAGATCCCCTTCTTACACTCAGGTTTTGTCTATATCCTCTATCACTAACTATCTGAAATTGTGTCCTGTAAAACCTATATATAAGTTTCATCTTTATTCAAGATATTAATTCCATAGTTGGTTGAGAACTGTTCTTATGATAATTTCCTCACCTACCACAATCGTAAAAGACCACTCCAGTGAGGTCTTATGCAACTAATCCCCCATTTTGGGTACTCTACTTCCCACAACATTGCTTAACATTTTCATAAAAATGATTCCTAATCTCAAAAAATTTAACCCCTATTTATTCATATAAAACCACCTACCCTACACTGGAAGCATTCCTTAGGTTCCCATCAACAATTAGATCCTAATTCACCACCTCGGTGAACTTCATTAATAGAAAGAGATTAATTTGGGACATAATATCACACTTAACTCTATCTTGAAATCATCTCATCATATCTTTCTAATCTCTTGGTAAAGTTGTAGCCAAGCATTGTAGGTCTGTAAAGAATCCAACATAGTCCATCATGGATATTCTCCCCTAAGTCTACATATACTCCACTGCTTTGTCCTACCTTAGAATATATGGATATATGTGCTCCAGGAACTTCCCCAAAATGCATTTCCATGGAATGACCTTGACATGTCTAGTTCGTTCATAAATTTCACTCCAGCACTTATATAATCCTCATAGCATATAATTGGAAAACTTATCCATCCTATTAGTTGAAGTATCATAATGTTCTAGTAATGTCAGTATATACTCAGCCTCGAACTCATCCCCCACAGTTCCACCCTCTTCAGTAAAATTTAGAGTGTGACGCATCTAAAACTCCCTCAACATGTCAGACATACGCTTCAAAAAAATCCCTTGGTATCTTTCCTTAAATTTCATGAATAAAGAAAAATTCTCTCAAAACTTCTCCCCTACATCCTCACCCAGAACTATCAGTGCCTCAGGTTCTATTTCGGGTGAATCATCTCTATCAATTTCCTCATATCATCCATTCAAAAAGCTTCATAATGGTTTAATATCACTACAATTCCAAATAAATGTCTTAGGAATCATAATAAAGCTTCATTACCTTTTGTAATAGGAAAAATAAAAAAAAGTCACGATAAGTCTTTTCCACGAATCTCACCATGCGGTAAAAACTAAGGTGTTATTACTTCCAATAACCACTGTACTCCTAGGTATTTAATATAAAAGGATATTATAATTCTCAATGATCAATTTTTCACATTATAAACCCATTTTGTCACTTTTTTCATGGTTTTTCAATTCTAAATTCCATATTGGGTATGGTTTTCATTTCAATTTTACAAGAAAAAAATTCAATTCAATTTCAACAAATACACAAAACCTATTTTCCCATTCATTCCCAAAAAGATTCATGTCACAAAATAATTCTATGTCTATAAAAAGGTTCATGAAGCCTCAACACTCATACCATTCTAGGCCATGATTCAATTCTATAAAAATCACAAAAAAATCACATCACAAAACAAGTTTTTCTCCCAAGGTGAAATAATATTCAACTATAACAGCAAAAAAAACAACAATCCCACCTTAGGTACTTAGGTTTTTTTTCCATACATGGGTTTTCAACTCCAATGCAAGAGCTCATATACAAGCCTTGAATCTCCCTAGTCTCATATCTACCTTTCAAAAAATAGTAATACAAAAGAAAAATAAAAGAAAACTCCTATAATATCACTTTGTAACATCTCAGCATGATTTCCATACATCGATGCCCCTATCTGGTTGGCCACATGACCTTAAACCTACCTTCGCGTATGCCAGAGGATACAAAATAGAAGTGAGGGTTGGATAAGTCAACCATTGGGAGAGTATAACCTCTTTTATCATAGTGATACACCATATAAAATAAAATAAACAATAGATAAATCATATATAACAATAAAAAACCAATATCTCAAGATATTCAATAGAAAAAATACAATATCCAACTAAAGTAGTAAACGTGCCATGATAATGTAGGTGTCAAGTGTCTAAAATAAAAATAGAAAATACAGACACTAATAAATCCTGAGTTGGTCACTAACCACATCTAGTTCCCTCATCCAAGCTTCATCCCCAAATAATCTATCTTACGTAGTGATTTTTCACTTAACATGTCCTTCAATAATAATGTCTATTTGGCTACTATTCAGGCATCCAAAGTAGGGTCCAATTTGAATATGTTGTCCACCACCAATGATTTCTAAAACAAAACCATTAAATAATAGTTTATATAGTTGTATAATTAAATAATTACAATGCATAAACAAAACAGTTTATAATATTATTAAATATTCTTTATTTAACCACATAAACCCTCGGGTTCTCAAGGACACCTCAACCTCAATACCTAATTTTGACCTTATTATAGAATGATCTAACCCTAGGGGATATCACATTTGAATGTCTAGGTTACCTTTCTTAATACGCAGCCAAATGTCTATGCTACTATTCACTGTTTAATATCACATAATTTAATGATAATTTTACAATTCATAATACTTAACCAAATGTCCATGTTACCATTTACCATTTCATAACACATAATTGAATGATCATGTTATGATTTATAACACTTTTCCAAATGTCCATGTTACCATCTAGAATTTAATAACATGTAATTGAGAACATTACAATGTTACATATATCTCAAAAACCCATTAATTAATTCACCAATTAATTAATCATACTCACAATTTCAATATCTCTTAATTATTTCTCCAATTAATTATTAAATTAATAAAATAAATATCCCAAAATTATTTCTTCATTTAATTATCTCAACTCATGAAATCAAAATCACATTATTAATTCTATAATTAAATTTTCCCAATTAATAATATCAATATCCCATAATTAATTCTACAATTAATTATCTCAAATAATAATATCAATATCACATAATTAATTATCCCCAATTAGTAATATCAATATCACATAATTAATTCTCCAATTAATTATACCCCATTTACTATATCAATTTCATATAATTAATTCTAAAATTAATTGTTTCTAGATCCCACAATTTGGTAATTGTGTTATTAATTAATTCACCCAAATTAATTAATTAATTAATCAAGTACTTAAAATGCTAAAGAACTATATCAATTATATAGTTTCATAAACATAATCAAAATAATGACTATGGGAATTGAATTTTACACAACCTTTCTCAAATAATTGACAAACAATCACCCAAAAGAAATCCCCAAAAAATGAGTGGCACAACAACGTAGAATGAGATCTGAATCTTAAAACCCTAAATAAATATTAAAGAAATAAGGATATTATAAATCTAGATATAGATGTATAATCATATATATATCTCTCAAAAAATAGATTTATATATGTTTATAATAGAGAATTACTTCACTAAATTTATGCTGGAAGAACGGGAGAAGAATGAGAAAAGAACCGGGATACGATTCACTTACCAAGAAAGGAGAATACCTTCAATCTGGGCCTCAAATCGTGGAGAAAAGAGGTTGGTAAGTCATGGAATTTGTCTATAGAGCTACTACATTTTGAAATACCTCCCAGGGTTAAATGTGGGTTGAAATGAGTGAGTTTTGGGGGTTTGGGTATTTTAAAATTAAACATAGGGTGACATTTAAAATTGTGTATGGTTTACTGGGTAGGGGTGCACAGTTTTCCCTAAACATGCATGTAAACCATGAGACTAATTTATATGGATGCATAGTTACTTATTTTAGGGATAATGGGTTTCCAAATCATGTTCCATTCAAGTGAATCCCCTCTTTCTAGTTTCACACAATTTTTTGGGTTCGGATGCATGGTCTTATCTAACTTTGCGCCAACCATGCACTTCCCATTTTTCATCCATTTTTCTAAAAATTCCTCCCATCACACCCCAAGTTATAACCCAAAAAACACTCAAATTGGGAATATAATATTACCTTATATAACTTCATAAAATTTCAGGATCTTACGTAGTGTAAAGACAAGATGATCTTCTTACTTATAGTATTAATGATCCACTATGAACTCAATCCAAATCTTCCACCTGTTACTCCCATACCAATGGGTACATCAAAAAAATTCACCAAATCAAGATGAATTAATTCATATATTTTAACTCAAGAATCAATGAGATGAATAAGAACTTCTTTTTTGAGTGTATATTCTCAACACACTGTGAAACTATCTTTATAACATCATTTGATAATGGAAGACCGCATGTGAAATATAAAATGATTAGAATTCAAGTAAAAAAAGATGAAGAGTAACCTATGAATGAATTTATTATTTATATGAATCTGAATTTCCAAATGGTTAGTAATACGCCAATTTTTGATTAAGTTTATAACTTATAAGTAATCGTGAACAAACTAAGTTATCTTTTTATGGGATTATCAAAGTTTATTAGACTAGGTACAATAATCACCAGGTTTCCACCTATGTGGAAAGAATTTTGTAAGTAACTTCTTCAGTAAAGTGATGATATTTCTTTAAAAACATCAAAATTTATTTCTAATAGAATAAAAAATTATAGTGATATATTCTTTCATGGAATCTAGTTTTAATTTGAATGTAAATATATTTGAGGTGAGTATTATTATAAAAATACCATTCAACCAAAGAATAATAATTAGTAATTAAAAAAGAAGGGAAATAATTCAAATAAAAAAGGTCTTGTTTTTTCATAAAAACACATTACATGAGATAATGTAATCTATACAGATGAAATAAAATATCATCAAATGTTTTACCCAAGGAATATATAGTTGTGATGATATCTAATTTTAATAGAACATTGATGGTGACTTGATATATTTGGGATAAATGATTAATTTGTGTAAGGATATTCCATTATTTAAAACATTTTTCGAGGGTACTATAACAAAATAAGTACATATTGGAAATAGAACATTTATTTTTGTAGCAGTTCATGGGAGTGCAGAACATGATTTTACTTCTTGGTAGAAGATTACACTTATAAATGTGTTTTTTTACCCAAAATTAAAATTAATTTATTCTATGATAACCAATTTTATAACAGGATTTTTTAGTTTCATTTTATTCTAACAAGTTTAACTTGTCAAACAGTGTTTTGTTTGTTAGAAAAGGGTATTATTGTGATGGAATGTATCAAATTTCTTGGACTATGTTGGAATCTTCTTATACTTACTTTCTTGAGTATTCTAACTTGTGGAAATATATTTTATCACACATTAGTTTTATTTCTTTAAAGTTATAAAATTTTATGAATATCAGTAATTTTTTAAAGGAATTAGAACAATTTGAAACATGTATGGAGTCAAAAACGACTAACAATATATTTTATATTATTGATAGGAATTCATATTTTCTAGTATTGATTCATTATGATATCTTTGAAATTAATGGTTTGCTTAATAATGAAAAAAAATAGTGTTTTGTTACATTTATGGAGGATTGTAGTTGAAATTTTTACTCTTATCTATATGATAAAAAGCTGAATCTTTTTCATGATTAAGAAATGTTTTGATAGAGGTGGGGATTATTTCATAAATTAATTAAATTATTCTTATGTGATTAATGATATTGTAAATCAATGTAATTAATCATAATCCCTATCATAAAATGGTATATCATAAATAAAGAATTAATCATTATTGGAAATGGAGAATTTTTTGCTTAATAGATCACAAATTTTAATTTACTCATGTGATAAAGCATTGCATACTACTTGTTATATTTGTAAATGAATTTCCTCATGGAAATATAAATTATACCCTTATGAAATGTAAAAGGGAATGAGATCTAACATTTTATATTTTATGTTGTGGGTTTTTCAAAATTATAGGGTTCTTAATACTAAATGATCAAAATTAGAACCTAAGGTTATTAAAGGTTTCTTTTTAGATATTCTATGAATATGAAATCATATAAGGTTTTGAATTTAAATGATAATGTTATTATTGAATATATAGATATATGTCTCTTTAAATATAATTTTAAAAAAATGTGGAAGAAGTAGTTGCACATATTTCTACTTTAAGTTCCCAATTAGAATCAAACCCTGATACAAAGAGTAATGTTGACTCTTGGGTTATGTCTAGAATGAGTGAAAAACCTAGAAGATATATGTATCTTAATTTGAATTTTATATCTTTTGATTCATTAATTTTTGTTTTCAAAGGTTATTAAAATAAAATATTTTAATGAAATACCAACTGGTTTTGACCTTAGATGATGATAAAAAATTATATCAAGGATTTTTGTCTTCTATAAATGTATCATTTCAAAAGGGGGTGATGAACAATTATATGGGTTCTATTATTGGAAATAATACTTGGGTCATCACTAAATATTCAAAAGGTTCAAAAACTATTAGGTGTAAGTGTGTGTTTAGGAAAAAATATGATTACAATGGAAACATTTTATATTTTAAATACCTATTTTTTCTAAAGGATTAAAATAATATGAGGGTACTTATTATTTTTATAAATATTATATTGTGGATCATATTACTTTGATATGTATTTTTTCACATTATCTTCAATCTATCATTTTTATATTTATCAAATAAATGTTAGAAAAAAAAAATTATATGGTAATTTAGATGAATAAATTTACTTGGAGAAACCATAGGCATTTATTTTACAAGTAAATGAGCATAGGGTTTGAAAAATGGTTAAATATTTCATTGGTTTAAACAAATAACCAAAATTGTGGAATAAAAATTTGATTCTATTATTTTGTATCATAGTTTGAGAAAAATATTTCTGATTAGTGTATCTAGTAAATGTTTACAGGAGTCTATGTAGTTGTTTTCCTCTCTATAGAAGATTTTTTAATTTTTAGAACCAATATGATCGGTATATATGAAACCAAAGGATATATTTCTTTTATATTTAATATAACTTATCTAGGATTAGTTTATACTATTCATAGAGTCAAAATTGGGAAACATGGTTGGGGATATTTTTTGAGTCATTCTAGTTATATCAGTAAAATGATTAAAAAATTCAATCTTATTTTTTTGAAATAATGGGATACTCTATTTTACCCAAGTCTCATGTTGACTGGTATTATAGGCAGTGCTTTTGAACAACTTTGATATACTTGTGAATTTGGCTCTCACCTGTATGAAATGAATTTCAATAAGCCTGATATTTATTTTTCAATATGTAAAGTAAGTTGATAATCATGTAATATAAGTATGTACCATTAGAAGTGAGAGATAAGGTTCTTTGGTTACTTAGATAAAAAAAATCTAGGTTTATTTTACAAATGGTATCTGACTATATTACAATGATGTGCTGATGTAATATGGATTAATAAAGTAGTATATAATTAATCTACATATATTTATTTCTTCACCCTTTGAGTATGTGTAGTTTATTATATTATAAATGAGAAAACATTTTTTCACATTCAATCGTGGAGTCTGAATTTATTTCCCTAGTGGCATGTGGGAAAGAGGTAGATTGGATTAGGGATATATTATTAGATATTCATTTATGGAATATTTTAATTCCTTCTTCTTATATTCATTATGATATTGATACACTACCATAAACATAATATAGTCACATGTATAATATATATCTAGAAACATCTCTTTAAGGGGTTATTAATTGAGGTAGCTGCAACAAAATGATACTAAAATTATTATTTGTGTGAATCATGTAAAACTTCTCCCGATGTATTTAAAAATTATATATCAAGACAGATTTTATATAGAAATGATAGAGAAATAATGATCAAACCTTCTAATTAATCATTTGGTGATGGTAACCCAACACACTTTTTAGGTTGATCCTAGTTAAGTGTTTAATGGGAAAACATTTATTATAATGATTGTTGATATTGAAATTTTTTTCCAAATATATTTTATGTCAATATCTCCTGTTTTGATTTTAGGTTTAGTGGTATATCTTAATGAAACATTAAGGCTATTATATTTTTGTTGTCATAGTAATAGAGATATAATATAATTTTCTATTATATGAACGTAAAAGTGGTGTTGTTTTTTATGGGTGTTTATAGGTTTATCCTCTAAGAGAGTTCATGAGAGGATCAAAGAACAAGGTCATAATAGTGATACATATCTTTTATGTTATAATGAATAAGAAACTATTATATCTGTGATTTCATTAGGGAAGTCATAAAAAAAATTAGTTTAATAACTAGTCAACATCAAATATTACAACACTTTTAGATGTTTATACTATGTATGGATTTAAATCAAATGATAATATTTTTATATAACTCAATTTTTTTATAAATTTGGAGACCTATGGACTTTCTAATATTTAAAAAAGAGGGGTGTTTTTATTTTTTAAACATAATTTTTTTTAATATGATAAAATTAAATTAAAGAAATTACTATTTGGATTAACAAGTGTAATTATGAATGTGAAAATAATTATGGGATTCTGAAATATCTTGGTATGCCAACGGTTTTGAACTTTTTATTCCAAAGCATTAATTATAATTATGGTAGATATTGTAATTATAATGGATGGGTTATTTCATTTTATATAGTGTTCATATAAATTGGATGGAAAATATTTTTTCCAAATAAAGTTTATCCCATTATGAAGTATCTTAAACCAGTTTCCCACATCATAGTAGTGATTCATCTTGACTTCCTATCATGGTGTTTCTCTTAGTCTTTCAATGTAATCATTAAGGATTTTTGGATTTCTCACTAGAAATATGATGTGGGGTGGAATTAATCCTTATGGAATGTCCTCTCACATGACTTTAAACCCAACTATCTTTCATTTCTTATATTTTTTTAACATAAATAATGTAATATTTTTTTGTGTTATTCCATTTCATATTGTTCTTAATCATTATGATTTCCACATGTGTATTTTCATGCATAATTTGGATTATTTATTTTTATATTAATGTTCTTAAAAGCTCATAAATAATCATGTAAATGATATTTGGTAATGACCCATACCCCCCATGAAAACCCTCATTATCAATACACTCATTAAAATGATATGACAGACTGCAAAAAAAATTTAAAATAAAAATCATTAAAAACTATTTTAAACTTATTGAATTGTAAATAAAAAATTATAATTTTAATATATTATTTTGGTAATATTATCACTTTTCATTATATAAAACATCTTTTTAAATATATATAATATTATTTAAATTAATAAAAAATTATGAAATAATAGTATTTAGTTAATATTGTTTTATAGAACTCTGCATTTGTTTGGGATAATGACATGTAAAGACCAACCTATGGATTTTAATACAATTAAGGACTCCATAAGTTATTTTTCTTAATGAATTTATAACTATTATGTTCCTTCATTGTAATAAAATCAATGGATTGGTCCTTAACTTTCATTCTCCCTTTTTGTGTGATTTTAACCATATTATAATTAATAATTTGTTTTACAAATTTTGGTTTAAAGTATATAATAAGTTATAATATTGTTTTTTAACATTATTTTGTTATATAATTTTTGATTAATTAATAAAAAATAAATATAATTATTAAAAAATCATAATTAAATCTAGTAAATTAGTTACATCAAATAATTTATTATCACTAATAATTTATTATTAATATTTTTTTCATCACTAAGTGCACCTTTATTTCAATGTTCTTAAAATTGAACTAGTTATTGGATGAGACAAAAAATAATTGAGGTCAAACTGGTCATATCAGTAGAATTGGATAGTCATGCTTGTTTAGTTAATTTATTTTCTTATTATAATATGTTATTATTTTTAATATATTTTTATTAAATTATTCTTATTATCATATAGTTATTTTAATAATATTAAATTAATTAAATATTTATTATAAAATGAAACTTGTATAAAATTGATGTCAAATGCTAATCGAAATTTTGAAGTATATCGTAATAAAAAACTCATTAACCATTGTGGATGAATGGAAATGTCAATCATATTAAAACGAGATGGAAAAAATAATGAATCTATATAATTGTAATGAAAATACCAGATAAAAGAAGAGATGTAGAATAGATAATAATGGAGCGAAATGTTCCCATTTCATCATTATGAAACCATATATATATAATATGAACATGTGATAAATGGATTAGATTTATCACTATTATCTAACATTTCTCTAATATATGGGATCAATGAAATTATATATACCATTGAAGATAAAAGGTCATGAAAATTAATACCCATGGGAATAGAGCCAATGGGAACTTCCAAACATGGAAATTTTTACAATCCAATATAATTCCATATAACTCCCCCTTGGATGAAATTAATTTAATGTAATATTATTTATCCTTCATTAAAAACCCATTATGTAAAAAAAGTGATGAAAAAATAATTGAATTTCATGAAAATTTTATGTTTTCTAATTAAAAACATTATTAGTACAACCCGGTAGGGAAACCTGATTAAATCATGACACACTTTGTGGTCTTTAATCACCAATTTTATGAATCAATATCTTAAAAGTTTCATCTGGTAATTCTTTTATGAATAAATATATAACATATCCCAAGACCTTATTTTTTGGATATCAATCTCATCATTCTAAAAAAAATAGTGTGAATTGAATTTTGGTGCGATATGTTTTTCTATGTCACCTTTTTTATACTAACCCTTTAATTGTGATATAAAATAATTACTGTATCCATATAATATTTTGGGAGTATAATTACTCATATATAATAAAAAATTATTCCTAATATGATAAATATCTCATCTCATCTAAACACATTCTCGGCGTGCATTATGAATCTCAATCAATTCAGCGTGATTGGAAAACGTCACAAAAATAATTTATTTTGTAAAATTATTTGAAATAGAAGTTCCACCATATGTGAATAAATATCCATTTTGAGATATAGATTTATATAGATCAGATAAATATCCAGTGTCAGCAAAACCATCTTATTTTGGTACTGAAATATTAAAATAAAATAATCCATGATCAATAGATCCTTGAATTTATCTTAATATATTTTTGACTCCACTATAATTTAGATGAGTAAGATAGATACTATACTGAGAAAATAAATTCCTAGAAATTGATATATCAGGATTTGTATTTCTTAAAAGGTATATTAGTGATCCAATAGCACTCAGATGTCGTATATTTGGACCAAATAGTCTTTTATTATCTTGTTAGGGTCTAAAAGGTTCAATATCATGATTAAGTGATTGAAAACTATTTTTTTACTTAATGGATTTTATTCATTCATATAGAAACATTATAGTACTTTTTTAACATATTGAGATTGATGAATAAGAAATATATCTTCAAAATTTTCATTATAGAACTTTATCTCACCAAAATATTTCACTTTAAATTATTTCTTGAAACATTTTACTAACTTTTAGAAAGGGTTATAGTAATATTTGATTCATTAACATATATTAAATTGATGAAAATTTTATATTCACTCCTATTAATAATGAAACATGAAAAAATTGGATCATTTTTATAATCCCCATTCGTAAAATATTCTATCTTGCAGTTATACCACATAATCCCCGACTACTTTATTACATATAATGATTAATTAAACTTAATTGGATATATATTTAAATATCCAAAACTTTGCACCATCATTTTTAATCCTTTAGGTATTTTTATATAAACATTATTTCCAATATTATCATAAAGATATGAAAATTAAACATTGATTAAGGATAATTCAAGATATTTATGTATAAAAACATTATGAAATACTGAAAGGTTTTATAATTACTTATAGAAGAATATGTTTCATCATAATCAATCCCACATATTTGAGAGAAACCTTGATAAACTATTCATGCTTTATATCTCATAACATCAATATTTTAATTACTATTTTTTACAAATACTCATTTATCAACCCAAAAACCACACTTTTAGTGTGTCTAATTCATATTGGATGGAAATATTCCGTTTAACTCAATCTAGTATATATGAAATTCATTAACTATTTTAGGTTCTTGATCATCAAAAAAATATCACGTTCCAAATTATTTGAAAATGTATCATCAAAAATGATCTCCACATGGTTCCCAAATTTTATAGTGTTATTGAATTTTATAGAAATTTCATCTTAATCAGTATTATGTAAATCTAAAATATATATTTTTGACGAATTTCATGATCAAGAAACTTTCATTTCTCTTTAAGTTTCTTTATTTATTTATCTAACATGGGTTGTTTCCCATTACTTTGAAAATAACTTTTATATTTTAACTCAATTGGAATTCCATGGTCCAGACATGGATTGAAATAATTATTAAGTTAGTATTTTTTAATCTTATTAATTTATCAGATTTATTTTAATTCAAGGATAAACTATAGAAAACCCTTAAATATTATGAGAGTTGTGTAAGTATGTCTTTATCTGATAGTGGTGATATGGTAAGAGGTTTTTATTTCTGATGGATTCATGTAAAAGTTGGGAAGTTCAATAGATAGAGCATCTGTTGGTCATTTAAATCACTTAGAGTATAGTTTTATAGAAAAGTAGTGTTTCTATAGTGCCTTGTTAATATAACAATGTTTAGCAGTTATGATTTTGAATTATTCAAGTGATTGGTAGTTACTCTGGTTTAATGGGTGGACTACATAAAAGACACAGGTCATTGCATCTGCTTGGATGGTTAACACCCAATGTATAAGGGTGGGTGGTACCACATGTTGAGGGGTCATCATGTGATAATTTAGTTAGGTGATATATGTGGCTTCCAAGTCATAGTGATTGTAAACCTTATAATTCTTATGAAATAAAAATTTTTGATTCTTCTCCCATGTACGTAGGATGAAATTTAGAACCATGTAAAACCTCATTTGTATTTCTTATTTTTTTTATTTCCTTTGATATCTTGTTTTGAATGGTTGTATGAGTTTTGAGTGAATGGGCTAGAGTATGACGTACTTAGTATACTAATTAGGAAGAGGAATTTATTCTTAGCTTTAGTACACAGATGTTCATAAAGTCCCTTCAAGGGTTTGTTTCTTCCAATATGATTATATTGACTTAAATTTTATTGGTTAATTCTGGTATATATTTTCTCAACAAATGGAATCATATCCATCAATTATATCCTTAATAGTTTACTCTAAAAAATATCGAGTAGCATTCTCTATTTCTCAAACATTTTTAATTTTAGTGGGGGTTTATTTCTTCAAAATGATTTCATTGGAATATAAAAAGGTCTAGATAGATAAATTTTAAAGAGAATATTTTTTCTTATGGATTATATATTTAGATTAATACCTCACTCATAAGGACCTAGAAGTACCATTGAAGGGGGTTAAAATGATGTCCATAGAGAAAGAATAATGAAAAAGGATTGATATAAAGGTATTGGTTTTGGTGAGGATATCATTATATTGGTATGTGGATTTAAATAATTGTGAGAAGAAGGCCACAACAGAGTTGATGAAAGTTCTTGAAGATATGTATGAGAAGATTACTATACTTAACAAGGTGTGTTTGATGTAGAAAATTTTCATCGCAAGGAAATACAAAATAAGTTATATATTTGATCATGTGAATGAATTCAACATGATCTTGAGTTAGTTCAACTCTGTGATGGTGACTTTCATGGATGATGTCTAGGACATTTTGTTGATGTCATCTCTACTATAATATTGTGGTGCAATGGTAACAAATTTGAGGAACTCCATTGGAAAACCCAACTTGATATTTTAGGATTTTTATAACTAAACTACTAATGAATGTCTCCAAATGAGGAAGATAGAAGAATCTTTCGGTGATGTATTGAATACGGGGGGGAGGGTAGTCACCCCGTTGGAAATTTGGAAGAAAATTTGAAGATAAATCTTGAGAGATGAGTAAAATTAAGTATACCGGACCTAGAACAATATGTTAGAACTATGGAAAAATAGGTCACCTCATGAAGGATTGATGAGAAAATAAAAGAGAATATAAAAACTAACCTTTTGGAGGATTATTTTTTTCAACTAAAATACTAAGAGTATTTCCAATGTTCTGTTGAGTGTCCATCCTCTTATGGAATATTTGATCCTAGATTCTAAAGAATTATTCTACTTCATGGGTGAAATGGGGTCCATGTTAATTTATATATCTATAAGATTTATAATAGTACACCCAGTGGATGATGAATCTTTTGACAAATGTAGAGGCGATATGTGAGATTCTAGATGAAGAATGGAATATTCCTTGAGTTGAAGGATGTTCATCATATTCCAGGAGATTAAAAGAATCTACTCTTGGTAAGAAAGATAGATAAAGTTGGTATTTTAATAAGTTTTATGAATGGAGTTTATAACATCACTTAGGGTTCCCATGTTATATATAGAGGTGTAAATAATGACACAATGTATCTAATAAAAAAGGTGGGAGAGGAATCACATGGTAGAGAATCTACTTATGGATGTTCAAAACTGTAACAAAGCCTCCTTCAGCATCTCAGTGAGAAAGGAATGAATATCCTAGAAGAAAAATTATAATAAAAATAGATCATATATACTTTAAAAGTCATGATATTTATATACTTATAAAATAAAAATAGTACGCCCTTCAATCTAAGTAGAAGATCATAAAAATACCAAAATCTATAACTTATATATAAATAATTCTAAGGAAGATACCTTGGTCAAATATGATAAATGATGATGTTATTTTACTACTTTCATTGATGAATCAACATGTAAGGTATGAGTATACTTTCAAAAATATAAATTATAATTACATGGAGTATTTTTTAGTGTAAATATATGGTTTAGATGGAAACCAATTGTATGTGGAAGAGTTTGAGGTTAGAAAATAGTTGTGAGTTTACTATAAGAATTTTTCAGAACTTCTACAAGAATAAATGTATTAGAAAGGAGAAGACTATACAAGGGGTGATTGAAAAAATGGTGTAACTAATAATATGAATTAAACATTAATAGAAATAGTGTACATTATGTCGCTATATTCTATAATGCACAAAGAATTTTATTAGGATTGGAAGCTTACTTGATCAACCAAATCCCATCCGTACCCATGGGATATGAACTATCCAAAGCAATGTAGACTAGTAAAAACCCATATATAGATCATCATAAAATCTTGAAAAGATTATAATATACACAATTAGAACCCAAATAAAAATAAATACTTGAATCAGAGCCTCAAGAATTATTATTTTTGGTCTATGGAGGTATGAATATCAGATTCTGACTTTGGGATATTGATAAGAGATGGGTCATTAGAAGTCAAAATGTCATATTTAAAGGTAAATTTCATTGGAAATTCCAAAAAATGGTAGAAAAATATAATATAATATAATAATTAAGATTAATTAAAGTTATTATAAATGGTATTTCTAGAGGGATTCCTGTTATGGAGAAGTTTGGTGGATATGAATCTACCAAAAGTTTACAAATTTCATTGGGTAATTCAATGGGTAATGTAGAAGGTTTTGAAGTCTGATCGGTAAAGGATATACCAGAAAGGTCAACAACTATTAAAGCTCATATTAGAGTTCTATATGATAAAATTATAGAGGTTTCTGTTCCTGAGAGAGAAAAACTGAAAACATTATTTCGAATATCAAATAGGTTCTGGTGTCTAAAATAGTGGTATGGAGCAGAACTATAACTCTTTATTTTAACAAATGTAGTAGAACTAAATTGCCCAAAATAATCATACAACGGTAATGATTCCATAAAAATGGCAGTTATATATAATGGGTTTATTGGATTCACTTCGTGTGAAAAATACCAGGAATTTAGCAGAACTGCCACATGGAAAAAAGGAAATGTGAAAATAGGTCAGTTTTCTAGTTAAAATAATCTTATGGAAGGAGAATGTGTATGGAAGGGTTGATGCTTGAATTATTACAGTATAAGGAGAGAATAAAATTTTCTAAAATATTTTGTTATAAAATAATGTATAATTCCATTCAGACTATTCTCAACTTTGTTTCTTCCAAAGGATAAAAAATAGAGAAAATAAATGAAAAGTCATGTTTTATTTAGAGATATTTGGATGAATAAATATATATGAAGCAGCCCATTGATTTTATGGATCAATATAATCAAGACATGGTGTGAAAAATTAAGTATAATATATATGGTTTGAAATAAGCTCAATGTCAGTAGATATGAGAGTTTAAATATTTCATAGAGGAGGATGGTATCGATTGGAGTAACTCATACCATTTGTTTTATCAGAAGGACTGTTTTAATGAAGAATTCATCATTTTTCTTCTATATGTGGAGGATACACTACTGATTGTTCAAAAAATTCAACAAATTTAAGATCTAAATTTTTAATTTTCTTGAAATATTTAAATGAAATATATTTTAAAATAAATAAGATCTTAGGCATGATAATTGAGAAATTTAAGATTATCAGAAGTTTGGTTCTATCATTTAAGGACTACATCGAAAATATTATTGAAATATTTGTACTGATATAATGTAATATAGTCTCAAAACCTCTTACTAGTCACTTTAAAAATTCATAGGAACAAACACCGTATATAGAAGAAGAGTTACATAACATGTTTTGATTACTATAAGCATTTGTGGTATTAATTCTCATATATGTCTTTGTATTAACTTAACTAAACATAGATCGTACAATGGGAGTGGTCAGTTGGTTCTTGGTGAATCTCGGAAAAGACTACTAGGAATTCATGAAGTGAATTATCTGGTAACTAAAACTTATTGAAGATACTAATATTTATTTTAAATAGGGTGATATCTTCTTAGTTTATGTTTATGAGGACTTCGGGGGTGACTCAGACTCTAGGAATTTTACAACTAGATATATTTTAACATTTGGTGGAAGAGTGGTCAGTTGGATGTCTAGGTTGCAATTAGTGATTTGAATTTACAAAACATAAAATTTTTATGTTGCAAAAATGGAATAAAGAAAGATAATTGTGTAGTTGAGGTATCATAATAAGTATCTTAGAAGTGGAGAAAATGAGTAAATCCTTACTATGAAATTAAAAGTAAAATCAAATTGGATAAAAATATTGTGCTTCATGCAAGAAAAAATCACATCTACCTAAATTTATAGGTTATTTAAAAAATGTTATAAGATAGAGACTTGAATTTGTATAAGATTATTGGAAGGAAAAATATGGAGGATATATTCACCAAGTTGTTTTTTCAAGAGAGTCTGATGAAACACTATTCCTAAGTCAGACTTAGGTGAATAGAAGGGATCATGGGATCATTTTATGTAGTACAAGTGGAATGTTTTTTCTTTCTAAAGTCTTGAAGGATGTCGTGGGATTCTTTGAAGTGGTCCTAAAGTTGGATATTGTCAGAATTCATGAATAATATTTAATTCATTCATTCATTTGACTAGAAGTAGAGAATCCAAAAGACCCTTCTGTCTTGTGAGATTAGCAGCAATATGTCTTCAACTGATAACAGTGATGTGGTTAGAGGATTCAATTTCTGATGGATGCATATAGTATGGATCAATTCACTGGAAGGAGGATATGTTGATCATATTAATTAATGCTAACATGGTTTTAATTAGTAGGACTGAGGAGATCATTCCTAGTTCATCCACCAATGTTTAGAGATCAAACATTGGAAAGCTTTTGGTGAATGACAGTTTCTCTAGTTCAATTGGTGTATCCACATAAATGTTGAAGGTCGGTACAACTAGTTGACCTAATTAGATCCACTATATAAGGGTGGTTAAGAAAAAATGATGAGGTATCATCATGTGATATTTTAGTTTCAGGATCTATGTGGTTGTACAACCCTAAAAATTTAGTTTAAAATAACAATAAGAATAATAACTTGCTCCACATGCAACACCAACCTTTAAGAAAACTATGATATATTAAAAAATATTATTATTTAATTGTGGCCTAGTCATTGGATTGATGGGTATGAATTTGAGTAACCATATTATCAAATATAAGTATGATGGTCCAACTCAATAAAAAATTATTTACTAAAGCTTCAGAAAAAAACACTCAATTTCAGTGAAGTCATTTTTTGCTTCAAAAATGTATTTTTTTCTTAAAAAATGATTTTATTATAATTTTTAAAGGAAATAATAATTAATTTATGCCCATTTAATATATATTATTTTTTTAAAATTAATATCATTTTATAAATTACCATACAAAAAATAACTTAGGGTTAAATTTTAGTATTTCTCTAAGATGATTAATTTTAAAATGAATATTGAAAAATACTAATTTTCCAAACACACAAATTTATTTTTAATAAATAAATTATTTTAAAAATATATTTATGTTTTTTATTTTTTTCATAAATTTACATAAGATCCTTTTTTTATAATTAATTCCATTTTAATCATCAATATTCAAGGCATTTATATAAGTTAAATTTTAGTCTTAAAAACACATTTAAAAAAACTATTTTTCAATGTTTTTTTTTGTATTTTTATTAAAATTGATTTATTAAAATTAGGTATATTTAATATTAAAAATTGGATAAATTATTTGGAATTAAGAGGTTCAAAATTTGTTAATATGAATGTTTTATTTTTTGTGATTATGAATAGTAATTGTGGAAAATTTTTATCAACTCAATAAAGGTAATACGTGTAAAACATGGTTAAAACTGTGAGATAAGGTCTCAAAATAATCCCAAAAAAATCCCTAATTTCATTTTATGTTATATATTAGACCATAGTTATCTAAAAAGTAGAATATGTGGAATTTTTTTTCCATTTCTGGAAATTAAATTTATATTATTTTAAAGTGAAAAAAAAATTCAAAAAATATCACCCTCCTGAATTTAATATCTTTAAAATTTTTAACTAAGTATAAATTGAGAATAAATTCTGTTAGAAAATTTCATTTTATATAAAAATTAACTTTTTTCATGGTAATTTATTTATATTTTTTATTAATTTAATAATTACCTTAAATGTTTATGCAACACCAACATTGTATTTGATCAATTAATGGAAAAATATAATAAATGTTATTAAAATTTTCAAAAGAAATATGATATGGATAAAATATTATGTTACATAAATTTTATATATAAATATAACATATTAAATATTTATTAAAGGTTTATATTCAAATTCCAAAACTATATTGATAGTGTTAAAGTCAAAGTAAATTAATTTTTCTAAAAAATATATTAATGAAATTTTATAATAAATTATAGTTTATTAAAGGATAAAAAATTAATAAAAAACATATTCTCTTCTAATAAAATTTGATATGGTTTAAAATGTAAATCATGGTCATTTTTTTGGATCACTTTTTATTTAATGGTAACATTATTTACCCTTAAATAGTAGAAAACTTTGATATTGTGATAATTGTAAAAATGATTAACGGGGGTTAAAACAGATAGAAAAGTGTTAAAACATCACAAAAAGTTATCTAAACTTTAATGTATGAGATGATTTTGAATCACCCTAACTATGTCATCAAAATATATTTATTTTAATCTGCATGAACCTGAAATTTAATTTATATTAATTTAATACTTTAAGTAATTTCTAAAGTTCACCTCTCTTAATTTATAAAAGGTTCCCTCTTCTCCTCTCCTACTCACACCCTTTGATTCATCTATCTCAACAAAAACATACCATATTCTGATAAGAAATTCTGTATACACATATTATAGGTTATGGATTTCTTAAAATACATTTCTTAGTGTCCTTAAGAATTTATTTAAATTAACTCTATCAAAGAAGAGGTAGTCATCATTACCAACAATTTCAATATTATTTCATCTTCAAATTAATCTAAAATTATTGTACCGATTATAATGAAAACATCACTCATTAATACATACAACTTACCCTCACAACCCTATTGAATGTAAAAACATCACTCATTAGTACATACAACTTACCCTCACCATGTAACGGTGTAATTCATTTTTCATCACCATTATACATGGATGTTTATAAAGATATAAATAATTTTTATATATTATTTTTATGAAATATTTATGGTTATTTAAATATAATTTATCATTTAACTTTTCTATTTTCCCTTCTTTTGGGAAATGATAATGTTGTTCGTGAGTACGTGTGGACTATCACCCCCACGAAGTGATGTGATTCGTTTTTCATTTAATATTTACATATATGGTAATAAGGATATATTTAATTAATATATATGATATATATGAAATAATAATAATTTTTTAATGTTGAATTATTATATACCATTCTGTTGTACCATCCATAAAAAAGTGAAAACAACATTCATGTATACGTATAGTCTACCGTCTATGTTAATAGTGTGATTCACTATTCAATCTCCACATTTCAAGAATGATTATAAAAATGTTTCTAATGAATAGATATGATATTTATAACATTAATACCATTATATATATGATTAAACTATATCCTATTCACAATAACTAGAACATCCACAATAAAACATACAAGTGAAAACTAAGCAGTTAACACCTAAAGAAATTATAATAATGAATAATTTTTGACAAACGGGTGATAATATACTTTGATTGAATTATATATGAAATTATAAATATGAATATGGTTCTATTAAAAATTAATAAAAAAATTAAAACCATTATATAGGACATTAAATAATGATTAATAAAGTGTAAGAATGAGTTAAGGGGTTTCTTAACTCTATTTACATTCATTGGGTTATACTTCTAATTCATATACTATGTAATTCCATGATTAAATAAGAAGTTTCTTTTGATTATATTATGTTTTATTTACAATTAATTTTTTTAGATTTTTAATTTTTTAAAAATAACCATTTCATCGATTAATTCTTACATCAATTATATGATCTTTTTAATGGATTTCATCTAAATTTCCACTCCATGAGACAAATTTCGTATTATAAACATATGTTTTTAATAAGGTTAATATATTACCCATTTTTTGTGTTTAATATGAATATATATTTAATCTTGGTTATTCAAATTTCAATTCAATATTTCTCTTTTAAGTGAATACAATTTAAAATTTACTAGAGAGGTAAGAATTTATTTTTCAATCTCATTTTTTATGATTACTCTTATTTTCATTGAATGAAACTTACAATTTATCCTTTATAAACTTCATATATATTCTTATCCTATAGAAATTCAATAATTTTTTATGTTTTCTTTCAAATTTTTCTCTCTTGTTTCCTTTAATCATGAAAATAAATGTTTTGAAGAAAATTTGATCTTATTTCTCTTTAGATCGGGTATATTTTTTTCTATGTCAATATTTTTAAATATTGTTTTACGAAATTTATTTTTATTTAATAAAATTATTTATTATGGAAATGATATGTTATCCTTGAATTTTTATAGGGTTTTAAATGATTATTTCCAATGTTTTCTGAAAGGGTTGTTTTTAAATTTATTTACAAAATTCAAAAGTAATTTTTCTTTTAATCTTATATAGTGCTAACAGAATTTCACATTGTTATAACCATTTTGTGATATTAAAATTCTTCTATAATTTTTCTATGTTTTTAAAAAGAAAATTATTTACTGAAATTTCATTTTAAAATTTTCACTTTCATTTTATCCAGTTTTTTAAAAGACGTGATTTTTCTATAAAATCTAATTTTATGAAGAATTAATGGTAATATCTAATCTATTGATTAATTTTTTTGTCACTATCATTATCTTGAAAAATTCACTTTTTGTGATAATTTTTCATTAGACACAACTATATTCTTTAATTCATGGTTATGTTAATTTCTTAAAACATATACCATATATATATATAGTGTTTTCATACATTATTGACTGGGGAAATATTAATATTATATATTCTTTACTCAATATGGATATTTATTGATGAGTCATTTTTTATGAATTAAATTGATCATTCAATATATGATGGATTAATATTACATAGTAAGTTATAGGTGGGGAATGTTATATCCCCTTAATTCATCGGTAGGTAACGTGAGAAAAACAAGTTTGGTTATTTGTATGAGGCCCTACCCATTTATATAAGATGTCATTGAATGAGTCCTTGACAGGAATTTTAATATGTCTATAATTATGCATTGCATCATTATGAAATCAGTTATTAATGTCCTTGTGATTATTTTAATTTTTATGATATACATGGAAAATGTTTCAGTGTTATGTGATTATTAATATGGCATTATTTGATCATCATTTATTCCTTCCATATTATTCTTCATACTGAAGTTATTGATTAAAATCCCTTTTCTTTCACTTTTTTACCTTAACTTGTTGATTGTCCCTTATTTCATCATGATAGATTTCATTGTACATAATCTTTACATAGAATCTAAGCTCACCATTATTTTTTCCATTCCCCGGGATATAAAGAAGATATTTTTGGATGATTTCAAGGATGAATAATTTTTTACTTTCACTATGTTTTTATATATTCTTACCAAAATAAAATAAGAATCATTTTTGTATCTAGTTATTAAAGACTAATAAATTGTTCATTCCTTTTAGTTGTGATCTCTTATAAATAGTTACAATTTAATAAAGTAGACACCAGATCAAGAATACTAGGATTTTTGTATTTAGAGTCGGTAATATAGAAATTTTAGAAGAAACCTTGGAAACTAGATTTAGTAAAATCTATATTATAGAACATAACCCTATGATAGACTTTGAGGATATGGGTAATTATAAGATAATATTATAAAAGTTTTGGTAAGGTTCACATTATGTGGTTTTATTACTAATATATCACTATATGGATACTACAATTGGAAGTTGTTTTGTTACAGATGCATCAAGGAGTAATAATCCTGAAAGTAGTTGGTTGAATGTATGTTAATAATCATTCTCGTTCATGGGGAATATTCATTTACTTTGTACCTAGTTTGACACTCCTATTTTATATTTTTGGGTTAATAAATGTTTTCATTATGAAATATTTTAATGGAATTAAATGGATAATAATAATAAAAATGTCCTAGGTTAATCCTAAGCTATCTTAGATTGAAAACAAAGTTTCACGGTTTAGACATGTTATAAATAATTTTCATAATTATATAGGTTCCAAATATGATTATTTTTTCTTAAACTATGATTTATGGTTTTATTCAATGGTTAAAACTAAAAGGAACCATGACAATGCTGAATGTGATAGACAATGGAATGATTATATTAATGAGAAACCAAATTAAATGGGTACTAGAAGGGGAAACGTTATTATTATGCCATAACAACTGTCTTGTATCATGGAAAACAATTTTAACCTAACTTGATTTCTTCACATATAAAATAAGATAAAGATATATTTTTATTAACGTACGGGTAATAAGAATCATGGAGAGAAAATAAATCCGCATCCTACATGTCAATAATGTCAAAATAGGTACTTGGGGAAATGTCTTAAAGGAACAAAAAGATGTTTTATGTGTGGAGAAAGAGGGAACCGAGAAATTATCTACCCATTGAAAATTTCAGATGGTGTAATCTCATGAGAATGATCAATATGGTCATTTAAATAAAGGATTGGTACAGTTATATTCTACATAGCTGAAGATGAAGAATATACAAGTAACATACAAGTGGTGGGAATTATTTTAGCAATTTCCTAGAAAGGGAATATAATATATTGTTATTGAGTAAATTTTAGATATGATTCATATTTATAATTGGAGAAATGATATATTATGGTATAAAAATCAAATTTCGGTTGAATTTTTATGAATGAATTTTAATGATTAATATACTTATGTATTAAAAATTATAATTTATTGATATTTATATATGTTATTTTGATATATGAGGATTATTCTAATGATATTTAAGGTAATGAATTTCTATAAAAGGTTTATCAAATGTCAATTATGGGAGTATGTCCTAAAATGTATTGATAAACTTAAGTATTAATATGATCATCGATATTGAGGTAATTATGGTTTATTAAAGCATGGGGAAAATGTTTTATCATATAGAAAACCATGGGATTAAAAAGTGATTTAGTGACTAAGTGGTTAACTATATTTTTAGAGAATATTGTTTCCTAAGATGAGATGCCATTTTAGGGATAAATATTCAGTTAATTTTGGAATAAAATATATTTTTTAGTAGTTTTATGATGATGAGGGTAATTTTTAAAAATTATTAGTATATTCTAGAGAATATTTGATAAAGGTGTTAACATGTTTGGTATGTGAAATTTTGAGTAACTTTACATTGTAGAGGGATAAATTTTTGATCAAATCATTCATGTTTTTAGGTTTTGAATTCTTTAATACATATTTTAGAGGATTATAAAGGATTAAATATTTATGGAATAGGTTAAGTTGAACTTTGGGGATTATTGTTGAGATTTTAGAGATTAATGTATTATACATATAAATATTGGATAAATTATGTTAACTATTTTAGTTTTGTTAAGTTTTTAGATATATATGGAATGAATTTTAATTATTTTGTGGATTTTATGCCCTATTAAAAAATTAACTTTAGTTCTTCAGACATGATAAATTCATCTTGAATATGCACTTTTTATAATAAGTGAATAAGTGGATATTCATCATAGTACACCCAAAGGATGAAATTGTTATTATGAAGTAGAAATAAATAAAGTAAATTTTATTGTACTCTCTATCTTGACATATAATTAATACCTAAAACTATAGTAAAAATGTGTTGAAATAAAAAAAATCTTTTTACCTTCATTTATGATGAATTTATGGTTTTCTCACCCCTCATTGATTTATTGTTTTGTGGGTATTAACTTTCTCATGAAAATGTTCTTTATCACTCTCAATTAATACTTGGATTATAGTTTTCTACTATAAATCTATATTTTAACATCCCATCAAAGTTATCCTTATCTTGGAACACACTTACATGTTATTTTAGGCAACAGATTTGTTTCCCACTTCCCCTTTTTAGATAAATATTTATTATCCCATTGAATGATATGGGTTTTAACAAAGGTATTTTAAAATATTAAACCTTTATTGATTGAGATAAAATTATTATGTCATAAATTATTTAATTAGGATAACATAACACCCCAATAATATAGTTTAAAAGACTAATAAGTTTGATATCTTTCTTAACACGCAACACTGATCTTTTGGAGAATTGAGATATATTATTTAAATGTGACCTAGTAGTTGAATTGGTGGGTACGAATATGAGTAACCATATTTTGAAATATATTTATAATGGTCTTACTAAAAAAAATTATTTATAAATTACATGGAAATAAAAACTAAGTTTCAAGTGATGTCATTTTATACTTCAAAAAATAAATTTTTCTTTAATAATAATTTTATTTAATTTATAATATAGAAATTATAAATAATTTATACCAATTTTATGAATTATATTTTATAAAATTAACATAATTTTGAAAATTATCATATCAAAATTAACTATGGATTAAATTTTAGTATTTTCTGAAATGGTTTATTTTTCCGGGAATAGTGAAAAATACAAATTTCTCAAATACTCTTATTTATTTTCATTAAATAAATTCATTCGAAAATAAAATTATATTTTTTTGATTTAAAGTTAAAAATGATACATTTTATCTGATTAATTCCATTTTAAATAGAAATATTCATCATTTTAATATAAGTTAATTTTTATGCTTAAAAATCCTCTTCCTAAAAACTGTTTTTCATTGATTTTTTATGAATTTATATTTAAATTGATTTATGCCACATATAGATATTGGATATTGAAAAAATGATATATTATTTTTAAAAATGATGTAAAAATATGATAAATAGGGCCCTTTTTTTCTCTAATTATGAATAAAAATTTTTATAAATATTTCTCACTTCAGTATGTGTAAAATGGATAAAACATGGTTAAACTATGAGATAAGGTCTCAAAATGAACAAAAAAACTGCCCTTGTTTTATTTTATGGGAATAATTTGACTATATTCATTCAAAATTCTATTATATATCATTTTCATGTCGTTTTCCCTTGAAAATGAAATTTATATTATTTTTAATAAAGAAAATTTAAAAATATCACTCTCTTGAATTTAATTTCTCATAAAAATTAACATAATGATAAGAAGAAGATAAGTTTGGTTATAAATTTTTATTTGATATATAAATTTTTTATCTTGGTAATATATTTTTAAATTTTTATTAATTGAATAATTTCCTAAAATACTTATGCAACACTAACATGATATTTATTCAATTAATAGAAAAATAAAATAAATGAAATTAAAAATATTTAAAGTAATACATTTTGGATGAATTATTTTGTTCATTGAATTTTTTTTGAAAATGAAAAATATTATGGATATTTTGAAGGTTTATATTCTCATTCTATAACAATATTTATGACATTAAAGTCAAAGTAAATGAATTGTTACAAAAATGACAAAAATGATATTTTATAATAAACCAAATTTTATTAAATGATTTAAAATTAATAAAACCCATATATTAAGTCAAATTAATGGGATATGGTTTGAAATTTTAATCTTGGTCCATTTATGTGTCACTTTTTCTTTTATGGAAACATTTCTTACCCTTAAATTATAGAAAACTATGATATTGTCTGAATTGTCAAAAGGATTAATGGGGTAAAAACTAAGAGATAAGGGTTAAAACATCACATTAACTCGTATATGTTTTATTATATGGGATTATTTAGACTCATAATCACAATATTTTCTAATCATACAAATTTTTATCTACATAAACTAGAAAATGATTTTATATTAATTTAATATTTTATGTAATTCCAAGAGTGCCCCTCTTCTCCATTATAAAAGGGAACCTCTTCTTCTCTATTACTCACACCATTTGAGCCATATATATCAGAAAAACCTAACAAAACCTCTTTAAAAATTAAATATAATTGTAAAATATTCTATTTTCTTCATAAAATATCATTATAAGGGTCTATAAGAAAGTATGTAAAAGGACTATACTGAAGAAGTGGTAATTATCTTTACCAAATCTTTCATGGTTATTTCTTCTTATACTACCTCTAAATATATTGTAACCCTACTAAAATAATAACTATTATATAATAAATGTGTGGATCTTTTATTATGATTATTTTAAAACAATTTTCCACCTCTCTTCTATCCTAGTTAAATCAAAAAACATCAGTAGTGAGTACGTATAGCTTGCCGTTTACATGTAGCGATGTAATTCATTTTTCATAACCATTTTAATTTGATGGTTATAAAGACATAAATAATGAGTATATAAGATATTTATGACATAATTATAGTTTTTAAAATATAACATATCATTTAACTACTCACTTTTCTATTTATTAGAAAACGATAACACTCCTCATGTGTGCGTTTGGACTACCACCTCCATGAAGCAATGTGATCATTTTCATTTATGATTTACATGGATGGTAATAAGGATATTTTTAAAGAATATGTATCATATATATGAAATAATAATGATTATTAAAAGGTTAATTTTTTTAACCTTTATTTCATTCAATCCATTGAAAATTGAAAAATGTGTTCACGTATATGTACGACCTACCATCTCTATAAACGGGGTAATTCATTTTTCTATATTCACCTTTCAATAGTGGTTATAAAAATATATATTATGAATAAATATTATATTTAAAAAATAAATATCATTCTATATATGATTAAACTATATCCAATTTCTGACATCCATATCATTTGTGATGAAACACACATGAGAAAACTAATCATTTAACACCCGAAGCATTGATAATAATGAATGGTTTCTTTCAAACTGGTGATAAGATGTCATAAGTGGACTAAATATGATATTATAAATATGAATAAGGTTCTGGTATAAATTAGTAATATGTTTAAAACCATTATATAGTAGGATAAATCATGATCAATAAAGTGTTATCATGAGGTAAGGGGTTTATTAAATCAATTTCCATCCATTTGGTTATACTTCTACTTGGTTGACAATTTTATGTCATCATTATGTGTGAAATGAACTATAATTATATTATTTTTTATTTCCAAATGTTTTTTATTTAATTTTTTTATAAATAATCATTTAATTGAATAATTTTTTCTTTAATGATATGATCTATATAAGGGATTTCGTCTCAATTTCCACTCTATTAAGACATATTTGGTATTATGAACCTATTTTCTTATGTGAGGTTAATATAATTCCTCTTTAATGTATTTAACAACAATATATATATTATCATGGAAATTAATGTTTCAATTCAAGATTTCTCTTTTAAAGGGTTACTGTAATGGCCCAGACCCTCATGGTCCATTACTTTTCTAAATTTCTGGTGTTTGGGGAGTGACTCAATAAGGAGTTTTCCAAAAACTTGGTTCCACCAAAACGGTGGTACCAGTCATGGAGGAAGCATGATGGTGGCACCATTCATGGTAGCAGCATGACGGTGTCACCTTGACAATGTCACCGTAGTGGTCACACACCGTAACGATGGCATCGCTTACGGTGTTCCACTAAACACGTGTCAATATGACGGTGGAACTATAGCGATCGCACCTTCACGGTCACACATTGAAATGGTGTCACTTCTTATGTTGTTCCACCAAACTGGTGGCACCGTTACAGTGTCTCGCCAAACAGTTTCCCACCCTTTGTTTTTTTCTATTTTGGACTTTTTCCAGTTTCACCCCTACAATTTATCATTTGACATCAAAGTGTATTAATACGTCTTTAAATTCCATTTAAAGCCCATAAATGATATCAAAATCCCCCAAGATCCAAGCGACCCTTGAGTTACCAAATTTTGTGGCTTTTCCTTTGTGTCACACCCTTTTCCCCGTACTTTTCAGTTCTACCCCTATTACGCATTTTCTTCAGTTTAAATAAAATCCATTAACACACATCCATTATGTCCACCTCTCCAATGAGAAATATTAAATAAAAATTAATTACAATGTCTGTAATCTTCTAATCACGTGGTGAAACCAGGATCCTCCTATTAATCCATTTGAATATTTCATATCTCGTAACTCCAGGGTCTCACCTTTTATCGCATGGGGACTCTTTATTCTTCTTGGCTGGTCTCTTTTCCTTTCCTTTGTGTGTTTGAATTCCACCTTCCTGAGGCTAGTGGTGCGCCTGTACTGGATCCTGTCCTACTCACTCTTGGATTATTCATAGTTCTTCCCCTACAAGTTGTGCATCCCCAGTTCTTGGTGTGAGGTGAAAAACATTGATCGTTGATCATCCAGGTAGGTTTTCTCCTTCATCTATCTTTAATGTGTATCCTGCGGGGTGGGTATGATAATGTTACTATGGGGGTGGAAGAAACCAAACCTTAACAAAGATAATAAATGGTTTTTAAAGATTTATGAGGTGTATTTGATGATGTTGATGTACTATTTTATCTTCCTTTATATGTTGTGAATTGTATAGGATTATATCCACTAAAAATCATGGTCGTTGTTGTCCCTTTATTGCGCACTAATGAACCTACGTTTTTTGGATAATTATGTGATTGAATGGTTGTAACATGGAAACTAGTTAATCATGTAAACTCGGCTGATTAAATGGATGCCTAATGAATAAGAATCCTTGTGTGTTCACCCCAGTTAACCAAATGAAAATACAGAACTAAATTAATGGTGTGTATAAACCTAAAAAATCCCTTGTTCTATTATGGTGATGTGTATGGTTATTCTGCTTGATGCTTGTGAGGTGAAATGGACGGAGATGGGATCCTCTATTGTGCAGTTTCTAGTTTATGGATTTGGGGCCATGTGGGGCCATATATTGTGGCTTGGTTTGGTTCCAATACTTTAAGTGATCTCACAGATCCTTTTTTTGATGTCACTTTACAAGAGAACTGTAATGACCCAAAGTTTTTCAATGGAAATTACCTTCTTATATTTATGTCATAAAATAACATGAAAACACAACATAATGAACAAATCAGTGATAAGTGACCATTAAACATAAGTTTTTCACTTTTGTGTTTGGAATTTTAAAAATCCGACATACACTATTGTGCTCAAGATGATTTTTGGAGTCTAATGAAACAAAAATAATTTTCAGTGAATAGAAACGTACCCTTAGGAATAGTAACATTCCCTTATCAATAGTAATATGACCCTTATGAATATCAAATCATCCAACATAAGAGTAAAATTAGCAATGAATAATTAAATAAAATTTATACATCTTAGAAAGTGACAATTTGACCTTAGTAAACATTTTGGTATTTTGTAAGTCATAAATAATTAATTATAATGAATTAATTAATTTAAAAGAAAATTTATTTCCTTAAAATGTATTCATAAATTAATGAATCAATGTATTATAGTTTTTATATAATTTTATAAGACCCTACGTAATTTTTGAAAGCACTATAAAATCAGTTTTAATTTTAAAAACTGTTTTTTTTAAGTAAATTATGGTTTTAATTAAATATTAAATTAATCATATTTAGAAAATTATTTTTGAAAAATGGAATTCATTTTTGGATTCTACGTGTTGAAAAATATTTGGAGTAAATTTTTGGGATTTTTCTGAGATACTTGAATTTTTTATGAATAGTAGAATCTGATAATTTACAATAAATGCTAAATTGTGGTTTAATTGAGTCATCGATGATGCTTTGTTGATGTAAGCCCACTTGTTTCGGGAACACATGATAAAATTAAAATTCTTGGTCATACAAGACTCACTATTCTTTGTCTTAGGTGAAATTAATAAACTAATGAATTTTATATTAAGGAAACCCCTCTCCCCTCCACTATAAAAGCCACCCTTCACACCCTCATTTCCTCACACCTCTCAAGCTCCAAGACATCTCTAAACTCTGCCCAAACACCATACCTAGCCCCTCCCCCAAGTCCAATAGATACTGGTTTCATCAAAATACGATTCTTAGGCCCTTAAGGAGGTTCTCAAGAGAAGGATTCAAGAGGTAATTTCTCTCCCTCTTCTCCTTTAATTTCCTTTCAAGTTCAAGTTTATTTCTTGATCTCTCCCCACCTATCTTCATATGAATTGTATTGTAACTCTATTATTGTACATATACTATAATTTTATGATGCTAATGGGATATTATATCATCCAACCCCCTTTCCCTCTTCCTTTTTTTTAATAAAGAGAACGTTGTTCGTGAGGTGTTAGTTTTTCACCTTCAACAACGACATGCTTTCTTCTTCCATTTCTACCTTCAGATCTGGTCATGAAACCATTTTTATGGTTGAACCAAATCATTTTATACATATTATATCCTATTTAATGATTTTTAACTAACTTATGATCATATTTCTAAGTGATAAAATAAAAGAAGTTCATTATGATCGAAAAACCGCCAAATTAACCCAAATAATCATCATTTAATTATTATCTAATGATTCAACCATGTGGATATAATTTGATTCATTATAAGATCATCCAAACTCATTTAATATCATTAATAACATTTATTATCAGTTGTGAATGTTTACCCACGTTCTACCCAAATTTCAATTTAAGAATACAAGTGAACCACTCAAGGAAACCATAAAAACAAACATTCCCAAATAATGTTTTTAAACGCTATAACTCATCCAAAGGAACATAAATTAACTTAATGAAACCATAATGAACCATATTAATTTAAAACAGGTTCTTTATTTCTAATTAATGAATATAATTTCATTATACAGGACATTAAAGAGAAGGAAGCATTCGGGTACAAGGTAAGGGGAAATCTCGAACACAATTTTCTTCCTTCGGGTTCTCCCACTTCCACTCCATTTTGGATATGGTTACTCCTTAAAGATCATTTGTTCATCATTGTCTTTAATTTTCTAGGATATAAATATTTGTCACTGGTTTTTATTTCAAACAAAATTTTTTCCAAAAGAACTCCTCTTTTAATAACACCCATTTTACTTCTCACTCAAAGTGGACGGTTCTTGTAACATGTATGTCATTCCCTATTTCTTTTGGGAACCCAATGTTTATAAATGTGTTCATATGAGATAAAAACCATTCCATTCCATGGGTTAGTTATTTACATTTTTTATATGTGTTCTATGCGGCAAGCATAATGATGATAATGTTATGATGTGACGAGTGCGCCCAGAATTATATAGCACAATATGAATGTTTCAATATGACGGGTGCTCTCAGAATTATATAGCGCTCCAATGCATTGGGTAAAGTGATTAATCTTAGGATTAAATGTGAAATGATGTGTGAACAAGATTGTATCTTGGTTCACAAGTATTTGTGGTAGTTAACAACTAAGACGTGATGTTTCATTTTTATGCATTGCCACATTTCAAGTCTTATATTTATGATTCCTCTCATGTTCATGATATTTTTCCCATGTTATGATTATGATCACCCCATGCTATGTTCTTATTATTTATCCTCTTACTGGGCTTTTATCCCACCCCTTTTGTTCTATATCCTCAGGTGGCCGCATGTATTAAGGAGAGGACAAGTTCCAATAAGAAGCTAGAGAAGAAAAAAAATTAAATAAATGTTTATGCTTGTTGTTGTAATTGTTATGGATGGTCCTAGTTTTCCCAACACACTAAACCTTTGGATCCTCTATGTGTAATACTTTTATGTTGTTTATATTTAAAATTATATAACATTAATTTAAGAAAGGCCAGCTTTCTATAGTTGGTATCAGAGGCAAGGTTTAGTTAATTTGGTAATTAGGATTAGTGAACCCTAGAGAAAACCTCTAGTATGAGATTAAGTACAAATATGCACACAAGAGTATTTACATAGGGATCCCATATTTTATGCTTTTAGTATAAATTGTTCAAATGAATAATTTATGTATTCTTGACTTGTTTACTTATGTTTTGTTCTAACCTTCTCTATTTTATAAAATGGTGGGAAACAGGAGAAATCAGGCCAATAACTCTTGCGAGGTCCAATGAAACAATTTCCTGAACAACATCCCCAATGATTTGGGAGGTGGAGTTCAAAACTTCATGGTGATGCTTACCCAATTATCTCAGGTTATGAAAATAACCATAATAATGGGGAACTTCCTCCTTCACCAAAGAGGGAGCAACTGGCTATCGAATTTTTTATGCGGCAACGACCGCCGACGTTTAGTGGATCTTCTGTTCTACTAGTTTTGGAATAGTGGGTCAACTCCATGGAGAAGATCTTTTTCTTTCTACACTATTCTTATATAGAGAAGGTGACCCTAGTCATTTATCTTCTAGATGGAGAATCTGATCAATAGTGGGATTTGATTAACAACACTAAGCCAAGGGAGGAAATTGAAGAGATGGAATGGGAAGACTTTAAGATAATGTTTCTTAATAAGTACTTCCCATGAAATCTTCGCATGAAGATGGAGAGATAATTTACAAAGCTCAAGAAAAAAGAAGGAGAATCTGTCAAAACCTATGAGGAAAATTTCACAAGGCTCGCATGGTACACTTTGGGTTTTGTTATCAATAATTATAGAAAAATTTATAGATTCTTTAGTGGATTAAAACAACACCTTCTAAAGGAACTTGAAATTAGAGACTTTGGGAGTTATGAAGAAGTTTTTTGGTGTGCTCTCAAAGTGGAGATGGAGTTTGGATAATGGTCCCATGGCTATAGTGATAATAAAAAAAAGTTGGAGTTTCAATCTGGTAGATCTAATGAAAAAGGAGGGAAGAAAAATCAACGACCCACATGCCAAAAATGTGGGAAGTTGCACCATGGGAACTGCCTCAAAGGGATAGGGAAATGCTTCAAGTGTGTGAAAGGACACCATGCTCAAGAGTGTCGAAAAGACATGAAAAGGAAGGAGAATGTAGCCAATGAAAGGAGAGAACCACTCATTGTTCAATGCTACAACTGTAAGGAGCTAGGGAACTATGAAAACCAGTGCACTAAACCTCGAGCTCTCAAGGGTAATCAGCGTCAGCAGCCACCAAAGCCAAAGTAACAAGGGAAGGCTTATGCCATCACTACTACAGAGCTGGAGCATGATAATGAAGTCATACAAGGTAAACTTAAAATTAACTCAAGAAATGAAAAAGACTTATTTGATTCTAGTTCTATGCATTCCTTTATATCTTACAAGTTTTCTAGAACTATAGAATTGAAGCCCCAAAACCTTGAAGTAGAGATATCTATAAAATCACCGAGCGGTGCAATCATTTCAAACTAAGTGTTTGACTCTTCTCTTGTTGGCGTATGTGGGAAGATTCTTCCGGAAAATCTCGTAATACTTCCCTTTGTGGAATTCGGCCCTATAATGTGAATAGATTGGCTCTTGTTATATAGAGAACATATCAACTATCGGGAAAAGGAAATATCTTTTCATATTCTGAACCATCCCGTGCTCCTCTAAAAATGCAAAGAAGATCATGAATCTCCTTTCAAAAAACATTCAATGGTGTGGGTGTTGGTTCCCTATGAAGAATCATACCTCTCCGAAATGGTTGAGTCGAAGGAAAGTGCCAATATTGAGGAAACTCCCATCTTGAGGGAATACGGCAATGTATTTCCCCAAGAGTTACCTAGAATTCTCCCGGATCGTGAGGTAGAGTTCTCAATTGAACTCATGCCCGGAGCTACTCCAATCTTAAAGTGTCCCTATAGGATGGATCTTATCGAACCGGAGGAGTTAAAGAACTAGATGCAAGAGCATCTAGACAAAGGGTTCATACACCCTAGTGCATCACCTTGGGGTGCACCGGTGCTCTTTGTGAAGAAGAAGGATGGAACAATGCAGCTGTGTATCGATTATCGGGAACTCAACAAGATCACCATAAAGAACAAGTATCCTCTTCCAAGGATTGATGACATGTTCGATTAGTTAAGAGGAGCTCAATACTTCTCAAAGGTGGATCATAGTTCTGGATATCATCAGGTAAAGGTAAAGAATGAAGAAATTCAGAAGGCTGCCTTCCGTACAAGGTATGGGCCCTATCAGTTTTTGGTGATGCACTTCAGACTTACTAATTCCCCTGCAATCTTCATGGATTTGATGAATAGAGTCTTTAGACATTACCTCGAAAAATTTGTGGAAGTGTTTATCGATGATATTCTCATCTACTCCAAGAGCAAGGAGGAACATGAAGAATAACTAAGACTTGTGTTGGAGACATTAAGAAAGGAGAAGTTGTACGCCAAGTGTGACTTTTGGATGAAGCAATTCACGTTATTGGGGAATGTGATCACAAGTGGGGGAATTTATGTAGTTCCTTCAAATATAAAGGTGAGTGAGGAATGGACGAGGCCCTCTAGTGTCATAGAAATCCATAGTTTTCATGGATTAGCTTGGTACTACCAACATTTTGTGAGAAACTTCTCACAATTGTCAAGCCCGCTAACTAAGTTAACAAGGAAAGGGGTAAAGTATGTCTGTACGGAAGAATGTGAGGGAAGCTTCAAGGAGCTAAAGAGAAGGCTGATCACTGCACCTGTACTCACACTAATGAAAAGTAGAGATAGTTTTGTGATATATAGTGATGCTTCAAAGAAATTCTTGGGTTGTGTACTCATGAAAAAATGATAATGTGATATCCTACACCTCACGACAGTTGAATATCCATGAGTAGAACTACCTGACACATGATCTAGGGCTGACTGCCATGATTTTTCCTTGAAAATATAGCGGCACTACCTTTATGGAGAGAAGTGTGACATATACACCAAACACAAGAGCTTAAAGTATATATTCACACAAACAGAGCTCAACATGCGTCAAAGGAGATGGTTAGAGCTAATCAAGGAATATGATTTCTCTATTCACTACCATCCTGGAAAGGTGAACAAGGTAGATGATGATCTAAGAAGAAAAGAACCTGCGACTCTATCCATGTTGTGGATTGAGAAAGACCCTATCTTCTTAGATATGAAAAGGATTGATTTTGGAAATCATGTGGTTAGGGGATACATCCTACCTTTCCCAAATGATTATGCAACCCTCCATCTAGGGGAGGATTAAGGAAGCACAAAGGGATGATGTGGAGATACAAAAGAGGGTGAGTGCAGTAAAGGAAGTGAAGCTGCCAGAGTTCAATATCGATGGTGATGGTGTGTTTCAGTTTGGAATGTAGCTTTGTGTGCCTTCATCACATGGGATAAAGAAGGAGATATTGGAAAATGCACATAGCTCAACATTATCTATCCATCCTGGGAGTACCAAGATGTACTGTGATCTATGAGAACACTTCTGGCGGGATAACATGAAGAAGAAGATTGCGGAATATATATCAAGTTGCCTGGTATGTTAGCAAGTTAAAGCTAAGCAACAAAAGTCCAAGGTTATGATGCAGCCATTTCCTATACCCATGTGGAAATGGGAAAATGTTACTATGGACTTTGTCATGGGTCTCCTGAATAAGTTAAAGGGAAATAATGTGATATGGTTTGTGGTTGATCGACTCACCAAGACTTCCCATTTTATTGCTATTTAGTAAGATCTCTCACTTGAACAACTTGAAAAGATATATGTGAAGGAAGTGGTGACACTGCATGGTGTTTCACTCTCAATTGTCTCTGACTATGATCCAACGTTCACATCTATGTTCTAGAGGAGCCTTCAACATGATTTGAGTACTGAATTAAATTTCATCATGGCCTATCACCCTCAAACTGATGGCCAGTCTGAAAGGACTATTCAGACGCTTGAAGATATGATAAGAGAATACTCTCTTGAATTCAAAGGTGGTTGGGATCAGCATCTCCCATCGGTTGAGTTCTCATACAACAATAGATTCCACTTGAGTATTCAGATGGATCCATATGAAGCTCTGTATGGAAAGCGATGTAGAACTCCAACCTGTTGTGATGAAGTTGGAGAAAGAAAGATACTTGGACCCGATCTTGTTCAAGAGATGACAGAGAAGGTTCAAGTCATCCAGAAACACATCAAAGCTACTCAAAGTCGGAAAAAGAGCTACGCTGACAACTTTCAAAGAGATTTGGAGTTCGAAGTTGGAGATAAAGTCTTCCTTCGAATATCTCCATGGAAGAGAGTCATGTGATTCAGGAAAAAAGGGAATCTAATCCCAAGGTATATTGTCCCCTTTGAGATCCTTGACCGTATAGGAGATGTGGCCTATCATCTTGCACTTACACCAAATATGGATTAGGTTCATGATGTGTTTCATGTATCACTACTTAGAAGTACATACCTGACCTCTCACATGTACTAATCTCAAAGGTGGTGCAGCTGGAAGATGATCTCTCCTATGAGGAGTAGCTAGTAAAGATTCTGGATTGAAAAGATAAGGTTCTACGAAACAAGACAACCCATCTTGTCAAAGTGTTTTGGAGGAACCATAAGTTTGAGGAACCAAATTGGGAACCATAAGAGGCAATGAAGGAGAAGTACCCTCACCTTTTTGTGTAAAGTGAAATTTCGGGGGTAAAATATTTTTAAGGGGGGAAGAATGTAACGACCCAAATTTTTTCAATGGAAATTCCCTTTTTATATTTATGTCATAAAATAACATGAAAACAGAACATAATGAACTGCTAAGTGATAAGTGACCTTTAAACATAATTTTGTCACTTTTGTGTTTGGAATTTTAAAAATCTGACAAACACTGTTTTGCTCAAGATGATTTTTGGAGTCTAATGAAAAAATAATAATTTTCGGTGAGTAGTAACGCACCTTTAGGAATAGTAACATACCCTTATGAATAGTAATATGACCCTTATGAATAGTATATCATCCAACATAAGAGTAACCTTACCCATGAATAATTAAATAAAATTTATACATCTTAGAAAGTGACAATTTGACCTTAGTAAACGTTTTGGTATTTTGTAAGTCATAAATAATTAATTATAATTAATTAATTAATTTAAAAGAAAATTTATTTCCCTAAAATTTATTCATAAATTAATGAATCAAAATATTATAGTTTTTAGATAATTTAATAACACCCTACGTAATTTTTTAAAGCACTATAAAATCAGTTTTAATTTTAAAAACTTCTTTTTTAAGTAAATTATGATTTTAATCAAATATTAAATTAATCATATTTAAAAAATTATTTTTTAAAAATGGACTTCATTTTTGGATTATACGCATCAAAAAATGGTTGGGGTAAATTTTTGGGATTTTACTGAGATACTTGAAGTTTTTATGGATAGTATAATCTGATAATTTATAATAAATGCTAAATAGTGGATTAATTGAGTCATTGATGATGCTATGATGATCTAATCTCACTTGGTTTGGGAACACATGATACAATTAATATTAATGGTCATCCAAGACTCATTATTCCTTGTCTTAGGGGAAATTAATTAACTAATGAATTTTATATTAAGGAAACCCCTCTCCCCTCCACTATAAAAGCCACCCTTCACACCCTCATTTCCTCACACCTTTAAAGCTCCAAGAATTATCTAAACTCTACCCAAAAACCATCCCTAGACCCTCCCCCACGTCCGAGATATTCTGGTCTCATCAAAAGACCAATATTAGGCCCTTAAGGAGGTTCTCAAGAGAAGGATTCAAGAGGTAATTTCTCTCCCTCTTCTCCTTTAATTTCATTTCAAGTTCAAGTTCATTTCTTGATCTCTCCCCACCTATCTTCATCTGAATTGTATTGTAACTCCAGTATTATAAATCTAATGGAATTCTATGATTATAATGGGATATTATATCATCCAACCCCCTTTCCCTCTTCCTTTTTTTATTAAAGAGAATGTTGTTCGTGAGGTGTTAATTTTTCACCTTCAAGAATGACATGCTTTCTTCTTCCATTTCTACCCTCATATCTGGTCATGAAACCATTTTTATGGTTGAACCAGAACATGTTATATGTATTAACTCCTATTTAAATATCTTTAACTAACTTATGATCATATTTCTAAGTGATAAAATAAAACAAGTTCATTATGATTGAAAAACCATCGAAATTAACCAAAATAATCATCATTTAATTCTTATCTAATGATTCATCCATGTGGTTCTAATTTGATTCATTATAAGATCATAAAAAAAATTAATATCATTAATAACATGTAATATCAGTTATTTATGTTTACCCATGTTCTACCCAAACTTCAATTTAAGAATACAAGTGAACTACTCAAGGAAACCATAAAATCAAACATTCCCAAATAATGGTTTTAAACACTATAACTCATCCAAAGGAAAATAAATTCACTTAATGAAACCATAATAAACCATATTAATGCACACAAGGTTCTTTATTTCTGATTAATTAATATAATGTCATTATATAGGTCATTAAAGATAAGGAATCATTCGGGTACAAGGTAAGGGGAAATCTCGAACCCAATTTTCTTCCTTCAGGTTCTCCCTCTTTCACTCCATTTTTGATATGGTTACTCCTTAAAGATCATTTTTTTCATCATTTTATTTACTTTTCTGGGATATAAATTTTTGTCACTGGTTTTTATGTCAAACAAAATGTTTTCCAAAAGAACTCCTCTTTTAAGAACGCCCCTTTTACTTCTCACTCAAAGTGGACGGTTCTTGTAACATGTATGTCATTCCCTCTTTCTTTTGGGTACCCAAAGTTTATAAATCTGTTCATATGATATGAAACCCATTCCATTCCATGGGTAAGTTATGTACATTTTTTATATGTGTTCTATGTGGAAATCATAATGATGATAATGTTATGATGTGACGGGTGCGCCCGGAATTATATAGCGCAATAGGAATGTTTCAATGTGACGGGTGCGCCCGGAATTATACAGCGCTCCAATGAATTGGGTAAAGTGATGAATCTCATGAGTAAATTTGAAATGATGTGTGAACAAGATGCTATCTTGGTTCAAAAGTATTTTTGGTCGTTAACCACTAAGACATGATGTTTCATTTTTATGCATTTCTACTTTTCATGTCTTATATTTATGATTCCTCTCATGTTCATGATATTTTTTCCATTTTATGATTATGCTCACCACATGTTATGTTGTTCTTATCTATCCTCTTACTAGGATTCTAGATCACCCCTTTTGATGTATATCCTCAGTTGGCTACATGTATTAAGGAGAGGAAAAGTGCCAATAAGAAGCTAGAGAAGAAGAAATTAAATAAATGTTTATGCTTGATGTTGTAATTTTTATGGATGGTCCTAGTTTTCCCAAGACACTAAACCTTTTGATCCTCTATGTGTAATACTATTATGTTTTTTATCTTTAAAATGATGTAATAGTAATGTAAGAAAAGGTCGGTCTCTATAAGAACCGGGTGTGAATGCTTAATTTTTTTGCTTGGCTGTTTTTCTGACTTTGGCTTTTGGAAATGGTTGTTTTTATTTCTTTGGCTTGTGTCTATGCCTGCTTGTCTATTTTTCAAATGGTTGTGGTTGTTGTGCTTTTTATGAATGAATTGTAACGAGGGTGTTTGTGTATGGGATGGTTTTTGAACCCCTAGGATGGGATGAGTGCGTGTTTACCTATATGTATAATTTAGTTCTTATGTTTCTTATTTGCGCCCAACCCAAGTTGAGCACTTTGTGCCCAACACCCCAATTTCATGGTGGAGGGTGTTTTTCCCAACACTCCTATGAGTGGCTGGTTATTATCTCCTTTTCTACTCCCTTTCCCAAGTATCCCAAGACTCTTCAGGAAGGCTGTGATGGCATGAGGTCCATTATAGCCCAAGATTCTTTGGGCAGGGTATGTTGTGGTGGTTGGCCCAAGTGTGTGAAGGAATGTCATTTCCCAAGTCTCTTTGGGATGAGGCCTAGGTGTCTTCGGGCATGGAGGTAGTTGCTCTGGCCCAGGTTTTTTCAGGAGTGGTTACATGTGGTTGTGGTGGCCCAGGTGATTGCAGGCGTAGATGTGGTTGTGGTAGCCCATGTGTTTGCGGGTTTATTTGTGGTTATGGAGGCCCACAAGGTTGTTGTTGGGGCGGAAGTGAGACTACGGTGAGAATGGCTTGGGAGGTCTAATGCGTAGTATGTCTTCAATAACCAGTGGGAAAGTGGTGAGGGGTACCCAAACATTGATGTGTTATTACTATTACTTTCCTTTACATGTGTCATTTGGAGAATGTGCCTTGGTATGGTTTGGGAAGACAGTTTCCTTGATAGGTTCTTTAGTTAAGTCCTTTTTCACAGGGCATTAGAATGCCTCCCCACTTGTGCACGATGGCTTTTGGTTTTCCCTACTAAGTATACCGGTATACTCACCCTACATGTATAAAACTGCTTTCAGGTTTCTAGGAGGACTTCGGGGACCGTGCGGGGCCATACTAGTTCGGACATTGGTACAATTGTTATTGTTGTTTTTCTTTTCTTTGGTACCTCCTTTTGGAGTTTTTCTTGTACTTTCAGCACTTATTATTGGAACATGTATATAGGAATGGTTTGTTTTGGCTTTACTTTTACTTTTTTTGGTGTTGTTTGGGATTTACTATCTTATCTCCTAATCCTACTAAATAAAAAGGGTAATGACTTCCATATTAAGTGTGATTCAATACCCTTGGTGCTATTCACCACTCCAGGGCCTATTGAAGGTAGGTCTCAGTGGTCATTATCTCTCCTTAAACATGAGGAAGGGTCTGGCAATCTGATGTATGTTCCCTCATCTTGGTAAAGTTGGGTCATGACAGAATGGTATCAAAGCTGATGGTTGATAGATATGATGTAGTCTAGGGTTAGGAATATTGAGGATTGCAAGGGATGGTAGGAAACAGTGTTATAAAATCTTGGAGTGTGAAATAGGCCAGAGAATATCGGCTAGGACACAGGATTTTAGGGCCCCCCTTGATTTGATGCAAGGAATCTAGGCCTATTGAATTACCAAGTGAGGCTACTCTAGTTTTTGGGTAGAGACCCTAGGAAAGGTACATGCATCATAATGACCTCTATTCCTGTGTGTCTTGGGTATTTAGGGATTTAAAATAAGTAAAAAGTCTAAGAAAAATTTAAAATCAATCGTCTACACTACTCAGGCTTAGGAATTCCTTGTTTACTTTGTAGCTATGGCTCTTGGACAGCAACCATGGATAGTGCCGAAGATCAAGGAACAAGAGGCGGATTTGGATAATCAGCAGAGGGATGATCGGGAGGAGGAGGATGACAAGTGGTAGAATATACTTTGTGCCTTTCAATAGCAAACCCTCGAGAAGTATGAGGGAAGTGTCTTGGACATGGAGACAGAGAGCAGGATTGAAGTGCTGGTGATGGATTTCAGCTTGATCCAGGCTCTGATAGAGTACTGGGTTCCTCTAGATGTAATCCAGATTCGAGGAATGATGCATCAGTGGTGGACACTCTATCTTGGGGAGAACAGAGAGGTTGAAGTTTCATGGACTGACATCGAGAGGGACTTATGTGCTGAATTCCTCTCTTCCCTGATGTAGGTGGAGAAGAGGTAGGAGCGACTCTCCCTTCAGCATGGGAGCATGTCAGTGAGGGAGTTGGGGATCATGTTCAAAGATCTCCTTTGTTTTTCTCTGAACCTATTTCCGGATGAGGAGTTTGGGTTGAGACGTTTAGAGGGGGCACTCTAACCTTCTCTTCAGTATGTTGTTTCTCCCTTTACTCTATCGAGGTACATGGAGGTTCAGAAGAAGGATGAAGTGGTGGAGAGGATGCATAAGTTGGGAGGTGTACAGTGAGAGGGGATCCAATTGGGCTGGTTAAAGAGGAAGGCCTTCAGCAGCAGGCCTCCAGCATCATGGCTTTCCAAGTTTCAGCCAGTGGGGAGCAGGACCCAACAGTTCTAGCTTCGATCACCCGGTCCTCACCCCTTCTTTATTGACCTAGGACCATGATTCTTCATATGTTGTAGTCTTGGGATACTTCGTAATCAGTGACCATACCGAGTGTAGTATAGTGGGGGTGGGGTAGGTTCAGTGCTCACCTCAACAACAGCAGTTTCTAGTCAGGCACTTTCAGAAGCAGTAGCAGTAGGGACAGCAGGCTCCTGCTCCTCCAAGATCAGACATTATAGGAGGAGGACTACTTCAAGGTTCTCCTTAGGGACCTCAACTAGGGCATGGCCAGGGAGTCGGCCAACAGCCAAGGGGCAGAGGAGCTAGGCGTAGGCAGTTACACGCTGTAGAGGCAACAGTTCCAGTAGGTCCAGAATTTGTTTGAGGTACGATCGACTTGTTTAGAACTATTGCATGTGCTTTGTTTGATTCAGTAGCTTCACAATCCTTTATTGCACACAGTCTAGCCCATGCTTTGGGTCTAGATTCAGAGATGTTTCTTGTGCCCCGAGTTTTTTGTACGCTATTCATAGGTCATACCATCTTGTCTTGTGTTTTTTGGGGATGTATACTGATGTTGGGGAAACAACAGTCCAGTGGGGACCTTCTTTTTCTGAAAATGTAGTCTTATGATGTCATTCTAGTCATCAACTAGTTGTTATCTGTGAGTTCCATTATCAAATGATTCCGAAGAAGGGCCATGTTTTTAGATATGGGCAAACAATGTATGACTTTATTCGGTGGGTGGAGTTTCCAGGAAGGTAGCTAGTGAGTGGATCCCATTCATTCCTTGTTAGCTGAGCTGTTAGTGGAGTCAGTAGATACAGAGGTGGTGGAAGTCCCAGGGATTGTTAATGAGTTATTGGACGTCTTCCTAGGAGAGGTGGTGAATATACCCTCTTGACGTGATGTTGTGTTTGGGATAGACATGAAACCCGATGCTCATCCAATTTCGATGGCTCCCTATCGGATGGCGCCTTTTGAGTTGCGAGAGTTACGAATTCAGATTTATGAACTGATGGAGAAGGGTTTTTTCAACCAAGCGCATCACCATGGGATGCTTTGTTCTTGTTTTCAAAGAAGGCATACGGTGGTCCTAGGCTGTGTATAGACTACCGGAGGCTGATCAAGGTGACGGTAAAGAACCAATACCCCCTCCTGAGGATCTACGGCCTTTTTGATCAATTGAAGGGGGAAGGATGTTCTCCAAGATTGATATGTGGTCAGGATATCACTAGTTGATGTTAAACGATGGCAACATCTCTAAGACTGCCTTTAGGTGAATATATGGGAACTTTGAGTTCGTGGTCATGTCGTTCAGTATTACAAATGCGCCATCTATGTTCATGGGGATCATGAACTCCGTATTCTGAGAATATCAGGATCGGTTCATAGTCAATTTTATTAATGACATCCTGATCTACTCAAGATTAGAGGAGGATCACGTAGAGCGTCTGAGGATAGTTTTAGAGGTCCTCCGACAACACCAGCTCTATGGGAAGTTGTCCAAGTGCAAGTTCTGGACACGAGAAGTGCACTTCCTTGGAAACGTGGTATCTGAGTAAGGGATAGTAGTGGACCCATCGAAGGTCGAGGCGGTTGTTTCTTTGGAAGCACCCAAGAACGTGGAAGAGGTTCATTTTTTCCTGGGTCTAGCGGGTTACTATTAGAGATTAATGCCCAACTTCTCCTGAGTTGGAGCACCTATGACAGCCTTGACCAAGAAGGACCAGACTTTTGTATAGAGTGAACAGTTCCAAGCAACCTTCAATTATCTGAAGGGGAAGCTGGTTAGAGCCCTATTGATGAGGTTTCTAGAACAAGGGGTAATGTTTAAGGTCTTATGTGATTCTTCATGCCAAGTGTTGGGGTGTGTGCTGATACAATAGGATGGGGTGATCTCATATGGGTCTAAGCAGTTACGTCCTCATGATCATAACTATTCCACCCATGACTTAGAACATGCAGCGGTCATGTTCAAAATAAAAGTTTTGGCAACATTACCACATCGGAGAGCACTTCGTGGTCTTCACAGTTCACAAGACCTTGAGGTATATCTTCTCCCAGTGGGACCCGAACTTGCGGAAATGGAGGTGGATGGATTTTATTCAGGACTACGGCTTAGAAATTTCCTACACCTCAGGAAAGGTGAACTTTTTGGTTTCTTCCTTGAGCAGGAAGTCACATCAGTATGTGGTTCAAGAATCGGCAGATTCTTGGAAGGTGATGGAGGAGTTGGATGCCTACACTTGGATGCAAGGGTGGAGTATGGTAGAAGTTGTCTGTTATAGATAATAGTACAGTCCTCTCTTGTGGCATCCCGCCTTTTTATTAGCATAAACTTTCATTACATTACACAAAACTGAGGATCTTTAAGTTTTAGTGTCTTGGAAACCAGGAACATAAAACATGAAAACAACATAAAACATTCTCCTTAAACACTTGAAAGGCATCTCCATAAGTTCATACTAGGTTCATTACTGCATCTCATAACCTGGGGACATACATCAAAAGAAAGGGTGAGCAGAAGGCCCAGTAAGGGAAACAAGAGAAACATTTTACAAATGAACTTGAGATACTTCAATAAGGTCATTAAAAAAACATAGGCATGAGAAAGAAATCATGAGACATATCATAACAAAAATACCATTTTTCATAACTTGAAGATGTGTCTACAACATTTAATATTGGCAATAATTTCGTTTCCCCAAGGTCCATCCCCAAGGTGTCATTAAAAATTACCAAGGTTATTCACCAAGGAGTCGTTAAAAATAGTCATCTCTAGAGATTAAGTATTTACCCAATGCATTGGAGCGCTATCAGGGTGCACCCTTGAAATGTCTTTATTATCATGTGAGAAAAATATAGCACCATCAATCATTTCATAAACATCCCATATAGAAAAAAAGTAATGGGTTTCATTTCATAATCATAACATTTAAAAACTACTTTAAAGAAAAGATCTTTACGTCACTTTAAACCCACGGAAAGGGAGAGCGGGTCTCATGTCTGTAAATCCCAGAATTTAAAATAGAACAACTTGGTATATATTTGAATACCCTTATAGAAGAGATATATTTGAGTATTCACTTAATAAAATAAAATAACTTTAGAAAAAGAGAGAGACATTTTGAGACGGAAATTCTGCAGCATAACGGCTATGTTTCAGGGTTTTAGAAAACATTGAAAAGAGAGGGGAAATGGGTCAAACAATCACAAATGATCCATAAAACAGTAGAGGGAACAAATATGAAGAATATATGAGCATGGTAATGAAATTTTAATGAAATACCATTTGAAATGAAAAACATGGAAGGAAGATGAAAATTAGATTTCTCTTATGAAAATTCGGCAGCCTAACAGCGTCACTTAAACTTCAACAAATATGAATTGACAAGATAAAATAGGGTATCTAATCATATGAACATTAGAGTTAAGTATGATAGATATATATATCACACCCAAACATAATAAAAATGAACTTGAAATAATTGACATGAAAGTAGAACTTTGAAAAAAAGAAGGGTGAAAGAATCCCTTAAAAATTCGGCAGCCTAACGGCGCCACTTAAACATTCTTAAAACGAATTGATGAGAGAAAGAGGGGGTATCCCATAATATGAAAATAAAAGGGAATTAAATTGAATATAAAAGAACATCCTCCAACATAAGAACATGGAGAATAAAATAAATGACATAAAAGAGATTATTTGAAAGGAAAGAGAGGGGTCGGATCCCTTACCTTAAACGTAACTCTTAAAACTCAAAGGTTGGGACCTTGAGGGCTTGGGGGAACCTTGGGAGGACTCCTTGGGAGTAAATGAGACCATAACTTAGTTGATTATTATTTTGGAGTCTAAAGGATGAGAGGATGGCTTTTTATTTATAGGTAAAGTGAGGGGACAAGGCATTAATGGCCAAGGGACACCTCATTGGTGGTATTGGCAAAACCATGGGCTTTCCCATGGTATTTTCCCTTGGTATTGGCCACTTGGTACACCTAATACAATAATTCATCCCCTTTAGTCAACCATCCCTTAAAATCTCTCATGAAATCATCATGACACAGTTATGGTGTCATTTAACATACTGAAACCCTAAAACTGCATTTTTACTATTCACTGAAAATTCATCTTTCTTAGAAAAATACCAAAAAATTACCATAACATAATATCGATGCTCTGAGTTAAAAAATAAAGTCCATTTTACAATAATAATTTTCTAAATATTTTTAATTTAATTTTTAATTAAAAAACACTATTCACCCGAACAAACTGATACTTGATTAATAATTTATGAAACCATTATTTACCCATTTTATTGAATCACATTACTTAATCAAGGTGTCTAAATTATATTAAAACTTTCTTTAAGTGATATTACTAATCCATCTGGTCACATTACTAATCCTAAGCAAAAAATCACTATTTATAATTTACTATTCATCAAAAATTAAGTTGATCTTATTAGACTCTAAATTTTGTACTGAATATAATTGTAGAAGACCATTTTTTGAAAATCATTACACATCATTAATTATTTAAGGCTTTCATAAATATTTTAAAATATCCTTTTTTTCAAAATTTATCAATAAAATACATCCTAAAATTATCCAGACATTTTAAATTTCACCAAATTCACTAAAGGAGGAAATCTCAATTTATTCATTCCAAAGGATTACACAAAGAAGTTGCAGTCTCGTCACATAGCCCCTTATAACACCAGCATAAGACCTAAGTGTAAGGTGTGTTATGGTGAGAGAATCTGAGGGAGGCTCAGATAACATTTCCCTAGTAGTAATCTCTACTAACTTGAACTTCTCCCACAGTTGTTTCCATTCAAGCTTGACACGCTGGAGTTCAGCTTGGGCTTGGTCAAAGCGAAGCCCAAAGATACCACCTCCTTCCCAAGCTCTGATAAGTGTGCTTCATAAGGTTTGAGTCTACCGGATGAAGCCATCGACTCCTCTTTCTGCATTAACCATTAAAATCTCTATTAAATCGTTAAGAATAAGTTAATATACTAATCAAAAAGTTTGGGTCATTACATTCTTCCCCCCTTAAGAAATTTCATCCCCGAAATTTTATACTTGAGGCCTAGTCGAAAAGGTGAGGGTACTTTTTCTTCATTATTTCCTCAGGCTCCCAAGTCGCTTCTTCATATTTATGATTCCTCCACAACACTTTCACAAGGTGGGTAGTCTTATTTCGTAGAACCTTGTCTCTACGGCCTAAGATCTCCACTGGCTTCTCCTCATAAGAGAGGTCATGTTCCAGTTGTACCACCTCTGGGTTCAGTACATGTGAAGGGTCGGGTATGTACTTCCTCAAGAGAGATACATGGAAGACATCGTGAACATGAGCTAGGTTCGGTGGAAGTGCTAGACGATAGGCCACTGCTCCTATGCAATCAAGGATTTCATAAGGGCCAATGTACCTAGGGCTGAGCTTCCCTTTCTTCCCAAACCGCATGACTCTCTTCCATGGAGAAATTCAAAGGAAGACTTTTTCACCAACACCAAACTCCAAGTCCCTTCGACGGTTGTCAACATAGCTCTTCTGCCGAGACTGAGCAGCCTTTATGTGTTGTTTGATGGAATGAACATGTTCTATCATCTCTTGCACAAGATCAGGCCCAAGAAGCTTTCTATCACCAGTTTCATCCCAACATGTACGAGTTCTGCATCTCTTTCCATACAGAACATCATAGGGTGCCATCTGAATACTCGAATGAAAGCTATTGTTATAGGAGAACTCAACTAATGGGAGGTGTTGATCCCATCCTCCTTTAAATCCCATTGAGCATAATCTCAGCATGTCTTCAAGTGTCTGAATAGTCCTTTCAGATTGGCCATCAGTTTGAGGATGATAGGTCGTACTAAAATTCAATTCAGTATTCAGAGCATGTTGAAGACTTATCCAGAATTTTGATGTGAATCTTGGATCACGATCAGACACGATGGATAGTGGTACCCCATGTAGCCTTACCACTTCCTTTATGTATATCTTGGCAAGTTGATCTAGAGAGAAATCTTCCCAAATAGAGATAAAATGGGCGGTCTTGGTGAGACGGTCCACAATAATCCATATCGCATTGTTTCCTTTGGATGTTTTCGGTAGACCGGTTAAAAAGTCCATAGTGATATTATCCCACTTCCATGCTGGTATGGGTAGCTATTGTAATACCCCCTTAGGAAGTTTTCGTTCTTCCTTTACTTGTTGACACACCAGGCACCTTGTAGTGTAATCAGCAATCTCCCTCTTCATGTTATCCCACCAATAATGATCACGAAGGTCTCTATACATTTTAGTGCTTCCCGGATGTATAGGGAAAGTAGATCTATGAGCTTCATCCATGAGTTCTTTATTTATCTCCGGAATAGATGGAACACATAGTCTTATACCAAATTTCAATACACCTTCTTGATCAATATTGAAATCAGGGAACTTCCCATCCTTTACAGCCTCAAACTTCTCATATAGAAAAGGATCTTCTTTTTTATCCTTCTTGATCTTCTCTAGTAATGAAGGTTGAGAAATCATTTGGGATAAGGTTGATGATATCCCTTCTCTTACAATTCCCATGTCCAGTTTTACTAGATCTTTAATCAAGGGATCTCTTAAGATCCTCATTGTTGCTAGAACAACAGGATCTTTCCTGCTTAACGCATCTGCAACTTTGTTTTCTCTTCCAGGGTGATAATGAATTGAACAATCATAGTCTTTAATAAGCTCCAACCATCCCCTTTGTCTCATGTTCAATTCTTTCTGTGTGAAAATATACTTTAAACTTTGGTGTTCGGTGTATATATCACATTTCTCCCCATAAAGATAGTGTCTCCATGTCTTTAGAGCAAAAAAACTGCCACTAGCTCTAGATCATGCGTAGGATAATTCTGCTCATGAATCTTCAACTGTCAAGATGCATAAGCAATTACCTTGTCATCTTGCATGAGGACGCACCCAAGCCCTTTCAGAGATGCATCGCTAAAAATAATGAATCCTTCTCTGATAGAGGGTAGTGTTAACATAGGTGCAGTAACCAATCTCTTCTTCATCTCTTGGAAACTTTCCTCGCATCCCTTTGTCCATACGAACTTAACCCCTTTTCGAGTCAACTTGGTTAGTGGATTAGAAAGCCGTGAAAAGTTTTTCACAATCCTTCGATAATATCCTGCTAAACCAAGGAAACTACGAATCTCAGTTACTATTGTGGGTTGAGGCCATTCCTGCACAACCATTTTCTTTGCAGGGTCAACCGAGATTACTTCATTGGTTAAGATGTGCCCCAAGAAAGCCACTTGTTGCAACCAAAACTCACACTTCATGAACTTTCCAAAGACCCTCTCCTTCCGCAGAGTTTTCAAAATAACCCTCAGATGATCTTCATGCTCCTCACAAATTTTTGAATATATCAAAATATCATCAACAAAAACTACCACAAAGTTATCAAGGTTGTCCTTAAAGACTCTATTCATCAAATCCATGAAAATAGAAGGAGCATTAGTCAAGACCAAGGGCATAAAAGTAAACTCATAATGCCCATATCTTGATTGGAAGGTAGTCTTTGGAATATCTTCCTTTTTCACCCACAGTTGATGATAACCAGATCGAAGGTCAATCTTTGAGAAGAATTGAGCCCAACAAAGTTGGTCAAATAAATCATCAATTCTTGGAATAGGGTATCTGTTCTTCACTGTGATCCCATTCAGTTCTCTATAATCAATTCATAGCCGCATGGATTCATCCTTCTTCTTCACAAAGAGAACCGGTGCTCCCTGAGGAGACACACTCGGTCGGATAAACCCCTTCTCCAACAAGTCTTGGAGTTTTTTCTTTAACTCTTGTAGCTCCACATTTTCCATTCTATATGGGGTCTTTGATATCGGTTGAGACCCAGGTATGAGTTCAATGGAGAACTCTACCTCTCTTTCTGGGGGAGGTCCAGGTAACTCCTCAGGAAATACATCCATGTATTTCTGAACAATCGGAACATCTTCTATTTGTACACTCCCTTTACCTTCTTCATCATCACCGATTAACTTCATAAAGAAAGCTATAGCAGGTGCTTCTAGATAGGGATCAGTTCGGGATATCTCTCCTTGAAAGATAATTGTAGGTCGTTCATTCAAGACTACTGAGATTTCCTTACTTCTGCATTTGATCTTCGCATTATACTTTGAGAGCCAGTCCATCCCTAGTATAACGTCGAATTCCAACATGGGAATGACTACTAGATTTGTGATAAGATCGTTCTCACTAAATTAACACTAGATTCTCTAAACACTATTGATGCATGGATAATCCCACTTGGAGTCTTGACTGAAAACTCTACCTCAAGCAGTTCGAGGATTGATTCTATATTCTTTGCAAACTTGAAGGAAATAAAGGAATGCGTAGAACCAGAATCAAACAAAGTAGTTGCTAGTTTTGAGAGGACAACAAGAGTACCTGCTACCACGTCATTCGGAGCTTCAACATCAGTTGTTGTGATAGAAAAGGCACGACCTTGCTCCCCCGGCCTTTGATGAGGTTGATGGTGATTCCCCTCCACTGCCCTTAAATTTGGACAGTGATTAACAAAGTGTCCAAGCTATCCACACTTGAAGCAATGGACTTCGGGTAGGGCCAGAACCATCTTTCCTCTGTCTTCAGTGTTGGGGAGTTGATATTTCACCTAACTACGACAATTCCGAGTAACATGGCCTCCTCTTCCACACCTGTAGCACTTTCCACTTCCGATCAAGAAGTGCCCCGGATGATTCTTCCCACATTTATTGCATGTGGTAAGTTTCATTTGCTTTCCATCTCTTCCCTGATCAAAATTCTTCCCTAAACTGGGCTCCAACGACCTCTTCTTGTCATTTGATTTATGAGACCACTGTGTCTCACCAAACTCTAGCTTGACTTTCATTGCACTCCACACGATCTCCTCTTAGCTATCGTAGTCCCAGTTGGCTAGATTCTTCCGCAGATGAGGTCTCAGCCCACCAAAAAATCTATCAACCTTCCCAATTGGATCCATGAAAAAGATAGAGGTATATCGTGAAAGTCGGGTGAAGTTCATCTCATAGCTTCTGACAGATTTGTTCTCCTACTACTTCAGCTCGAGAAACTCTTTCTCCATTCTCGTTCTTATGGAAAGAGGGAAATACTTGTTAAAGAATATTCCCCAGAACTCTTCCCACTACATAGCTTCCATCTCGTCTCTAGGCTTCGTGTTTTTGACCAGTGACCACCACTGATCAGCTTCTCCCTCTAGGTGGTAAACAGCAAGGGTGACTTTTTCTTGTTCTGAACAAAGGAGTACAGAAATGATCTTTTCAATGGAGCTTATCCATTGTTCCGCAACCAAAGGGTCAGTAGATAAAATGAATGTTGGTGGTTGTTGATGCTTGAAGGACTCAACAGAGTGTTCTTCCCTTCTTGGTGAGGTCGGACTCTCAGCTTGATTCAAGTTATTACTCATAACTTGAGTCATTTGGTTCATCATTCGCATGAATGTTTCCATTCCTTCTTTCATCGGAGGGCCGTCAGCACATGGTGCATTGCAGTCACCATCTGCACGGCTCCTCCTATTTCCCACCATTTTCTAAAAGGATAAAACCTTAGTGAGAAACTTATTTTATTTATGAATCTTTTAACTAAGACTTCATGCTTAGACAATTACATTTCTCTATAATTCCTTCATAATGATTCATAAAAACCTTGTAATTAACCAAAAATATCCCCCAGGAGTGTCGTAACCAAGAGTGCAGTAAGGCCCGTTATCGTGCACCAGTTCCCATTCGAGTCTAGCTCAAAGCGGTGTTTTCTGGTTTTACCCCTATGTACATCTGTGTCAGAGCCACCTCTTCTTGCACGTATCCAGACAGGGATGTATTTTTTTGATAAACCACTTACTCAATACCTACCAAAATACCAGGAAGTTTTCCTATATTTAAAATTTTCTATAGGGTTCTTCCTAAAGTTTTTATATCCTAATTTCCACAAATAACTAAACCATCCTTTGATACCAACTATGGCATCCCGCCTTTTTGTTAACATAAACTTTCATTACATTACACAAAACTGGGGATCTTTAAGGTTTAGTGTCTTGGAAACCAGGAACATAAAACATTGAAACAACATAAAAAATTCTCCTTAAACACTTGAAAGGATTCTCCATAAGTTTATCCTAGGTTCATTACTGCATCTCATAACCTGGGGACATACATCAAAAGAAAGGGTGAGCAGAAGTCCCAGTAAGGGAAACAAGAGAAACATTTTACAAGTGAACTTGAGATACTTCAATAAGGTCATTAAAAGAACTTTATGTCATGAGAAAGAAATCATGAGGCATATCATAATAAAAATAACATTTTTCATAACATGAAGATGTGTCTACAACATTTAATATTGAAAATCATTTCGTTTCACCAAGGTCCATCCCCAAGGTGTCATTAAAAATTACCAAGGTTATTCACCAAGGAGTCGTTAAAAATAGTCATCTCTAGAGATTAAGTCTTTACCCAATGCATTGGAGTGATATTAGGGCGCACCCTTGACATATCTTTATTATCATGTGATACACATATATCATCATCAATAATTTCATAAACAACCCATATAACAAAAAAGGAATGGGTTTCATTTCCTAATCATAACGTTTAAAAACTGCTTTAAAGACAAGATCTTTACGTCACTTTATACACATAGAAAGGGAGAGCGGGTCTCATGTATGTAAATCCCAGAATTTAAAATAGAAAAACTTGGTATATATGTGAATACCCTTATATAAGATACATCTTTTAGTATTCACTTAATAAAATAAAATAACTTTATAAAATGAGAGATACATTTTGAGACGGAAATTCTGCAGCATAACAGCTATGTTTTGGGGTTTTAGAAAACATTGAAAAGAGAAGGGACATGGGTCAAACAATCACAAATGACCCATAAAACAATAGAGGGGCCAAATATGAAGAATATATGATCATGTTAATGAAATTTTAAGGAAATACCATTTGAAATGAAAAACATGGAAGAAAGACAAAAATTAGATTTCTCTTATGAAAAATTGGCATCCTAACGGCGTCACTTAAACTTCAACAAAAATGAATTGACATGATCAAATAGGGTCTCTCATCAGATGACCATAAGTGTTCTGTATGATATATATAGATATCATACCCCAACATAATAAAAAGGAACTTGAAATACTTGACATGAAAGTAGAACTTTGAAAAAAAGAAGGGTAAAAGAATCCCTTAAAAATTCGGCAGCCTAACGGCGCCACTTAAACATTCTTAAAACGAATTGATGAGAGAAAGAGGGGGTATACCATCATATGAACATAAAATGGAATTAATATGAATATAAAATAACATCCTCCAACATAAGAACATGGAGCATAAAAGAAATGACATAAAAGAGATTACTTGAAAGGAAAGAGAGAGGTCGGATCCCTTACCTTAAACGTAACTCTTAAAACTCAAAGGTTGGGACCTTGAGGGCTCGGGGCACCTTGGGAGGACTCATTGGGAGGTAAGGAGACCATAAATTCGCTGAGGATGATTTTGGAGTCGAAAGGATGAGATTATGGCTTGTTATTTATAGGGAAAGTGAGGGGACAAGGCATTAATGGCCAAGGGACACCTCATTGGTGGTATTGGAAAAACCATGGGCTTGCCCATGTTATTTTCCCATGGTATTGGCCACTTGGAAACCTCATAAAATAATTCATCCCATTTAGTCGACCATCCCTGAAAATATCTCATGACATCATCATGACACAGTTATGGTATCATTTAACATACCAAAACCCTAAAACTGCATTTTTACTCTTCACTGAAAATTCATCTCTCAGAAAAATCCCAAAAAATTACCATAACATAATATCAATGCTCTGAGTTCAAAAATAAATTCCATTTTATAAAAATAATTTTCTAAATATTTTTAATTTGATTTTTAATTAAAAAACACTGTTCACCCGAAAAAACTAATACTTGATTAATAATTTATGAAACCATTATTTACCCATTTTATTGAATCACACTACTTAATCAAGGTGTCTAAATTATATTAAAACTTTCTTTAAGTGAGATTACTAATCCATTTTGTAAAATCTCCCATGGTCTATTATTTCTTTATATTACTTCTTTCAAAGCTCCCATGGTCTATTATTTCTTTTTTTTATTTTACATCATCTCCCCCCTACTTGGTGTTGCACTTGGAGCACCTTGTACGATATTAAGTGTGGAGAAGAGTCTCTCAACTACACTACCCTTTTTTCCATTGACTAATCTCATAGAAATCATTAATTAGATGATATATTATAAAATGTGAAAAATATTTGATTAGTTATAATTATAAAAAATAAACACATTGATGAGAATTTTGAAGGTTGTATACATATTATTTAATTTTTAAATTTATTTTAAAATTATTGTTGATATAGTTTTTATTCCTGATATTAATTCTGGGTAATTTGAATTTATAAGACTAATTATTTTTATTCATTTCATGACCTAATTGACCTAATTTTTATCCTCATTCCTGAGAGGTATTCTAACCCATTTTTCATATTCTTTATTATACCTTCTTTCAAGAGATATTTTCAGTATATGTATAACTATAAGAACTTTCATGTATTTAATATCAAAACATTAAGACTTTGAATAATATTAAAATTATTGAGGCATTTGATTGATATTTTCATCCCCTTTTGACTTTGTGTAATATCCTGGCCTTTCTTGATGCTTCTTGTACTCATTTTCAGGTATTATTTTACCTTTATATGATCATACCATGTTTGGGTTTTTCATTGGGTTTTTTTAGTGAATTTGGGTGATTTTTGAACCATAAGGGGATATGCATGATTGGTGCATGGTTAGGGAAAACTGTTCATTTTACCCCATGAAAACATGTTCCCCTTTTTGATCTATATGAGGTGGTTAATGGTTTGACCAAACTATGTGGCCACCATCCCCAAACCATGAACTCTCAAATAGAGAATATATTTATGGATAGTTATGGTTGGAAAACCATTCCCCTATCTAAGAATAACAATGGATCCTAGAAAGAAGGGGAACATGTTTAAGGCACATAGTTTAAAAAATCATTCACCTGCCTGTAAAAATATGTACGCGGTATTTGAAACCCCATAAATTATATTGAAAAATTCATGATCCTGGAATTGATATCCCTAATCACCTTATTTTGATATAATATGATTTTAATCACTTTTTAAGAATCCTGAGAGGATTCAAATGATCATCAAACCTCTTTTGGTTTGAATCGAGGATATGGTGGAAGGATCGATCTCTCTTCCAGTATGTGATCTCTTCTCATTTAGATTTCTCTATCTCCCATATTTCTCCCCCCTTTTATAGGGGTGATTTTACCTTAGTTGTTGATGGTTTAGATATAGGATTTGAAAAAACTTATTTTGTTGGTTCTTGGTCCATGTTTTGGATCCTAGATCTCTTTTTCTATTGCAAATTTAACCATTCTACACTGAATTGGGGGATACAGTTTAGAAAGTATTCATCAACGATCTTGAAGTAGGTAGACTAATTTCTAATTCCCATGGTATTTTCTTTGATCAAGTGTATGTAATTATGTTGTTGTGTTTCCATGATGTGAAACTTCATTTAAATTAAAAAGGTGAATTTAATTCCATGAAATTGGGAAACCCTTTATAGATCTTAATGGACCTATTGAAAATTATGAAGCCATGAATGATGGTACCTTATGGGGTGTTTCAATTACACTTCAATGATAATTTACGAATTGTAAAAGGGGAATAATTGGTTAATGGAATTGAACTAAATCCTCATTACATGGTTTATAATGATATTTAAAGGGTTTATTGTCTTAAATTTGATGAGCTAATGAGTTGTGAAAAAAATGATTGTAAATGGGTTAATGGGGAATTTTTCATGTTATTCCATGTGATTAAGGTACAGAAACATGATTTTGATTGATAAATTAAATGGTGCACCATGATGTGAATAATAGATAAGAATTTTAATGACATCGAACCTTAATATGTATGTGATATATGTGATAATTATGAATGACTAAACAATGTGGTGTGAGTTAGGTAATGATGCTCTAATACCCATGGGGTGTTGGACTAATGCTCTAGACCCCTGATGCGTGCATATGAACAATGAGGTGTCGGTTAAGGACTAATTATAAAAATACCCATAAGGTGTGGGTCTAATACTAATGCTCTAAATACCCATGGGGTTCCATACTAATTCTATATGCCCCTGAGATATTGGTATTGGAATAATGTTCCAAGTACCTGTGATATTGGTACTTGGACTATTTCCCTAAGGAAATGGAAATGAAATTGGAATTAAATGAATAGTGAAATACCATGAAATAATTATTTTTGATATTCCTATGGTGTATGGTTTAGAATCTGGCATGGGTTGAAGTAGGTATGATGTGGTTGACTAAAGAAAAATAAATGTGAAACCTATTTACTTTTTCATTTTTTATTTATTCTTTATACAACTGCATACACTATTATATACTAGATATTCCATTAGACACCATTGGTGGTGGCCTAATGAGTTGTACTCACACCCTAATCGGGATTCTTAAATGGAAACTGAATAGACTTTATGATTACTAGACCAGATAAGGGAAAGATCCATATGTTATATTGCTGACTAAGTAATTGGGATGGGTCATGGATGAGGGAACCAGACATGATGTTGGTTCCCACTTGGTAGATTTCAGTGTGTATTTATTTTGTTTTTTTTTTCATAGACACTTTAAAATAATATGGAATAACATATTTTCTACTTTATTTTTTGTTATTTTTTACATAATTTTTATTCATCATATGATTCTCGGTCTTATATTGGTTATGGTTGATTATTGGTCATTGTCTTATCCTAGTTATTTGTATATTAATTTATGATGTTGTGTTTCTTTGATAAAGAGGGTATAGTCTTCCCATGTAACATATTAGACCCTTGATTCTATTTAGTAGACTCTAAAATATGGGGTTGTGTATCTGAGGTCATGTAACTAACTGGATTGTGGCACTGGTTCATAGAACTCAGTCAAGATGTTACAAAGTGGTATCAGAGAAGTTTTCTTTTAACAGTTTTCTTACAATTTGGGAAAGTCATGCATGATACTAGTATGAGTCAATCCTTGTTAATGATCTCATTCATTGGAGTAGCTAACCCATGTTTGGGGAAAACCAAAGTACGTATGGTGAGATTTTAGTTCATGATGTTTTCTGTTATAATTAAATGTTATTTCACCTTGGGTGATTAACTTGTTGTGTAATGTTATTATTTTCTATGATTTTACTCATGTGATGGTATGGAACAATAGTTGAGTATACAAGAATCATTGTAGGATCTTATTATTTCATGTGACATGCATAATTTTTGGAATGTGTGGAAAATAAAGTTATGAGTGGGTTATGTAAAATGTAAATACTTTTCTTTATTTGAGTATTTTAAAATGAAATAATTCCTAATAATGAATAGATAACCATAAATGATTCTAAATGTAATAATATTAAATGTATATAATTGTTTTATAATGACAAAATTTGAAATATTTACGTGGTTTACCCTATGTTAGCCATTAACGAGGTGAGGGATGGTTGAGGTTAGTGATAGTGTCTTGGTTTTGACCATGTAGCGGTATATGAAGGATTAATTATATGGTATTTATGTGAACCTCAATTGTTTAAATGTGTAATATGACGTGTTATGTTTCCTAATACATGTGTTAGTAATTTTATAAACATTACCCCACGAAGATATCTTTTGGTAGGATGATAGGAGGACATGGTTGGAAATACACCTCTAGCATGGAACTAGAGGCCCCGATAGTTCCAGGTGAAAGTTCGAGAGATTAGTTCCAAGGGAAATTTTCACTTTTTGTGTAGTTCATGAAATGATACATAGGGTGAGTTTTATGGAATATGTATGACCTCACTATGGATTTCTAGTTTCATCACCCTTGGAACTTTAATAGAGAGGGTGGACCTGATGCAGGTGGGTTCCTGATTGAGTCTATCCAGAAAATTCATGACCATTTAGAGACTCCTATAGAAAAGAGAGTCATGTTGGATGCCTATATATTTTGAGAATCAGTAAAGATCTAGTGTGATAATAATTCTTAGTATGAGAATTTGTAATTCATAATAGGAAGGTCTTCTAAGAGAGGTTCCTAGAGCATATTTTTTCCATAGAAACTGAGCTTGGAGAGGGAAGATGAGTCTATACGGTTTACCCAAGGAAGTATGTCTATGATTGACTACACTGGTTGCTTCACGTATTTTAAACACTTTGTTTCAGTGCTCGTAATAGATAAGGCAACTATAGTGATATGCTTCTGGGATGAGCTTAAATGTGAGATTAAATCCCAGGTTAATATATTCTATTTGAAGAAGTTTACTGAGGTGGTGAATCAGGCTCTAATTTCTTTGGGGATCTTAAAGGAGGCTTCTAGTGGAGGATAAGTGGTTTCTACTACATGACTAGGAGGTACATATTTTGAAATTTGGAAGAACCATTATGAGAATGTTATCTAGATCAGTAGAAATAAGAGTGTCTAGGGGGAAGGATCAATTAATCAGGAAAATACTCAAGGTATTTTCCATTAGTGTGGTAGGCTGGGTCACTTTCATAGAAACTTCCCTCCACCACTGATGAAGTACTGATCTTGCATAATGATGGGGAATACAAAACAATTCTATATAATCCTATGATAGATCAGTAGTGATAGAGAATATAGACCAAACCAGAGTATAAGAAGGGGTCTTCTATACAATACTAGTATGTTAGTTGGAGTAATACAAGCCATGTTGGTTGAGGTAGTATATGTGTTACTTCCGGAAAAGAGCGCCTCTATCCGCAGATTTGTCTAGCTCAGGGAACTTATTCTATAGCATAGGGTAGAGGGGTAGGATAGTTTCATTTAGTCAAACAAGAACTTATGGATAGTGATGCTAGATAGTATATGGTTATAGGCATTATTCTTGTATCTTCTATTCTTTTTAGCACTTTATTTGAAACAAATATTTTTTTTAGTGGGGTTATGAAAATCGACATACCATTGGGAGTGCGAATGAGGGGAATCTATTTATTTAGTGTTCTCTTAAGGTGGATGAGTATCATTTTCTTTGGGATATTTACATACATGAAATTTTAGATTTTGACTTGAATTTGGGTATGGGCATGAATGTATCATACTGATCCCACATCAATTTTTACCACAGGAGAGATTATTTTATGTCTCAAAAGGGTGTTGAACATGGGGAATGGGATATCTAGGAAGGATGTGTAGGTCCAGTACATAGGCAACTAGGGGAGTTCACCACCCATGATACAAGACTTTTTTAGATAATGGGGGTGTGAAGAGAATTTTCTTTCCAACCGGGGTGGACCGGTTTCAGGATGTGTCTCCTGTGAACTTCTTATAGCTTCTACCTAAGATAGATGTTGAGTTCATAGTTGATCTTATTTTGGGAGATGAACCAATTTTCATTCCACTTTATAGAATGGAACTAATAGAGATTCAAGAGCTTAAGACTCATCTATAAGAATTTATAGATAATATATGTATTCATCTAAGTACATCACCTTGGGGTTTTCAAGTTTATCTTTCTAAGAAGGATGATGGGATGTTGTGTTTGTGTTTTTACTACCGTAATTTCAACCGGATGATGGTTAAGAACCAATATCCTCTTTCATGAATTGATGATATCTTTGACCAATTAAAAGGATTTGTTCTATTAACCAAGATGTAAATGAGATAATGGTATCATAAGTTGAGAGTTAGACCATATGATATACCATGTAATACTTTTATAAGTAGGTATAGCCAATAGGAGTTTGTTGTGATGATATTTGGGATTTCAAACACTCCATCTCTGTTTATGTCCTTGATTAATTGAATCATCCACCCATATCTAGATCATTTTGTGGTTGTTTTGTGTATTACATCTTGGTGCACTCCAATGATCATGATGATCATGACCAACATATTGACAACATCTTGAGTACACTAAGAGAGAATCAGTTATATGCCAATCTATCTAAGTGTCCATTCTGGATCCAAATGGTAAATTTTATGAGTCACATAATCTATGAAGAAGGTGTTTTAGTGGACCCAACAAAATTACAAAAATTTGTTTCTTGGGATAACCCCATGAATTTTTTTGATATTTGTATATTTTTGGGTTTGGTGGGTAATTATAATAGATACATCCAAGATTTTTCCTATTTGGAAGCACCACTTTCAGGATTCATCGAGAAGGGGTTCAAGTTTGAGTGGTCTATATCATTCAAGATGATTTATAGGTGTCAAAGAAGTGTTTGACAATCATAATGATCTTAATCCTATATAAGTCGAGTGAGGATTATACAATGTTTTTTGATGCACCTAGGATCATACTTGGATCAGTTTTGATACAGGGAGATCGAGTGTGGAATATGGGTCATGATAGTTGAGGCCTCATGAACATAATTACCCTATTCATGATCTCAATTTAGTAGTAGTGGTTTATACCTTAAATTTTTTTCCACAATACATGTTGGGAGAAAATTTTACTATGTATACTGATCACAAAAGATTAAAGTATATCTTTTTTAGTGATATTTTAATCTAAAGTAGTGGATATGGGTTGATTATATCAAGTTTTTTTATTCTGAGTTATCCTATACATTGGGGAAGGGAAATAGTGTTGCTAAAGATTTTATCTAGAATAAATGGACTCAGGAAGTCCAAGAGTTTATCTCTAAGTAGAAGATGATATATTTTCTTGTTGAGATGAATATTGAGGCTCAAGGGGTCCAGGAGAAGTTGAACCTTGAATCCATATTAGTTTATTCCACACATATAATATAGATCAAGGAGACGTAGTATGAGGATATGGAGTTTTTGTCCTTGAGTAAAAGCCTTAAATGTGTGGAGTCACCTGCCGATTGGGCTATAGATGATGATGAGATCATCAATGTCCGGGACCATGTTATTATGCCTATGTGTATGCATGAGGAGATGATGCATGAGTTTTTTCCCTAAAAGTGGGAGTTTCATCCTATTTTGACCAAAATGTACCATGACCTACATCGATATTATTGGTGGATGGGCATTAAAATGGTAAATTGTATGTTTTTTGACATGATGCTACACCTGTTAGTAGGTGAATGTAGAGAATCAATAACCAAGTGGTTTGTTACATCTGTCTCCCATTTCTAAATGGATTTGGGATGATTTTACCATGGGATTTTTTATGGGCCTTTTGAGGATCCCTCGAAAGAATGATTCGATATAGGTGGCTATGGATTGGTTGATAAAAGTACCCCAATTTTAGCATATCCAAGAGACTTTAACAATTGATTAGTTAATGGATGTGTATATTTGGGAGAAATTTAGTTTTCACGGATTCAATAGAGAATAATTTCAGACCATGATTTCCATTTTACTTCATTCTTATGGGTATGATGATATAAGGATCCTGGTTTCAAAGTACTTATTAGTATGTTTTTCTACTCAGAAACTGATGGGAAATCAGAGTGTGTTATTTCGATGCTCGAGGAAATGATAAGAGAATGCATTCTATAATTTTGAGAATATTTATAGAAGCACTTATCTATCATTGATTTATCTTATATTAATGGTAACTATATAACTATTCATATGGAACCATTTGTGGATCTCTATGATAGGACATACATATCACCTTTGTGTTGGGTGGCGGTAGGGGAGTATGAGTTATTGGGGTTGAGTCTCATATAGGAGATTTCAGAACAGGAATAATTGATTTGAAAACATATGGATACAGTTTAGAGTAGAAATAAGTCTTATGATGATTGATTTATTCAAACTATTGAGTTTATAGTGGGTGATCGTGTATTCTATTGGGTGTCACTGAGATTGGGTCACCGTAGGATTTTGACGCAAGGAAAGTTGGCACCAAATTTTGTTAGATTGTTTGAGATTGTGGAGAGGAGAAAACTGGGGGAATATCATTTGGCTCTACTATAAAGGTATAGTGATATTAATTGTGTTTATAATGTGTAAAATCTATGGTAGTATCACCCAAACCCTTCAAATGTGATAGATATTGATGATGTTGATCTTGATGCTGATGCGACCTTTAAAGAGAATCTGATTCATGTTGTGGATCACAATGAGAAAGTGTTGTTGGGAAACACCATATCATTTGAATGATTTTTGTGACATTATAGCCATATTTATAAGGAAAAATACGATAGGGGGATGATATGTGGGCTCAGAGGATTGATCTTTTTATCTTATAGGTTTAGTGATTCTTGGGAGTGAAGCTCGAGGTTGAGATATTATAAGGTGGGAGATTGTAAGATCTAGATCTTTCATTAAGCTTCTTGTACTTGTTTTCATGTATTCTTCTACCCTTGTTATGATCATACATTGCTTGGGATTTTCTTTGGGGTTGTTTCAAGTGAATTTGGAGAATTTTGGAAGCCCATGGGGTTGTACATAGTTATCGCATGTTTAGGGTAAACCGTGTTGTTTTTTCCAGGAAATCATGTGCCTATTTTTGAGCCACATGAGGTAGTTCATAGTTTGAGAAAGTCATACAGCTGCCCTCCCCATACCATGAACCCACAAATAGAGTACGTAAAACCGTTCACACCACCCAAGAAACCATGTGCATGGGATTTTAAATCCTTGAAATTTTATTTAAAATTTATTTAACCCCCGGTTTATATCCCTAATCACCCTATTTTTAAATAATATTATTTCTATCATTTTTAGAGGCTCTCAATAGGATTAAAAGGCTCCTTGGACCTATTCTAGTGAAAATGGAAGCTCTAGTTGAAGGACCGACCTCTATTTCGGTATGCGATCTCTTCTCATTTAGATCTCACTCTTATATCTTTCTCTACCCTTTGATAGGGATAATTTTTCTTCAATTGTTGATGGTTTAGATCTAGGTTTTGAATGAGATTGTTTCATTTGATCTTGGTCCTAATTTTATATCATAGATATCTTCTATGTTTTTTAATTTGATCATTCTATATCGAATTGAGGGTCATGGTGCGGTGAGCATTCATTAATGATCTTGAGGTAGGTAGCCTAATTTCTAATTTCTATTGTCTTTTTTTATCATGTATGAGTAATTGTGTTGTTTTTTTCACTCTATGTAATTGAATTTAAATAAATAAGGTGAATTAAATTCCATCAAACTAGGAAACCCTTTATGGATCCCATTGGACTCATTAGAGATTATGAGATCAGACATGATGGAAAACCATGGGGTGGGCCAATTACACTTTAAATGATGTCTTTTGAATTGTAAAAAGGGTTAAAATGGGTTAGTGTAATTAAACTAAATCCTTATTCCATGGTTGTTAATGGTAATTAAATGATTTATTGTATTAACATTGATTAGTTAATGAGTTGTGAAATAAATGATGATAAATTGGTTAATGGAGAATTTTTCATGTTATTCCCCATGATTAAAGTAAAGAACAGCGATTGTGATTGATAAATGAAATGGTGTACCACGATATTAATTATTGATGATAAGGTTAATTATGTTAAACATTGATATATATGTGATATATATGATATTTGTGAATTATTTAAAAAATGCCATGTAGATCAGGGACTGATTCTCCAAATACCTAGAGGGGGTTGGACTGATGCTCTAGTCCCTTGATGAAATAATGTAAACAATAAAGTGTGGGTCAGGGAATGATGTTCCAAATATCCATGAGGTGTGGTTTGTGGAATGATTCTCTAAATACCCATGGGGTTCTATACTGATGCTCTAGACCCTCTAGATATTGTCATTGGACTAATATTCCAAATACTCAAGATATTGGTACTTGGACTGATTCTCGAAGGAGATGAAAATGAAATTGGAAGTTAATGAAAAATTAAAGACCATTAAATAATGATTGGTAATATTTATATGTTGTATGGTTTAGACTGAGGAATGGGATAAAGTAGGTATGATTTGGTTGACTAAAGAATAATAAATGTGATACATGTTTACTTGTGAAATTTTTTCATTATTTTTTATACCACTGCATACACTATTATAGACTGGATATTTCTTTAGATTCCATTAGTGATGGCCTACTGTGTTATACTCACACCATAATCAAGGCACCTGATTGGTTTCGAAATAGTCTTCATGTTTGCAGGATAAGATAAGTGCATGATCCTTATGTTATATGGATGAGTTGAGATTTAGGATGGATCATGGATGAGGGAACCAGAAATGGTGTTAGGACCCGCTTGGTAGATGTCATTGTGTATTTAATTTGGTTTTTTCCTTAGACACATTACACTTATAGGGAATGACATATTTAATTATTTTGTTTTTGTTATTTTTTTCCTATTTTGGATTCATTATTTGATGCTTGATCTTATATTGGTCATGGATGATTTTTGGTCATTGTATTATCTTGGTTATTTGTATATTGGTTTTATTTTTTGTGTTTCTTTGATAAAGAGGTCATAGTCCCCCCACATTACATATGAGACCCTAACTTTTTGTCAGAAGCCTCTAGTGTATAAGGAGGTCTTAATGATGTCATGTAATGAACCATCTTGTTGAATCGGTATGTGGCACCTAGATTAGTATATTACACTTTGAGACCCACTATACATTTTTTCCCTATAAAACCCATAGAAATAATGAACTTCCTTTATCGATTACCACATTATAATCTTAATCATCCTTCCTAACCCAATTCTTTGGTTATATTTCATGATATTTCACTTGATATTTAAAGAGGTAATTTTGAAAATTCATACTACATTTTGATGAGATACCATAAAATTATGTTTAGGGGAGAGTATCTCTTTTTAATTTGGTAAAAAGGGATAAAAACCCACCATTACGTAAATTTCAATGTGATCCCTTAAAAATAAAGAATAAAAAATGATGAAAATATAAAAAGGGGCTAGATTTATTCTTTATATACATGTTGTTTTTGAGCCCATAATTTCATGGGAAGATATTGGTTATGATTGACCTTTGAGAGATTTTGAAATGTGTTAATTTTCATTGACCTTTCTCATTGAATAAAATGATTTATTTTTAAGGAATTCATCTTTCTTTTTCCATCCTTTGATATTATTTTCACATCATTACCTACCTTATCTTAGCCTTAGATTCATCAAAACCTATTGAAAGACATCATTATTTTTGTGATTTAATTTCTAATATGCGATATAGATTTTTTTTAAATTATGGAAAGAGTGCATATAATTGAGAATAATCATAACTCCAAATTACTGAATCTTAAGTGATGTGTGATTCATTATCCAGATAAGGTAAATCATCAAGTGGAATGTATGTTTACAAAAAGTTGACAAATGTGATTAAAAAATGATGACTATATTCAAATGGAGTTATATATGAGGCATGATTATAATATTTTTAAATTGAATAAGTTTTTTACCTTTTAAAAATCCTCTAATATTACTATTATGTTTATAATTGTAATTAATTAAATTCTAAACCTTTAGAGTATGGAGTTTTTTTTAATTTGATGTAGATATTTTTAATGAGGGAAATAAAAAACTAAGTGGGGGTTGATATGTTAGATATATGCCTACTTATTCATGAATTTTTATTGATTTTAAAATCTATTTTTATCAGATTTATGTTGTTTTAGGAATAAAATTCTTCATTTTAGTGATGATGTATGGTTTTTAGGGAATTCCAATTAATTTCACATACCATTGGTGATATAGAATAAAATTTGAAAATATAATACATGTAATTAATAAGAACACACCATATACTTTTTCATTAGACACTACCTAATTACCTTGAGTATATATGAAAGTAGAAAACCATATCTAACACACCATGTATACTTATATACACACCATGTACACCCATTAAAAAAATTAACTGAAAGTGAAGATACATTCCATTTATGATGGTTCCACACAACATTTACTCCCACCAATCGATCACCGTATTGCAGAATTCAATGGTCAAAGTGATTGGCCACTTACCAATTGAGAAACCTAAGAAATGGTCGATTGACCATAGTGAATGACATGTACTTTTCAGTACACATTGTTTAATTATTTCTTAATAAAAATTAGCCCTCTGAATTAAGGGTTCTCTATTGAAGGGGAATCAATTTCTTCTATGATGAATCATTCTTCCCATAACACTATTAGGATTTTTTACATCATTTTCTTATTATTTTAGTCTTATTGTTCTCTTCTCACATTTCCTCTCATATCCATGGTATGGGTTGAGTTTCTTCTCAACCTTAACATTAAATAAATGGTCATAAGAGGCTATGTTCTTCATGATTGGGTTATAATAAAACTATGGGTGGATAGTAATTGAAATTTTGGTGTGCTTTCTTTTATTATGATCTTGTTTTATGATCAAATTAATTATATGTGTCCTACCTTTCAGTAGTTTCATATCATATAAATAATGATACCATCAGAGAAAACTAAAGTAATTACAGTAGGAAAACCCATGAACATTGGGTGATCTCACTGCCACATTCATTTTAAGGGTATTATTTAAAGCATGTTTTTGAGTAATTAATTACCAGACCAAGTTATTTATTTCTAAAAGGCATAGTTTTTTGTTATCAAACCAAGAAACGGTAACATAATTGAATCTTGATGGTAAAATATTTCAAACAATAATTGTAAATACTAAGGCATTACTTTTTAAATTAACCCTAATTGAATTTAAACCTTGAAACATATTTTTTTTATTTATTTTTCCTTTTCATCTTTTAGTTATTTTCAAAAATTGTTTCATTTTTTGTCTCCTATTTAATTTAATTTTTCAACATAATCAGCTGACACTCTCTAACATACTTCTGTAATTACTTCTCAATTATTTTCCTTTGGTATTGGCCCTGAATTCTACTAACTACACAGTTATATTATGGTACAAATTTTTTATTAGAAATAGTGCTATAATTTGAAATGCCTTTTTCAATAAGTGACAAATTGGTTACCAAAACAAATTAAAAAGGGTAGTTAGTGTAATTTTGGGTCGATCCCATAAAGAAGGAATAAAGAATCAATTATAAGCACATGTAGGTGAGTGTCGACTGATTTTCTAGAAAAATGAAATTGGTGAAGAGATAAATGAGATGAAACAATTTCTGAAAATAATTAATAGTATAAAATTTTGAATAAAACTAGAAACAAATTTTCAGGGTTTCAATTTGATTATGGTTAATTAAAAAATAATTTATTAGTATATAAAATAATTAAAGAAATATTTTCCCATGAAAATTCAATCCTATTATTATTTCATGATTGATAACCAAAAACTATACCTTTTAGAAAAAAAATAACTTGGTCTGATAATTAATTACTCAAAACACATTTAAAAAAATACCCGAAAAATGAATGTGGGGGAGGACTCACCTAATGGTCATGGGGTTTCCTACTACAATTCCATTAGTTTTATTTGCTGGTGTCGTTCTTGGTCTAATATGAAACCACCATTATATTAGACTTAGATTATTAAAATGATCATAAAAGAAGATAAAAAATGAAAACAGGCATTAATTTAAATTAACATGCACCCATAGTCTTATTACAACCCCAGCATGAAAAACTTAACCTATTATGACCAGGGTCATACTGTGTAGTTTGAGTGGAAACTCAACCCCCTCCATGGATATGAGATTAAAAAGGGAAAAGATAAAAATAACACTAAAATAGGAAGAAAAGAATGTAAAAAACATATTGGATTTGGGGAGTGATCGAGTTGGCATAGCAGTAACACCTCCCCCTTGAATAGACAACCCTTAACTCAGAGGTATGATTTTGTTTTTTTAAAGAAAATATTACATAGATTCTACTAAAACCTACACAACATGTACTATATTCAACTAGTTTTTCCTTAGTTTTCTCTACTAGTAGGTGGAAAACCATTACACCCATTTATTTATGCATGTTGGCAGTCGGTTGGTGGAAGTAAATTGTCTGTGAAACTATTTTTCATGGCATGTATCCTCACATTCATACACCAACTGCTTCTGGAATATGTGTACCTGGCATGAACATAGGTATACATGACGGGTGTGTTCTAGTCTGCTACTTGGGTATATACTCAGGATCTTTAGGCCATGTATCTCTAAAAAGTACATGTTGTGTCCTTATTAATTACACACTGTGTATTTTCAAATTTTCATCTAGATCACCCTTGATATGTGTACTCCACTAGAATCCCCTAAAAATCCATACTTACTAGAATTAATCATTTAATTTATAAAATAATGTAAATCGCATTAAAATAGGTTTTAAACTCAATAAAAATGCATGAATAAGTAGACACACACTACTACAAAACGGCCTATATCAGCGCTCAAAATGGGATTTAACAGCGCTAAAAAATCACTGTAAAGCTCAGAGATAATATAGGGGGGTCCCTTTTATCCATACTCTGAAAAGATCTGATAAAGGACACTTTTATCAGTGATTAAAAAAAACTGATAAAAGACCCCTTTATCAGCGCTTATTTTTAGCGCTGATAAAAGGGGCCTTTATCAGCGATTTTTAAAAAGCGCTGATAAAAGTCAAAAAAATAAAAAATTAAATAATTAAATAATTCACGAGGAGAGCTTTTATCAACGCTTGACCACCCCTTTATCAGTGCTAGGAGGTCTCTCGTGCGCTTCCCTTCCCACTCATCCTCACACGCATGCAACACCTTTTCCTCCACCCGAACTCGAACCCACAACCTCCCTATTTTGCGGCTGCACCTTTACCACTAAGCTATTTCGTTATTTTCTCTATTTAATGATATATCTCTTTATATATATTTATATATAGTTATATTTATTCGTATATTGATATAGATTCATATTAATATAAATATATTTATTCATATATTAGTATATATATATTCATTTGTATATTAATATTTATTAATATTGATTTATTTATATATATATTTTTATTTATAATTTTTTATCCGTATATTTATTTTTATATTAATATATACTTATATGATTAGTTTTAAATAAATTTATGATAAATTTTTTGTATGTGTGTTTATAATTAAATAAATAAATACATATATACATACATATATATATACAACACACAGACACACACATAGACAGAAACACACATAGACACATATATATTTACGAATAAATACATATATATGTGTATTTAAAAAGACATAGAGTGTTAAAATGATCATAACTTATAATCAAGAAGCCTGTTTCAACTCCACAACCTATCAAATTGAATAAAATGAAACAATCTTCTATATGATATGTGGTACAGGCTTAACGGAAATCCGGATCAGAAGTTATACTTGTTTGAATGTTAAAAAATCGGGGTATCTCGACTAAAAACTCGGTTTTGGAGGCTTTCTAGGCCTTTTTTCGCCTTAAAAAATGTGATAGAGGCTTATCCTCAGTCAGTAGCGTGTAGATCTTGTCGTAGGATTCAATTTTATATGTTGTAGACCTCAAACGGACACCCAGATCAAAATTTATGGTTGTTTGAAGTTTGAGTTGCATTTTCAACTTATTTTAGATCTTTTATTAATTGTTTTGATTTTTTGTGTATTAATATTGTTATTAAATGATTTTTAATCGATAATAATTTTCAAATTATTAATTAATAATATTTGTTTATAATATTTTAAAACCATTTACACTTAATTTCTTATATATTAAATGTAATAGTCTATTTATACGTATATAAAACATATTTAAAAAATATATATTATATTTATATATGAATAATTATAATTATTTAAAAATAATTTATTTTTCATGATTTGTTTTTGAAATATAATTTTTTTCAGCGCTGATAAATCCCCCCTTTATCAGCGCTAAAAAAAAGCACTGATAAAGGGGGGCCTTTATCAGCGCTTTTTTTGAGCGCTGATAATAGGGTAGCGCTTCTCTCGCCCGTTTTTATAGTAGTGAAATATCTGGCACAACAATTATCGTCATACCATCATTATCCTCATCACAACATTTAAGCCCCAGCTTTTATGCCATAAAATAACCATCACATGATAACTCCTTCCATAAATAGTAATAGTAGGATATTATGAACATGAAGGAAATCAACCTCATGCCCTCCTCCTACCATGAACGACTCCCACCATGAAACACCACATCCTATTTCCAATAATCATAGGAATTGCACTATATCTACAATAAATTACAACCCATGTGTAACAACTTATCTTGGAAGATAGAGCATAGAAGAGAAGCTATCCATCCAACCATCCTCACCAAACTGGCTATTTTGGGAAATTTCTTGTAACTTGAAACCTTTGGTGTTGATGTAAACAAGTGAATTGGGTGGTGTCCTAGATTGGGTCACCCCAGGATATGAAGACTGGGTAAGTTGGCACCCAGGTTTGATGAACTGTTTTAGGTTATGGATATAATTATGTCAATGGCATAATGATTTGATCTTCCATAGAGGTATAGTTCTATGAACAATGTTTTTCATGTGTAACATCTTCAATGGTATCACCCTAACCCTTATCATGTGATCTATGTAGATAATGTTGAACTTGAGACTGATGCGTTCTTTGAGGAGAATCTGATACATGTGTTGGATCACTGTGATAACGTTTTGGGGTGTGATTGTTCTAATAGTTTGGGTATTGTAGAAACAAAGGTGTTTTTGGGAGGAAATATGGGATAGAGAAGCGGATATGCAGTCTCAGTGGACCGATCTTTTTGTATCGGGATCTTAGAGATGCTTGGGAGTGTAGCTCGATGATAATCTATTATAATGTTGTGAGATTGTAAGATCCCAAAATTTTCTAGAGATGTATCAATCTCATTTACAGGTTTTATTTTTCCTTTTTTATAGTATCTTGTTTGTGTTTCATCTTGGGTGTGTTTAGGTGAATATTATAAGTTTTTTGAGGGAATTTTGGTAGTGTATAGTTTTTGGATAGTTTTCCCAAACCGTTCTCTATGCACCAAAGAACTATGAAACCCCTAATATATATAGATTACTTTGCTATTGTATGGTTTTTCAAACCATTTTTCCTCTTAAAAGTAACTATGCACCCCCCTTGAGGAGGTGCACAATTTAGGGGTATGGTTCTGGAAAATGTGATCCCCTACCCATGAAATTGTGCTCACAAGTTTACTTTCGTCAAAAAATTAGTTTTAAAATCCTAACCCCCCCTTATTATATCCCTAAACACCCTATCTCAAACATAAGCCAATTCATATCATTTTGGGAGGTTCTTGGGTGGCTTCCAAGGCCTTATAAACTCCATTATTGATTATTCAAATCCTGGATTGAAGATCAACACCTATCCTGGTAAGTGATTCTCGTCCTGATTGGTTTCCTCCTACTCTCCCATATTTCTCTCATCCATTTAAGGGACATTCTTTTATGATGGTGATGGGTATATATCTAGGTTTTAATATATCTAATTATTTTGATATTGGTTCTTGGTTTCAGATCAAGATCTCATTCTTTGTTATGTTTGGGGTTGTTCCCTTTCATTGGGTATTTACATTAGTGAGTGTTCAACATCAATATTTAGGTCGGTGGTATACATTCAATTCTCATAGTATAGAATTCCAATTGCTTGTATATATTGTGAAATTCAATTGTAACATTTGACAATTGAATATTTAATAGAATAAATTAATTTATTAATTAATTTATGAAATCCTGGAATTGATTAATGGGATATTGGGATTGTGGAATTTGATTTATGAATTGGTGAATTAATTAATGGGATACTGGGATTGTGGAATAAGATTAATTAATTGGTTAATTAATTAATGGAACACTATGATAATGGAATTTATGGGATCTTTGAATTGTTTAATTAGTCAATTAATATGAGTATGAATTAATTGAAAATGAGAATTAAGAGATGTTTGAATTAACCATAAATGGTTAATGGGTTTATTATTTGAATAATGTAAATGGTTTAATGGTGAATTGTTCATATTTTTTGATGTGATTAAATTGAGGAATAATGTTTTTTATGAAAAATTGTATCGGTATATAATAATGTTAAATTTGATATGAGGGTTTATGTTGATTAACCTTGATTGATGTGATATATGTGATAGATGTGTGATTAATTGATATAAGAGTGTGGGACAGGGATTGAGGATCCAAATTCTCATATTTTATAAACGATTGTGGGATATAGATTGAGTTCTAAATAGTCATGTGATGTTGAGGTGTGGGACAAGGAATGAGGCTCTGAATACCCATATGTGATAAATTTGTATGAGATAGGGATTAAGGTTCTAAATACCCATGTGACATTGAGGTGTGGGATAATGATTAAGGCTCCAGATATCTATGGGTTGTTAGACATGATGTTCTATTCCCATGAGTTTGGAATTGGACTACGGTTCCAATTGTTCTTCGTATGAATTGAAATGAAATGATAAATGATAACCTTGGTTATTTGGTATGGTTCAGATTCCATCACAGGATGAAGTAGGTATTGAGGGTTTGGGTGTCCTTGGGAACCTGAGGGTTTATGTGGTCAACTCAAGAATAATTTAAATGTGGTAACTATTTACTTATGCATTGTACTTTATTGTTTACACAACTGCATACATTGTTATTGACTAGATATTGTTTATATGTAGTTAGTGGTGGCCTACTGAGTTGTACTCACACCATACTCAGGTATCCTGATCAGTACCTGAATAAATTTCATGGTTGCAGGACAAGATAAGGGAAAGAGACCTATGTTAGATGATTGAGTCGGGATGGAGCATATATAAGGGATCCAGACCAAGTGTCGGGACCCGCTTAGAGTTTCCAGTGTCTTAACTTTGGGTTTTTCATTTGACACTTGGCACGTACATAGTTTTGCATATCTACTCTTTTGGTTTGTATATTGTATTCTTGTTTTTGGTATCATGTGATGCGTGTTTTCTTTGGTTTTTGGTTATATATTTTGGATATTGTTTATTTACACTTGTTGTTGTGCTAATTTGATAAAGGGGTTATATTTTCCCCATGATCGATATTAAACCCTCACTAATAATCAAAATCCTCTGGCATATGGGGAGGTGCGCCTGATGTCATGTGACCAACCGGCTCGGGGCATTAGTTTATGGAACCTGGGTCAGGACATTAGAATGTTTATGATCATGATCTTTTCAATAGATTTTCCGATCTCATTTATAGGTTCTCTTTTGGATTTTTTGATCATATCTTCTTTTTGTTTCATCTTTTGTTTATTTTGGTGAAAATTGATGTTTTTTAGGGGATTTGGGTAGTGCATGGTTGGCACTCGGTTTTCTCAAATTGTGCACCCTACACCATAAAATAGTGAAACCCCTGATAAAGAGGGATCTCACAGCTAGCACTCTATTTTTCAAACCATTCTCCCTCTTAAGAGTAACTATGCACCCCCCCCCCTAGAAGAGGAACACAGTTTAGGCACAAGGTTTAGAAAACCATGTGCCCAATCTAGGAAACTATGCGTGCATATTTATTTTATTCTGAAAATTAGTTTTAAAATCCCAACCCCCCATATTATATCCCTAAACACACTAAATCAACCCTAAACTAATTTATCACATTTTTTGAGGTTCCCAGATGGATTCCAAGGCCTTTCAAACTCTATTATTGAAGATATGAAGGCTGGATTGAATATCTAAACATCTCCCAATAAGTGATTCTCATCCTGATTGGTCTCCTCTCACTCTCCCATATTTCTTTAATCCTTTTAAGGGATTTTCTCCCCTATTGGTGATATATCTAGATCTAGGTTTTGATAAATCTAATTATTTTGATCTTGGATCTATGTTTGGAATCTAGATCTCGTTCTTCACCGTATTTTTGGTTGTTCCTATTTAATTAGGTACTTCCAATGGTGAGAGTTTGACATCAACCTTAAGGTATCTAGTCTAAATTCAATTACCATTGTCTGTAATTCCAATTGTGTTTATGTGTTAGGAAATTCTATTGGCACATTTGACAATTTAATATTGAATTAAATAAATTAATTGATTAATTAATTTATGAAATCATGAAATTGATTAATGTTATATTGGGAATGTGGAATTTGAGTAATTAATTAGTAAATTAATTAATGTGATAATGGGATTGTGGAATCAGATTAATTAACTAATGGGATATTTTGATTGTGGAATTGTATTAATTAAATGGTTAATTAATTAATGGAACATTGTGATTGTGTAATTTATGGGAAATTGGAATTTTGTAATTGGTCAATTAATGTTAGTATTAACTAATTGAAAATGAAAATTATGAGATGTTTGACTTAAACTTAAATGATTAATAGGTTTATGATTTAAATAATGTAAGTGGTTTAATGGGTAATATTTCATATTACTCCATGTGATTAAATTGAAGAACCATGTTTTTTGTGGGAAATTGTAATGGTATATCATAATGTGAAATATGATAAGAGGGTTAATGTTGATTATCGTAGATTGATAGGATATATGTAATATGTGTGATTGATTAATATATGAGTGTGGGAAACTAAATAAGGCTCTAAATACCCATATTTTATAGATGATTATGGGACAAGGATTGAGTCTCTAAATACCCATGTGATATTGAGTTGTGGGATGGGGTCTGAGGCTCCAAATACCCAGATTTGATAAACGAGTGTGGGACAAAGACTGAGGCTCAGAATAACCCTTTGATATTAAGGTGTGGAAAAGGTAATGAAGCTCTAAATACACATATGTGATTAATGATTATGGTATAGGGACTAATTCTTCAAATACCCTTGTGAAATTCAAGTGTGGGATAGGGACTGAGGATCTGAATACCAATAAAGTGTTAGATATGATGTTCTATGCCCATGAGTTTGGAATTAGAATATGGTCCCAATAGTATGTGGTATGAATTGAAATTAAATTATAAATTATAACCCTGGTTATGTGGTATGGTTCATAATCTGGCATAGGCCAAAGTAGGTATTTAGGGTTTGGGTGTACTTGAGAACTCTGTGGATTTATATGATTAATTAGAGAATAATTGAAATGTGATAACTATTTACTTATGCATTTTAATTTATTATTTAAACAAATGAATACACTTTTACTGACTATATATTGGTTATATGTTGGTGGTGGTGTCCCATGTAGTTTTACTCATACCCTACTCATGTTGTCTAATCGAAACCTAAATAGATTTCAAGGTTACATGATAGTATAAGTCCAAGGGACCTATGTTAAGTGGCTGAGTAGGGATGAATCATGGATGAGGGAACTGGAAATCTTGTCAAGACCCACTTTGAGTTGTCAGTTTCTTAATTTTGGGTTTTTTATTTGACACTTGATACATACATAGAATGACATATCTACTATTTTGGTTTTGAAATTGTATTCTTGTTTTAGTCTTCTTGTGATACTGGTTTTCTCTTGTTATTGGTTACATCTTTTGGATATTACATATTTACATCTTTTGTTGTACAACTTTGACAAAGAGGGTATAGTCTCCCCATGATTGACATTAGACCCTCACTACTAGTCACTAGCCTCTAGTGTGTGGGGAGGTGCACCTGAGGTTATGTAAGAGATCTGTTCAGGGCACTGATGTGTGGCACCCAGGTGAGGACATTATAGATGCATATAGAAATCACAAGGAAAATAAAATATATAATAGTTACAAACATGTATAGAAAATGGTTCACATAATCAAATCACTCAACTACTGCGACCTCCTCATCACCATGATCGCATGACAACATCGGTTCTATAACATATCCACCCATCCAATCCCACGTTTTAAGCACACATCCAGACATCAATTTATAATATCTCATTTGACCATGTAAATTACTAACCACATACATATTAATTTTTCATCTACCAATATTTAATGATAATCCATTCTCTAGCCAAGGTCTATATTTATTCCCAACCTTTTCAATTCAATTAAGATTTTTTATCCAATTTATCATTTGAAACATTCCATAACTACTAGATAAATATCATTCCAACACACAACACCCTCAACCATCCCTACATCAACCCCATTATTCTATATCACACATCATTACCACACCTCCACAATTCAATCTCAGCAAGTAACAACACCCATAATTTTAACTAACATGAAAACCATCATATCAAGTCAATATCACAAGCAAAGGAAAAACACATAAATTCCATATTTACATTCATATAGTTCAATAAAATATTTAAGGTACTTACCATTATCATGTGAGGTAATTTCCACAATTATATTTCATAAAAAAATATTAATAGCAGTAAACTTATTTCATAATCAACAACATATTGCACACAACCTGGGGGAAGCAATATCATGAAAATAGGTAAAGCACAAGTGATATCTCCCCTTCCCCATCAACTTCATTTTTTTCTAATTAATTATATTCAATAGAAACCCTTACCATAAAACCAAAAGGAAAAAAATCATGATAATATCATGTATGAATATAAAATAAATAGAGAACTCAGATCCCATACCTGGAAAAGGTGTTCAAAAACATGCTGCATTGAAAACAGGGGGAAGGAAGATGATGTCACCACCTGGATATCATTAAATTAAATGGATTGATAAATAATAAAACACTTGTAGATAAATAAGGAATATAAAGGATAAATAAGATCCTATATAAAGAATGATACACTTCTATATAAAATAGGGAGGAACCCAAACTGTTAGACACACCTAAAATCAATATGTGGGAGGCTCTAGGTGGATACAGAAAACCCTTTATGATTTAAAAACTAGGTTACAGTTTTTACGTACATGAATAAAATAAGAAAATATTCGAATAGATAATATCACATACATTAAGATTCTATTATGGTTTCCCAAATATTAATGTGTTCAACCTTTTTTCTTAGTTGTCATTTAATTCAGTTTTATTTAAAACACATGGAACAAACCTTTTTAAAACCATAGGGTTTAAGAAATTAAATTTAATGATTTAATTGAAATAAAAAAGATTTTAAAACATTATTTATTCCATAATCCATTATTATTTTTTCAATGAAAATTCATGTCATTCTGGAAAACTGGGAATTTTTAAAAACTAGAAATTTTGAAAACTGGTGGATCGACAATAAAGGGATCAAATATGAAATATTGAATGTGAGAAGGGAACAACTATGTGAAAAAAGCTACAATGATATAAAGTGATTTTTCAACCATGAGAAAAAATTAATTGACCATGAGAAGGAATAGATCAATCATGTGAAATAATTAAGACTATGAGAACAAGTTGTATGACCATTAGAACAAATTTTGTGCTTGAGAAAAAGTTGTTCAACAATGTAGAAAAACTGTAGTCTTAAAAATAATTTTTTTGTCCATGAAAACAAACTAAAATTGTGAGAAAAAGAAATATAATCATGTGAACATACTATGACTGTGATAACAAGTTATATGACTGTTTGAACAAACTGTCACCATGATAAAAAGTTATCCAACCATGTAAACAGACTCCAACTATAAGAATGAATTGTTTGTCCATGAGAAAAAAACCAGGAAATTTAATAGCGAAAGAGAAACCAAAAATTCCCTTGAAACATCTGGGTGTAACACCCCATTATTTTATAATTTATTTTCATTAAATAATATATTTGATAGCATATGGGGTATGTAGCACCGAGCTTAAACAAAGATTGATATATTATTATTTAAATATGAATGTTTTGAACTAACCATTATTTTTCTAGGTATGAATAGGAATAACCATATTGTGAAATATATTTATAAATTTTTTAATTAATAAATGAAAAATAAATAATAAATTCATTATTAATTCATTATAAATGTATATAAAATTAGTTGAAAATAAAAGTGATTTTTCATAAAATAGTTTTTATGTGATAAATGTATTTTATCAAAATAGATTAAATTTATCATTATTGATACATTATTATTATAAACTAATTATATTATATATCCAATTTTATTAATTAATATTCATTTAATTAAGGTAATTAGGCATGGAATGAGAATATAGTCATTTTATGCATCAAAAATACACTTTCTTCGAAAATAATGTTTGTTTAATTTTGTGTAAAGATATTATAATTAATTTCCACCAATTTTTGAAAAAATATTTGAAAATATATAAATAATACTTTATATCATTATTTAATAACAGTATTCAGTTTAATTTTTGGTATTTCATTAAAAATATAGATTTTGGAGTGTACAGTTAAAACATATTAATTTTTGTAAAATTGCCTTTTCTTTTCATTAAATATTGTAATTTAAAAGTACCAATACATTTTTTTAATTTAAATTAAAGTAAAATAAATATATTTTAATTATAAATAATCCAATTAATTAAATATAAATAAATAGTATACTTGATTTCAGTATAAATTAATTTTTGGTATTAAGAACATGTTTTTCAAAAAACTGTTTTCTATTTCTTTTTACACATTTGTATTAAAATTGATTAATGTGACTTATAAATATTTATTGCTGAAAAATGGATTTCATATTGTTAATTAGTATTTTAAAATTTTAAAATAGATCCCTTTTTTCATTATGAATAGTTACAATGTTAGTGGTTTTTCATCTTGATTGGATGAGTGGTTTCAACCAAGTCCACCCAATATATGAAAATATGGCAATTTATGACCACTTTTACTTGATTATAACATTTATATTATTTTATGAAAATGATAAATAAAAAATTTCACTCTCATGATTTTAATTTCTATTATATATTTTCAAAGGGATAAAAGAATGTTATAAATAAATATAAAAGTTTAATTTAATCCAAAATTAATTAATTTTATTATAATTTTTATTGAATAATTACCTTAAATTCTTACGTAACGTTGACTCGATGTTTGTACAAATAGTTGAAAAAATATAATAAATGATTTTAAAAACATTAAAGGAAATATGTTTTTGATTAATTATGGTATTACATGAATTTTGTTGTTAATAATTGATGTTAAATGAGTTTATATTCTAAATACCTTTTAATAATGATGACCTAAAGTCAAATTAAATGAATAGTCCCAAAAATAACTCAATGATATTTTATGTTAAAAAATTTTTTATAAATAATTAAAAAATATATTCATAAAGAAGAAATTTCAGATGTTAAATGGTCTAAAATTTCATCCATGGACCATTTTTGTGCAACTAATAACCTTATAATTAAATTTAATTCCATTAATGACTAAAAAATGTGTAACAACAATTACCAAAATATAATGTTTAAAATGACTAAAAACATGAATAAATTTTATTTTATTGTTATATTTTAACCTTATCCTCTTTTTACTTTAATAAATTTCCATTTTTTAGAATTTTACTTGAGAAATTTATCAATTATATTTAAATTTTATAAGTAATTCCAAGTGTGTTCTCTATTCACTTATAAAAGGTCATCTCTTCTCCTCTCATCCTTATATATTTTGAGTACTCTATCTCAGCCAATAAATTCCTAAATATCTACTAAAAATCACTCCACGTGTATAATAGGTTCTATTCTCATAAAAATACCAACTTAACAACGCCCAAGGTGTCAGTCTTGGGAGTTTTTCTAAAGAATAGGTATAATTATTTACCAAGTGTTTCATGTATATTTATTCTTATAACTCATTAAAATCCTCT